>OY992890.1:5990971-6035971 GCA_963921405.1 Cepaea hortensis
AAGATGAAAACGCAATAAGTAACACTTTAATCTGCTGACATAAGGATTATGTTTCCCGGTGTCCACGTATTGAGCACATACGTTTGGCTTGAGAAGAGTCATAGATCGTGCCGCGATGACTAATTGTTGGCAAAAGATTGAACTCGCTAAACATTGTTGGATAGTATTGAAGTCGTAACCAACGCAAGATGCATAGCACTTAACAATCAATACTCAACATAACATCACTATTAGAGGTAGCATAACTATAACATACATTACTCAACATAACATACATTACTTTTCTTTGTCTGCATATCCTTTTTACAGGACATCGCAGTCAACACCAGCATTTCTGCCTCTCTGATCTCTTGGCAAGTTTACGTTCAGTAGTTCGTCATTGCTTTTTGAACGGCCGGCGCCGATACCAACGCGAAATCAACGCAACGTGGTCTGCTGCCAAATCGCGCGCAGCTGTATTTCGAATGCGGGTGTTCGTGACTAAAGAACCACGTCCGTAAGTCCTTAGCCACTGTCGTGTCCTCCTTTAAAGTGTCGTCCCTGGAGTGAAGAGAGTCAACACGCACATTATAATATTTTTCTTCCTTTTTTCAATATCTTGGAGAATCCACCAGCTTCCGTCCAACACACTCCATCAGCCCGTGGACACCTTCCTATCACTCTCTCACTGTCGTACTATGCCCCCTCTCATACTTCCCCAACGCAACATACTCAACAACTCTTGCTTCTAAAAAATAATAAAGATTAATTTATTAAAAGAAAAGTGTAACGTATATGAGACGTGTATGCGAAGACAATGTGTGTCGTGTATTATAACATAAATGTATGTGCCAGCCTTCAAAGTTCAGGATCATAGTGTACACATCATGGCAAGGATTACACGACATTATTCGAGTCAGTAAGATAAACCTCACCGAAGTCGTATCCTTCTCTCCAGACATGTCCTCCTCCAGGAACTCTGATGACCATGAGATCTGAATCCCATGTAAATATATAATCCGTGGAAAAAACTGTTATTGTTCCTAACACAACTGTTCCTAACAGTTTATAGAAACTCCGGCTTCATAATTCCGGCGCGGTGAAACAAACATGGAACACTGTCCTATGAACAAGACTTTTTGTCTCTTGATAAATGTTCACTAGTTCTCACGTTTAAAAAATTATTGCCTGTACTCCAATAGAGTCCTTTATTTTTGTTCTAGTCATAAGTGAACTGAATATCCATCACTACTGGTCTGTTAAAACTGGTATGACCTAAACTCATTCGATATTTATCCGGTAGGATACATATACCATTCAGCTCCACTGAGCAATGTTGATCATCTTCCTCTAGCATAATCTCGGTTGTAAAGTTGCTGGCCAATCTTCCTGCGCCAAACTTTATCCGGGATCGGATTGTCTCTTGGTTTCATGTTCTTCATTCCAACCAGAGGGAACCTGTAACATAAATCATATAACCGGTGATAGCCTCCCCGTCACTGATCTCTATTAGATGATCGTGGGCCATCGGCCTCGCTCAGAAAATATAATGAACCTATCAGGGACAGATGAACTGACCACATAGGTTATCATCAGGCCAAGACAAGAAAAAAAAATCAGCAAACAGAATGCGGAACCCCCCCCCCCCTCTCCCCATACCAGGGAGCACCCACTGCAATATCCCAATTATCCCTCATTACTCAATCCTCAATTAGTAAAGCTTATCAACACTTCACTACTCTATTTTCAACTAACAGAGCCAAGTATCACTTCCCTACTCTAGTTAGTTTTCCACTAACAGTGCTAATCATCACACTTTAGTTTTAACAAGCCTACAGCCTATATTAATTAGAACTAATTATAATCGGTTCTACCTTAGGCAACACTGCAGTTAGATCAAATTACATCCACTCTTGCCATGACAGGCACGTGTAAAATTAAATCACTAATTCGCACACGGTAGACGTTTTCCCATCAGAACCACAGTGCCGAAGCACGTCTTCTACCATCCAAGGTTTGCGTTCAACTCCCCATCTCCAATCATGGTTTTTGGCCAAACCTCTAAAATTGGTCACGTGACATGGTTGTTGTCCTGCAGTGTTATTTGGGCAATCATCCATTGTCAAGAATCGATTTTCCCTTGCCTAGTCACTGTCAAAGTTGTCATCACTTGTTTTGACTCCCCCAACAAACTAACGAGTTACTGTATGATCCCAACAACAGTTTTCCCCAACAAGCTGCCAATCTTCTTGATGTTCCGGAAACTATAAATTGTCCTATGGACTGTTGTCTTCCGTGCTGAGTACTTCCGCTCTCAATCCAACTTGTTTATGAACTGTCAAAGCGATGTATGATTCAGCGCACTCACTTTCCCTACACATCTGCAACTATTAATTTTGCCCGACATGTGATGACCGACATCCGATTGCCACCATGATCCCACGGGTTCCATCTGTATTCAAATGTTGACAAACTGTCAAAGCGATGCCGGGACCCGTCTCCCTCACCACTGAGCGTTCCCGATCCGTCGACCAGATGTAAACACGTGCAGTTACATTTCCTGGATTAGTTGAAACAACCTTTGGCCTCGAACATCCGCTAATTCAGATCGCCCTTTATTCTCATCACTGGTTAAATCATGTTTGACCATTATGTGACATAGGCCCCCTCTTAAGAGAGTAGTCCATCTCACTCTTCTCCACCATGATTTTAATCCAGATGATTCATTCTTCTTCTTCAGGAGCTGGGTGTCTTGATAAGAAATCCGCTCCAACATTTTCCTTCCCAGGAATGTACTCCACTGTGAAATTATAAGGTTGAAGTAACAACGACCACCGCATCAAACGGGCGTTGAGCTTCTGAGAAGTAGCCAGGAACATCAGGGGCTGATGATCCGACTGGACTCGAAACTTAACTCCATACAAATATGGCTGGAATTTTTGCACTGCCCATACGAGGGACAAGCACTCTCTCTCGACGGTTGAATAATTCCTCTCCGCCTGTAGAAGTTTCTTACTTGCGTATGCTACAGGTTTCAAAACCGAAGCATCGTCTTTTCCTTCCTGTAACAGAGCTGCCCCAATCCCAATCCCACTCGCATCTGTTCTCAACACAAAGGGTTTGGAAAGGTCAGAGAGATGTAATACAGGTTTGCTGACCAAGGCCTCCTTTAACTGACTATAGGCATTCTCACATTCTGGTGTCCAAATGATTTGGTCCGGGAATCCTTTTTTCAAGGTTTCCGTCAACGGAGCTCCCAATTCAGTGAAATGTGGGATAAATTTGTGGTAGAACCCACACAACGAGAGAAAAGATCGCACATCCTTCTTCGTTTTTGGCCTTGGTGCATTTCTGATTTTCTCCAGGTCCTTCTCTTCTGGGACAATGTGTCCTGGAGTGATGGTGTGACCTAGAAATTCCAGAGTCTGGTAACCAATCATGCACTTGGTTGGACGAGCAGTAAGCCCTGCTTCCTTGAGTCTATTAAACACTCTCTCCAAGGATTTTAAGTGGTCATCCAAGCTGTCACTGGAAATCAGAATATCATCCATGAATGAGATGATGGACGGATCCTGTAACGGATCTAGTTAAGTCCTCATCATGCGTGTAAACACACTAGGTGCATTGCTGAGTCCAAAGGGCATGACTTTGAATTCGTAGTGTCCACTGGGTGTACTGAAAGCCAACAGTGGTCGAATCTCCGGTTTGACTGGTATCTGATAGTACCCCCGACTCAGATCCACCTTTGAAAAGTACCGAGCCTTATGGAGCCTAGCGAATAACTGAGTTGGATTCGGCAAAGGTTCCACCTGAAATTGTGTGTGACTGTTCAGAAGTCGGTAATCTATACACAACCGGTGTTCTCCACTTGGTTTCCGTAACAAAACTACCCCTGCATTGTATGGGGATGTGGATGGTGCAATCACGTCATCCTCCAGCAGTTTCTGTATTTCCTCCTCCAGGGCCTTTTCTTTAGAGAATGGCACTGGGTAAACCTTTTGACGAACAGGCTGCTGTGTGATCAAAGTCATCTCGAACTCAACCAACCTCGTTCGTCCTGGTTTATCCGTCAGTATCTCCTTATGAGACTTGAGAACCTGGGTTATCTTTTCCCTCTCCTGGGAGTTCAGATCAGGGTTCACTTGCACATCCCTATAGGTTTCCTGGTGTACCAAGGGATATTCCCTGCCCTCGCTGGTTCCCACTTCAGTCTCCACTGCAACTGCCATTGCCATGAGGTGGGCTGCCTTGTCACCGGGTCTCTCTTCATATTTCCGCAAGAGATTGATATAGAAAATCTTCGACTTTCCCCGGATCCGGATCTGATAGTTGGTTCTGGATATCACCCTTTCCACGGGAAATGGTCCTTGCCAACCTATCTCCAGTTTGTTGTTTCCCGTTGGGAGTAGCAACAAGACTTTATCTCCCACCTCTAGAGATCTTTCTTTAGACCTACGGTTGTAGTAAGCCGCATGTCTTTTCCTGGCCTTTTTCAAGTTTTGATTTGCCAGAGTCCATCCCTTGTGAGAGTTTTTCTTTCAGTTCCTCCACGTATTGATAGGATGAGATCACTTCTTCTGACGTCTCCTCTTCAGTCCAACTCCTCAACATGGCTTCCAACGGTCCTTTGATTGGACGACCAAACAGCAACGTAGCGGGTGGTAGTCCTGTTGAGCCATGAGGAACTTCCCGATAGGCAAAAAGTGCTGCTGGGATATATTCATCCCACCTATCAGGTTTTTCCTGCGCTAGTTTCCTGAGCATTGTCATCAACGTGCCGTTGAAACGCTCTACTTGTCCATTGGCTTGAGGGTGGTAAGGGCTGGTATGTATGTGGTTAGAGTGAAACACCCTAAATACCTCCTCCATGAGTTTTCCACAAAACTGAGATCAATTGTCCGTCAGAATTTGATCAGGAAAGCCTAATCTGGTAAAGGCCTCCATCAGTGCGGCCGCGACTCTTTTCGAGTCAATCGTGGTCAACGGTATGGCCTCACCCCACATTGTACAGCAATCCACCATTGTGAGTATATACATGTTCCTCTTCCTAGTCCTGGGAAGTGGACCCACGATATCGATGGCTACCCTCTCGAAAGGAGAGTTCATGATGGGCATCTCACCCAACACCACCGGTGCTGTCCAGGGTTTCGGTGCCACCCTCTGGCACTCAGGGCATGACTTCACATACCGACGCACATCATCTGTCATTCCCGGCCAATAGTAGTGGCAGGAAATCCGCTGCATGGTGGCGGCAATACCCATGTGTCCACTAAAGGAGATGGTATGCCCCATATGAAGAATCTGGGACCGGTGAGCTTTCGGGACGACCAACTGACCGTATAGGTTGTCTCCCCTTCCTGCTCTCCTGTAGAGTATCCTATTCTTCATGTAGTACTGTCCCCGTCCTGGTGGATCAGCACTTTTCTGCAGCTTTCTGTAGCAAGGACGTAAAGTATCATCCTCACTCTGGGCAGTTCGTAGCTCCCCCGGCATTGGGTTAGTCACAATTGCTTCTGCCTCTTCCGTTTTCGTCTGAGAGCGAGTCTGCATTGCTCCAATATGGATTGGCTCCCTGGGCATTCCCAGAAAGACATACCGGCAACCTAGGATTACTGGAAAAATGGGATCGGTCAATACAGCGGCCTTGATGGTGCCGGTGACGTACCTTGACCGAATCTCCACATTAGCAATGGGCAACTTCATGACTACAGCACTCTTCTGTGCAGGCTGTATCTCCATGGTTTCACCTGTGAATTGTTCTTGATGTACCAGATCCGCAGAAATCACTGCCTCCCCGTCCAGTCCTGTGTCGTATAAACACTCCACTTGACGACCGTTAACCTCTACCAATTCCACTACAGGTGGTTTTTCCTGGTCTGGAGTCTCTTCCTCGGCCTCGACCTGTTCGGTGGGCTCCACCTTAGGTTTCCCGGGGCACACGACGAATTGAGTGTCTCCTGACTTTTCCCTGCAGTCAATAGCATTGTGCGTGTTTGACTTGCATTGGTTGCACCATTTCCCTGTCCTAGATTTTCTAGTGCCGGACTTGAGTGAGCTCTCCTGGTGGCGAGCTTCCTTGTTGACCTTGGCATTTTCTGTGACAACCTCCTTGGAAGTCACTTGACATGCTGCGAAGTGAGGGTTCTTAGCCTTCGATTTGCAGTCCCTCGTATTGTGAGAGGGTGACTTACAAATTGAACACCACTTCTCCGACCACGGTCGTTTTGGTGTAGAGCTTGAAGTGCTCTTGCTTCCCTCCTTCTTCTTCTCTGAACTATCCTCTGATTTTTGCACATAAGGTTCCCACTTTTTGGTTCCTGAGTTTTTGGCTTTCTTCTTGTCATGTTTCTCTTGACTTTTGGTGTTGGTGGAAAGGTTTTCCCCTGCCTCCCCATGTACCTCGACGAACCGTTCTGCTAATTTAGTCACGAGGTCAATACGTTCCACTCCTTGTTCTCCCAGGAACGTCCTGAGAGGTTTAGACATTTGCTTCTTCAGCTGGTCGACCACCATGAGCTCTTCCAGACTCTCATAGTCATGTGCGAACCCAGCCAAATCCATCCACTTATGGAGATAAGATTTTAGACGCAAACTGTAGGCGGCAAACAACTCCCCCGGTTCTCGTTTCGCTGCTCGAAATTTTTTCCGGTAGGTATGTGACGTAACCTCGAATCGTTTCAGCAGAGCCGTCTTTAACTCGTCATAATTGTTCTCATGTCCTGGTGGCAGGCGAGAATAAACCTCGTAGCCGGTCCCGCGTAAACCCTGGGATAGCTTAAGATTCCATTTGTTACGCTCCAAACCCATAGCAACCGACATAGCCTCGAAGCGTTGAAGGTACTGGTCAATCTTCTCTTTGTCCTCCTCGTAGACCGCTAAAGGAAACTTCATAGCATGGTACCCATGACCACCTACTGGTGTTGAGCCTGGGATGGAAGAACCTCCCACTGCTCCCTCAGTTTCTCCATTAGATTGACTCTTCAACTCGAGTTCCCTCATCCGGTACTCGTGCTCCCTTTTCTGAGCCTCCTGCTCCGCTTCCAGTTTCCTAGCTGCTTGCTCAGCTTCAAATTTCTTAGCTGCTTGCTCAGCTTCCAATTTCTTAGCTGCTTGCTTAGCTTCCAATTTCTTAGCTTCTTGTTCCAACTCCATCCTTCTCAATTCCAACTCGGCCTTTCGATCTTCCCGTTCTGCTTGACGATACTCTCTCTCCACTTCCTGTATGTAATCCGTTAGAGCAGAACCCGACAATCCCATGTCTTCCCCCTTTGCCTTTAATTCTAACGTGGTTAGTTTAGGGGTGGCCATTATACAGAGAGGTAAGCTAGCAGGTCAAGTACAATATAACTGCAAATTACTATACAGATATATGAACAAGTACTATAAATCTAGATATAATCACACACAGCATATTCACTCAGTGACAAGAGTAGAATCAGGACCACAGACCTATGCAGACGTGTGAAGTGTGAACAGGTAAGATATCTGTCCTAACCCCTATCCACATTCACTCTAGCTGGATTCTCCAAAATGATATCTCCCTCTTATAACTAAGGATCCCGTGTCAAAAGACCCCGTTGTCAGAGGATCCCACTGTCAAAGGTTCCTTCTTGCAGGAGATCTCGCTGTCCAAGGATTCCGTTTACGGGAGATCCCGCTGTCCAAAGATTCCGTTATCGAGAGATCCCGCTGTCCAAGGATTCCGTTTACGAGAGATCCCGCTGTCCAAAGATCCCGTTATCGAGCCCCCAATAATGTCGTGTCCTCCTTTAAAGTGTCGTCCCTGGAGTGAAGAGAGTCAACACCCACATTATAATATTTTTCTTCCTTTTTTCAATATCTTGGAGAATCCACCAGCTTCCGTCCAACACACTCCATCAGCCCGTGGACACCTTCCTATCACTCTCTCACTGTCGTACTATGCCCCCTCTCATACTTCCCCAACGCAACATACTCAACAACTCTTGCTTCTAAAAAATAATAAAGATTAATTTATTAAAAGAAAAGTGTAACGTATATGAGACGTGTATGCGAAGACAATGTGTGTCGTGTATTATAACATAAATGTATGTTAGTTAGTTAGTTAGTTAGTCGACAGATCATCCTCGCTGCACATCGAACCATTCAGTCCATAAGTGCTCGGATCCCCTCCTCAGCAAATCCCGCAGCGTGTAGCGGCTAACGACGCCAGTTCTGTGTTGGTTTATCAATCTTCTTTGGCTTCCTGCGTAGTGTTCTTGTTTGGCCACACCTCTTTTAATTTGATGCTCTAGCAGTCTGGCCATTGTTGTAGATTCACAGTCATCACTTGGTTCTCGCAAAAGTCTCACATCACGTAGAGCATTCAGAATGTCAGCCTGGTCCATGGCGCGTCCGCCCTCCACAGTAGCCTCACCTGCGAGCTTGTCAGCCCGCTCATTTCCTTGTACTCCCGCATGCCCTGGCACGAAGATGAAACTAATCTTTGCCAGCCGAGACCGCTTCAGAGGCAGCAACCATTCTCTTCGGATCGACCCCTCCTCTATCCTCTTGATCATGTTCATTGAGTCGCTAAGGAAACAAGCCCTGGTGAATGTCTGTGTCTCGAGCCATGTTATTGCTTTACTTACTGCCATGACTTCCATGGTCAGGCTACTTGTGGTTTCAGTGAAAGCACCAGAGTCCTCCTTCACAATTCTCCCTCCGGCCCGAGCTGTAAAGGCCCATGAGCTTCTCACATGTCGGACGACCGACCCATCTGTGTAGATGACCGCGTCACCGTCTAGCGAATTCTCGAAAATCAACGCTTGTACTTCAGCCTCAACAGCAGCCGGATTTTCTTGTCTGCATTTTCTATCTAATTGGATGCAAACTGAAAAGGATGTGCAGAAGTCTGTTGGCACTTGCACCCACTCCTCGCCAGGTTCTAAATCCTCAAGTGAACACACCTGTTGAAGAATGTCTTCGGCTTGACCCATCCACGACCGTCCTCTTTTTAACCTGCTGCCCTTCACCTTCCTAATTTCACTATGCAGTGGATGTTGTGTGTTTGCGTTAATTCTGAGGTATGCGCGTGCCCTGCAAACTTGTATTCTCTCTTCAATGGTTGGAAAATCAAGAAGGTAGCGCATCGCCCTGCATGCTGTATCTCTTGTACATCCAAGAATAATGCGCATAGCTTCATTCTGTATCCTTTCCATCCTTTCTATCTGCTTATGGCTGAGAGTCAAGATTGCCATTGCATACTCCAAAACAGACATGACCAGCCCCTCGTACAGAAGACATAGATGGCGCTGCTCACAGTTTGCTGCCGCCATCACCCGCATCGCTGCCAAACCCCGCTTGGCCTTTGTTATCACCTGGTCTATGTGCACATTATAAGCAAGGCTTCGATCAAACCGTATCCCCAGGTAATTCATTGCCTGCGTTCTTTCCACCGTCTCTGAACACAGCATTACAGTTGGTGTTGGATTGTTGACAATATGATTATTCAACGAGAACCAAGTCACTGTTGCCTTTGTTGGGTTAACAATTGCCCCAGCTTCATCACACCAAGTACTTATGCGATTGAGTTCGGTTTGTAGTTCCCCAGCAACCTCCTCTCTATCCTTACCCTGACGATACACTAAAACATCATCGGCATATGACAATGTCCTGCCAGGTCCAGTGATCTGCTCACTGGTGATTCTCACTGTGTAGGCGTTGAACAGTACCGGAGATAATGGTGATCCCTGTGGTAGGCCAGGATATATTGTTGTTGGTTCCGAAGTCCAACTGCCACATCTAAAAACTACTTTCCGTTGGAAGAGGGCTGCAGCGATCCAACTAAGGAGGAATGGACTTACGTTTAGTTCAAGAAGCTGAAACATTAAAAAATCCAGTGGTACTCTGTTGTATGCGTCCTCAAGATCAATCGCTGCAGCAACGGTTTCAGTGCCTGAGTGGAAACCTTCATAGACATCCTGGGCAAAGACTGCTGCATTGGTCCAGGTTTCTCTTTTTGGACGGTACCCACCCAGGGTAGGTGGGAAAACACCTTGCCTCTCTAGTTGGCTTGATATTTTCCTGGCAATTACCTTCTCCAGCAGCTTGCCTATTGTATTCTGCATGGTTATAATTCGATATCCCTGAATTTTTTTGTGGTCTTTGTCAGGCTTCGGCAAGGGAATCAGATAGCTGTGTAACCATTCCTCCTTGATGCTAGCACTCCCTATACTGTCGTTGTACATGTCTGCTAGTTTCTCTAGCTCATTGTCGGTACACCTATTTATGTCGTCGTATCTTATGCCATCAGGACCTGGAGCACTGTTTTTTGATCGTCGAAGCACAGCCTTGATTTCTTTCACTGTCACTGTGTCTTCATCCGGAGTGTTCTGGGCCTTGCATCTGTCTGAGGTGACCTCCTTGGCCAGATTTCGACCTCCCATGTCTGTCTGGTTGCCCTGCTCAAGGTAGCGTTCAAAGAGGGCTTTGCCCTTGTCTTCGTCAGTCCTCTGCCAGATGAGGTCAGCACCTTGGAAGTCAGAAATGCTCTTATTCTTGACTACACCACTCATGCTTTTATGTAGTCGCCAGAACAATTTCAGTGACTTGTCTGTGCTTACCCTTTGACACACCTCTGCCCATTTTTCCCTTTTAACCACCGTGACCAGTTTTTTGAAATAGCTTACTTTTGTGTGCATCTCTCTTTCTAAGTGCAAGCAGGGACTAGGATGACCAGCTCTGTTCTTCTTGGCATTTTGCCATCTCCTTACAGCACTACGCTTATCCACCCACGCCTTATCCACCTCGAAACTCCACCACGGTGGCTGCTCCCAGCTTTTTTTCCTGCCCTGAAACGTTCTGCGCTTGTCACGTCTTATTTTACTCACCACATCTTGCCCTGTACTGTCATACTGGAACGTCTTTACCTTTAGCTTGTGCTGCCTGGTTCTGCCTTTCTCCACCAATATGCTGTAAGGGTGGTGGTCGCTGCCATGGTGTCCTAGGACACCCCATCTACACACTGTAGTGAGTAAAGGTGAAACTAGCGCCAGATCAATAGCACTGTCCTCATCGCCTGGACGGCTTGCTGTCCTGGTGACACAGCCACTGTTGATACAAACCAGGTCGATGGTTTCCAGTGCAGTCTCGAGCTCCTCCCCTTGTGTATTGGAGGAAGTGTTTCCCCATGATCTGCCTTTAGCGTTGAAGTCACCACAGAAAATAACATTCCTCTCGTGGCCTAATATGCCACTTAAGCACTGCCACTTCTGGGCGTCCATACTCCCATTGCGGGCATAAACATTCACCAACACGAATGGTACACTGGAATGAACTCTCAACGCCTGTATTTGTATATCGTCACTGTCCCAACTGGACATGTCTAGCTCTGACGCCACCATGCTGTCGCGAACGAGAATCGCCGTTCCCAGATGTCGTCTGTTGTAGAAACATTTGAAGCCGGCAATTCGGAGTGGCTGATCGCCCAGTCTCGTCTCCTGGAGT
Organism: Cepaea hortensis; assembly: GCA_963921405.1. Classification (NCBI taxonomy): domain Eukaryota; kingdom Metazoa; phylum Mollusca; class Gastropoda; order Stylommatophora; family Helicidae; genus Cepaea; species Cepaea hortensis. The sequence continues at coordinate 6,002,417 of OY992890.1, forward strand.
GCTACAATGTCGTTCCTGTAAACTAGGGTTTCTAAAATAGAGCCCCGTTGTTTTACACTGGCACAGTTCCAATATAGAATACGGATGTTCCTGAGTCCTAGACGGTGACACTTGAGTCTAAAACGCCTCAAACCACCGCGCTTACCTTGTTTCTTCCTCCCTGCGCGGCTACCACGCCGCTTCGTTATGTTGACTGCTGAACCCTCGGAAAACACACGTTGTTCCGCCATGTTGAAAAAACGTAAACACAGACTGCTGAGAACCACACACGCTGCTGAAAATTCACTCAAGGAAGGCTTCGCTCGATGCACGAACTCCGTAGCACCCGCGCAGATCTTGAGTATAAACTCCTGGTTTTACATCCTGGCACACCAATTACACGCAAGAGATGAATAAATCCATCCCCTACGCGAAAAAGTTAACGAACACAAAACAACACGACCGTCCGTCGCCATCTTGAAGCCGGAAGTCTGTATATAAATGTATGTGTCAGCCTTCAAAGTTCAGGATCATAATGTACACATCATGGCAAGGATTACACGACATCATTCGAGTCAGTAAGATAAACCTCACCGAAGTCGTATCCTTCTCTCCAGACATGTCCTCCTCCAGGAACTCTGATGACCATGAGATCTGAATCCCATGTAAATATATAATCCGTGGAAAAAACTGTTATTGTTCCTAACACAACTGTTCCTAACAGTTTATAGAAACTCCGGCTTCATAATTCCGGCGCGGTGAAACAAACATGGAACACTGTCTTATGAACAAGACTTTTTGTCTCTTGATAAATGTTCACTAGTTCTCACGTTTAAAAAATTATTGTCTGTACTCCAATAGAGTCCTTTATTTTTGTTCTAGTCATAAGTGAACTGAATATCCATCACTACTGGTCTGTTAAAACTGGTATGACCTAAACTCATTCGATATTTATCCGGTAGGATACATATACCATTCAGCTCCACTGAGCAATGTTGATCATCTTCCTCTAGCATAATCTCGGTTGTAAAGTTGCTGGCCAATCTTCCTGCGCCAAACTTTATCCGGGATCGGATTGTCTCTTGGTTTCATGTTCTTCATTCCAACCAGAGGGAACCTGTAACATAAATCATATAACCGGTGATAGCCTCCCCGTCACTGATCTCTATTAGATGATCGTGGGCCATCGGCCTCGCTCAGAAAATATAATGAACCTATCAGGGACAGATGAACTGACCACATAGGTTATCATCAGGCCAAGACAAGAAAAAAAAATCAGCAAACAGAATGCGGAACCCCCCCCCCCCCCCACACCAGGGAGCACCCACTGCAATATCCCAATTATCCCTCATTACTCAATCCTCAATTAGTAAAGCTTATCAACACTTCACTACTCTATTTTCAACTAACAGAGCCAAGTATCACTTCCCTACTCTAGTTAGTTTTCCACTAACAGTGCTAATCATCACACTTTAGTTTTAACAAGCCTACAGCCTATATTAATTAGAACTAATTATAATCGGTTCTACCTTAGGCAACACTGCAGTTAGATCAAATTACATCCACTCTTGCCATGACAGGCACGTGTAAAATTAAATCACTAATTCGCACACGGTAGACGTTTTCCCATCAGAACCACAGTGCCAAAGCACGTCTTCTACCATCCAAGGTTTGCGTTCAACTCCCCATCTCCAATCATGGTTTTTGGCCAAACCTCTAACATTGATCACGTGACATGGTTGTTGTCCTGCAGGTGTTATTTTAGGCAATCATCCATTGTCAAGAATCGATTTTCCCTTGCCTAGTCACTGTCAAAGTTGTCATCACTTGTTTTGACTCCCCCAACAAACTAACGAGTTACTGTATGATCCCAACAACAGTTTTCCCCAACAAGCTGCCAATCTTCTTGATGTTCCGGAAACTATAAATTGACCTATGGACTGTTGTCTTCCGTGCTGAGTACTTCCGCTCTCAATCCAACTTGTTTATGAACTGTCAAAGCGATGTATGATTCAGCGCACTCACTTTCCCTACACATCTGCAACTATTAATTTTGCCCGACATGTGATGGCTGTGACGAAACGGATAAATATCGTAAGATCTCTGCATAATAGCCCTTTGAAGGGAGTGCCATGCGTTGGTCTCCCTTTAATTTAATGTCAATTAATAGGGGAGTTCCCTCGAAAAGTAGTGCGGGGGCGGAGCTATTCTAGTTATTTATAGAAGAATCTAGAATGTTCCCCCAAGTGCGTACGTGGTTTTGATCTCTAAGTTCACGAGTGCGTTGTGCAGCACGGGTTGGAGGAATCCATCGTGACTCTGGTTTTCTTCATGAATCATGAAAGTCACGCGGCCCGTGTAGGCGAGGGGAAGGCGCACTGACTTTGTCGTGAGCAGTCGCCCACCAAACCTCAGCGTAGACAGATCGCAGCCAAGAGGCTGTGATAATTGTGATGTCAATATTCGCGGCCAGTGCGGACATCTACAGTCAAGGTTGTGATTCTTCAATCACAGGTTAGTTGAGTACTTATTCTATTATTTAATTGTTGTCGTGATGCCGTGCTGATTCCCGGAATGAATTAATTGCCGTCGTAAAATTGAGTTGTCGCGTAGCGTTATCCGTTACAGTTGGCGGTTTGCATTTTTAAGTAGGCTTTATCGATCAGCAATGTAATGTGTTACCTGACGGAACAAGCCGTAATCCACAGCGAGTGGTGTGTAAATAAAATAGGCCGAACGATGTGCGTTACAGTGTGTAGCAGTTACGGGTTTGGTTTATTCATTACGCAGGCAAGGCGACAGTTTGTCCGTCATGACATCAACATGCTAGACGCTGTAAATGATAAGGTATAGCTTATTATTAGAAATGTGTAATGTGCTTCGTGACATTAGAATGGTAACGTACTTGTTCTATCAGTGATGGTAATGTTTCGAGGAATCAAGGTGAAATCAGCAGTGGTGTATTTGCTGTATGCAGATAGCAGTGTTATTCCGCGTAAGCCGAATGGCGTTGCATCGGTAGGATACCAATTGATAAGAAGTACTCATGATACTATTGTGACTGCTGGTTGTCCTGTCCGTCCGCCAGGATGACCGTGCGTGTTCCATCTTACGTTTGTCTAGGCAGCGGGAGGTAGGCCGGTACCCCCAACCCGATCAGTAATAGGTCCGACCCAATGCAATCGTGCATGTGCGATGGATGAACATACCCGATCGAGGGTGATGCGGCGCTCCGTAATTCGAGGCCGAGGTGTCTAGATAGATCGAGGTTTGAACCTAACCGTTTCTGTCTCTAATATTCTACTCTTCTGGAACCCTGACTCGGTTCATGGAGTACTTGGAGTACTGCCGTGAGGTAGTAGTTGGGAGGGGCATAACCCCCCCCCCCCCCTCCAAAAGGTGGAGCCAGAGTTTGGTAGTGGAGTCTGGAGGTTTGCTACATTGGATGACGTGACTTAAGTAGTCACGGGACAAGGTACACGAGACCCACAGTAGCTGTGGGAAAGTGTAGTGGTGGATGGCCACCACAGCTGTGCTCGACCGGCACAGGTATGACTGACCTGAAAGATAGTCAGTGAATACAAGGGCAACTCAGGATCTGGGGCAGGGATCCCAGACCTGACACTATGGCTGTGATATGATTTTGTTATTTAAGTGTAACAAGTCCTGAGTTCTCCTTAGTTAATGCTATAGTAATGAATTATCAGGAGTATAATTCATTATGGACATATAGTTATTAATGTGTGTAATTCATCAGTCCATGGGTGAAGGGATTGATGAATTGATGAGTCTGTCAGGAAGGAGATGTCCGGCTGGACACCTTCTCGATACAGTAATCCCTACACTGAAAGGAAAGTAAGTGTATATGTTGATTGAGGATGGGAGATGAAACCGGATTGGACTGGCACCAGGCGAAGGATGCTTGACAGAGTCATACAGTCGACTCTGGTGCTAGGGGTTATATGTAGCCCAGAAGTGTTACTTGACTGAACAGGTGTGCTATTGCTTTTTCTACCATCATTATGCCTATATATTATAGTGACTAGGTAGTTCTATGATGTGATGATTTCATACTCATGTTGGTAGACATGAGGAATGTCTGAGAGGCAGGTGACAGGGTGGAGATGCTGGTAGTCTTTGTTGTAGTTGAGTACTCACACCAACCTCTCCGTGTTTCAGGATCTGTTATTACTATACAGAAGAAGATTCAAGAGCTGCACCATGAGCTCTATGGGCCCACTCATTCCAGTGCCTATCCAGAAGTTGATTGAGGCTATACTGGGAGTGGTTGTCTGAGTCTGCGAGATCAATGTTGGAAGGAGCTGAGTGCTGAATAAGTCGGTAGGTCTAGGGTAGGACCTCCGTCAAGAGTCCGACGAGTGTCATCCGATCCTGAGAGGATCCAACACTGAAACGTCTGGTGATTCAAGCCAGTGAAGCACTGGTGACATTCAGTCTCTGTGTAAACCTTGGTAATTGCAAGGGAGTGACCTTTCAAGTTGTGCAGAGTGATCATTGTTACCGGTCGCCATGACCTGTGTTATATGCTTCTGGCCCGGCTGGGTTATGGGACACCATGTATCAGTTGATGCTTACATAGTGTTTTTACATTGGTTACCTTTATGAAGCCAACATGTGGTCTAGTGAACTAGGACATTGATTACAACATTGGTGGAAACACCAGAGTGACAGGTTTGTTAAGGTAGGGAGCTACCTCATGCCAACGTTATGAACTGTTGACAATGTTTGTGAAGGTAGGGAGCTACCTCATGCGATGGTGATGAACTGTTGACAGTGTATGCTAGGTTGTGATTACTACCCATGGATCAGGGTAGGTACATAATACTGTGTGAAGATCTATTGTCCAAGGACATGGAACTAAGGTGAAGTGTTTAGTCACCTGATAGACTTTACCAGTGACATTGTGTGTTCGTGTGGAGCAACCGCTTATTGTGTAGGTGACATATCAGTGTGTGGGTCACTGATGAGATAGAAGAGTGACCTGGCTCTTGTGTATTTTGAGACGGCGCTACATGTATTTTTTTTCTGCAAGTGGGAGACCGCTAATGTTATAGGGTCGGCCCAGACTTCATCAGGAGTGTGACGAGGGAAATAGTACGACAGCAAGGAAGGATCCTTGTGCATCGGTGCAGTGTCAAGCAGGCAGTGGTACTGCCCTTGATCAACCCTTGCTTGGTTCTCTGGGTGAAGAGGGAACTTTGGAGAGGCAGCAGACCTTGGAGTTCCAGTCCACTGGAGGAGCCTGGGTGAGTCGCTACCACGACTGGACAACCGCACGAGCTATCGTCCGCCTCCATGATGAATACTCATCTGCGTCTGTGATCTTGTACATAGTTCTTCTAGTCTGGCTTTCAGCCATCCTTCTCTGTGTTGTGGTTGACGTAGTTCAGAATTAAATTTTTGTTCTCTTAGCTATGACTTTGTGCAGTGATATGACTGGTGTCTGGTCCGAGCCCCCTTGGGGTTTGGAACCCTAGGTGAGGGAGGGGAGGTTAAGCTGTCCCGGCTTGTGTGGGGCCTGGTAGATGTAGAGTGCTATTGAGGTGGTTGGAGCAAAGGCAGGGGATAGTAACTATCGTGGCAAACCAGTCCAAGCCCCGGCGGTCTTGTCACAAGATAGAGTGGGGGCTCGTCCGGGATCTTCTCTTTGTTCTGACATCTCGTAGGAATAGGTTATAGTGTCATCTGTCCTATACCTATTGTCTACTTGACGAGTAGGGCTACTGATACCTTTCTCTTCGACGTGGACAGACATTTAGTTAAGTTAGTATAGATACATAGTTACAGTGTTGGTTGGAGTACAGTTAGCATTGTGATTGGGTATTGCATATCTATACTGATACTAAGTTACACTAAGCATGGCTACTCGTACTTTAGATTTAGCTAAGGTGCGGGCATCTGCAACTGAGATGGGATTGGAAGGTGAGGAGTTCAAAGCCTATGTACTGGAAGTAGAGAGAGACTTCAGAGCAGAAGAGAGGGAGCGAAGAAAGTCAGAAATTGAGCTGGAAGCTCGAAAGGTAGCACTTGAAGAGCAAAAGTTGGTGGCAGACCAACAGACACAAAAACTGGCAGCTGACCTAGAGTCTAAGAAATTAGATGCTAGGAAGTTGGAAATGGAACATGAGTTCCGTATGAAGCAACTTGAGATAGAGGCTAAATCTGTTGGTGAGTCTGAGGGAGCAGTAGGTGGAGTAGCTTTACCTAGCTCATCAGTAGCCAGCAGACCAGCTTACCATGCTATGAAATGGCCGTTTCCACCATTTGAACCGGACCAAGAGAAGATAGATCAATTCTTAGAGAAGTTCGAGGCAATGTGTAAAGCTATGGGTTTAGAGCCTGAGCGTTGGAATCTCAAGCTTTCACAAGGACTCCGTGGCACCGCGTACGAAGTGTATGCGCGTCTTCCCCCAGGGATGGAAAATGATTATCCAACCCTGAAATCGGCTCTTTTGAAAAGATTCGAAATGACAGCCCATGCTTACAGGCGGAGGTTCAGAACTTCCAAGAGAGAACCAGGTGAGATGTTCTCGGCCTATAGTGTGAGGTTGAACTCATACCTGTTGAAGTGGATGGCATTGGCCAATTTCAAAGAGGATTATGAGAGTCTGAGAGAGTTGATGGTGGTGGATCAAATGAAAATGCAGATGTCCAAGCCTTTAAGGAATTTCTTAGGGGAAAATGGGGCGGAAAGGCTAGACATAGTAAATAAGTTAGCTGAAAGGTATGTGGAAGTCTATGGTGAGACTGGGGATTCCAGTCAGACTGATTCACAGAAAAGGCAGAAGGGGCTTGATCAGAAGCCCAAGACCAACGGTACCAAACGCGAATCAGTTGTTTTCTAGATTAAATCAGGCCATATATTTCTCAAAGGTTGATTTAAGCCGGGGATATTACCAGATCCCGGTCAAGCCGGCAATTCGCCCTCTCTTGGCCTTCAGCACTTCCTCGGGACATTATGAGTTCAAAGTGATGCCGTTTGGATTGAACAACGCCCCAAGTGTCTTTACCCGGATGATGCGGCTTTTGTTAGGACCCCTCAAGGACCCCTCGATATGCTCCTTCATGGATGATATTCTGATAGCATCAGGAATCTTCGAAGAGCATCTCACTTCGTTAAGTAGAATCTTTACGAGATTGAGGGAAGTGGGATTAACTGCGCGTCCTACCAAATGCATGTTGGGGTATCAGACGCTAGAGTTCTTGGGACACACCATCACTCCGGGGCAGATAGTGCCAGAGGCCAAGAATATTGAGAAGGTCAGACTGGCGCCCAGACCGCAGACCAAAAAGGATGTCAGATCCTTTTTGTCCTTATGTGGATATTACCAAAAATTTATCCCGAGGTTTAATGAGATTGGGGCACCACTGACCGATACCTTAAAGAAAGGGACACCCGAGAGAATCGTCTGGACGCCGGCTTGTGAAGAGGCCTATGGGAAGCTTAAGCAGGTATTGATTGACAAACCGGTTCTACAACTGCCCAATCTGACGAAACCGTTCATCTTGCGTACGGATGCCAGTCAGATTGGAATTGGGGCCACTTTATTACAAGAAGGACGGGACGATCCTTCTGTTCTTTATCCAGTGGCATATGCAAGTCGGAAGTTGTTACCGGCAGAACGGAATTATTCGACGGTAGAGAGGGAATGTCTGTCTCTGGTCTGGGCCGTGCGAAAATTCCAACCCTATCTTTATGGGGTCCAGTTCAAGGTGCAGTCGGATCACCAACCGCTTACCTTTCTTGCCTCATCGCAGAAATTAAATCCGCGGCTGATGAGGTGGTCGTTATTACTGCAACCATACCAGTTTACGGTAGAATACATCCCAGGGAAAGAGAATGTCGGCGCTGACTTCCTTTCCCGACATCCAATCTCGATAGAGTAGAGGTTCAGAGTTCAGACCGATCTTTGTCTAGTGAGTTCGACCGGGTCGACCATCTTAAGTGGGGGCATATGTGACGAAACGGATAAATATCGTAAGATCTCTGCATAATAGCCCTTTGAAGGGAGTGCCATGCGTTGGTCTCCCTTTAATTTAATGTCAATTAATAGGGGAGTTCCCTCGAAAAGTAGTGCGGGGGCGGAGCTATTCTAGTTATTTATAGAAGAATCTAGAATGTTCCCCCAAGTGCGTACGTGGTTTTGATCTCTAAGTTCACGAGTGCGTTGTGCAGCACGGGTTGGAGGAATCCATCGTGACTCTGGTTTTCTTCATGAATCATGAAAGTCACGCGGCCCGTGTAGGCGAGGGGAAGGCGCACTGACTTTGTCGTGAGCAGTCGCCCACCAAACCTCAGCGTAGACAGATCGCAGCCAAGAGGCTGTGATAATTGTGATGTCAATATTCGCGGCCAGTGCGGACATCTACAGTCAAGGTTGTGATTCTTCAATCACAGGTTAGTTGAGTACTTATTCTATTATTTAATTGTTGTCGTGATGCCGTGCTGATTCCCGGAATGAATTAATTGCCGTCGTAAAATTGAGTTGTCGCGTAGCGTTATCCGTTACAGTTGGCGGTTTGCATTTTTAAGTAGGCTTTATCGATCAGCAATGTAATGTGTTACCTGACGGAACAAGCCGTAATCCACAGCGAGTGGTGTGTAAATAAAATAGGCCGAACGATGTGCGTTACAGTGTGTAGCAGTTACGGGTTTGGTTTATTCATTACGCAGGCAAGGCGACAGTTTGTCCGTCATGACATCAACATGCTAGACGCTGTAAATGATAAGGTATAGCTTATTATTAGAAATGTGTAATGTGCTTCGTGACATTAGAATGGTAACGTACTTGTTCTATCAGTGATGGTAATGTTTCGAGGAATCAAGGTGAAATCAGCAGTGGTGTATTTGCTGTATGCAGATAGCAGTGTTATTCCGCGTAAGCCGAATGGCGTTGCATCGGTAGGATACCAATTGATAAGAAGTACTCATGATACTATTGTGACTGCTGGTTGTCCTGTCCGTCCGCCAGGATGACCGTGCGTGTTCCATCTTACGTTTGTCTAGGCAGCGGGAGGTAGGCCGGTACCCCCAACCCGATCAGTAATAGGTCCGACCCAATGCAATCGTGCATGTGCGATGGATGAACATACCCGATCGAGGGTGATGCGGCGCTCCGTAATTCGAGGCCGAGGTGTCTAGATAGATCGAGGTTTGAACCTAACCGTTTCTGTCTCTAATATTCTACTCTTCTGGAACCCTGACTCGGTTCATGGAGTACTTGGAGTACTGCCGTGAGGTAGTAGTTGGGAGGGGCATAACCCCCCCCCCCCTCCAAAAGGTGGAGCCAGAGTTTGGTAGTGGAGTCTGGAGGTTTGCTACATTGGATGACGTGACTTAAGTAGTCACGGGACAAGGTACACGAGACCCACAGTAGCTGTGGGAAAGTGTAGTGGTGGATGGCCACCACAGCTGTGCTCGACCGGCACAGGTATGACTGACCTGAAAGATAGTCAGTGAATACAAGGGCAACTCAGGATCTGGGGCAGGGATCCCAGACCTGACACTATGGCTGTGATATGATTTTGTTATTTAAGTGTAACAAGTCCTGAGTTCTCCTTAGTTAATGCTATAGTAATGAATTATCAGGAGTATAATTCATTATGGACATATAGTTATTAATGTGTGTAATTCATCAGTCCATGGGTGAAGGGATTGATGAATTGATGAGTCTGTCAGGAAGGAGATGTCCGGCTGGACACCTTCTCGATACAGTAATCCCTACACTGAAAGGAAAGTAAGTGTATATGTTGATTGATGATGGAAGATGAAACCGGATTGGACTGGCACCAGGCGAAGGATGCTTGACAGAGTCATACAGTCGACTCTGGTGCTAGGGGTTATATGTAGCCCAGAAGTGTTACTTGACTGAACAGGTGTGCTATTGCTTTTTCTACCATCATTATGCCTATATATTATAGTGACTAGGTAGTTCTATGATGTGATGATTTCATACTCATGTTGGTAGACATGAGGAATGTCTGAGAGGCAGGTGACAGGGTGGAGATGCTGGTAGTCTTTGTTGTAGTTGAGTACTCACACCAACCTCTCCGTGTTTCAGGATCTGTTATTACTATACAGAAGAAGATTCAAGAGCTGCACCATGAGCTCTATGGGCCCACTCATTCCAGTGCCTATCCAGAAGTTGATTGAGGCTATACTGGGAGTGGTTGTCTGAGTCTGCGAGATCAATGTTGGAAGGAGCTGAGTGCTGAATAAGTCGGTAGGTCTAGGGTAGGACCTCCGTCAAGAGTCCGACGAGTGTCATCCGATCCTGAGAGGATCCAACACTGAAACGTCTGGTGATTCAAGCCAGTGAAGCACTGGTGACATTCAGTCTCTGTGTAAACCTTGGTAATTGCAAGGGAGTGACCTTTCAAGTTGTGCAGAGTGATCATTGTTACCGGTCGCCATGACCTGTGTTATATGCTTCTGGCCCGGCTGGGTTATGGGACACCATGTATCAGTTGATGCTTACATAGTGTTTTTACATTGGTTACCTTTATGAAGCCAACATGTGGTCTAGTGAACTAGGACATTGATTACAACATTGGTGGAAACACCAGAGTGACAGGTTTGTTAAGGTAGGGAGCTACCTCATGCCAACGTTATGAACTGTTGACAATGTTTGTGAAGGTAGGGAGCTACCTCATGCGATGGTGATGAACTGTTGACAGTGTATGCTAGGTTGTGATTACTACCCATGGATCAGGGTAGGTACATAATACTGTGTGAAGATCTATTGTCCAAGGACATGGAACTAAGGTGAAGTGTTTAGTCACCTGATAGACTTTACCAGTGACATTGTGTGTTCGTGTGGAGCAACCGCTTATTGTGTAGGTGACATATCAGTGTGTGGGTCACTGATGAGATAGAAGAGTGACCTGGCTCTTGTGTATTTTGAGACGGCGCTACATGTATTTTTTTTCTGCAAGTGGGAGACCGCTAATGTTATAGGGTCGGCCCAGACTTCATCAGGAGTGTGACGAGGGAAATAGTACGACAGCAAGGAAGGATCCTTGTGCATCGGTGCAGTGTCAAGCAGGCAGTGGTACTGCCCTTGATCAACCCTTGCTTGGTTCTCTGGGTGAAGAGGGAACTTTGGAGAGGCAGCAGACCTTGGAGTTCCAGTCCACTGGAGGAGCCTGGGTGAGTCGCTACCACGACTGGACAACCGCACGAGCTATCGTCCGCCTCCATGATGAATACTCATCTGCGTCTGTGATCTTGTACATAGTTCTTCTAGTCTGGCTTTCAGCCATCCTTCTCTGTGTTGTGGTTGACGTAGTTCAGAATTAAATTTTTGTTCTCTTAGCTATGACTTTGTGCAGTGATATGACTGGTGTCTGGTCCGAGCCCCCTTGGGGTTTGGAACCCTAGGTGAGGGAGGGGAGGTTAAGCTGTCCCGGCTTGTGTGGGGCCTGGTAGATGTAGAGTGCTATTGAGGTGGTTGGAGCAAAGGCAGGGGATAGTAACTATCGTGGCAAACCAGTCCAAGCCCCGGCGGTCTTGTCACAAGATAGAGTGGGGGCTCGTCCGGGATCTTCTCTTTGTTCTGACATCTCGTAGGAATAGGTTATAGTGTCATCTGTCCTATACCTATTGTCTACTTGACGAGTAGGGCTACTGATACCTTTCTCTTCGACGTGGACAGACATTTAGTTAAGTTAGTATAGATACATAGTTACAGTGTTGGTTGGAGTACAGTTAGCATTGTGATTGGGTATTGCATATCTATACTGATACTAAGTTACACTAAGCATGGCTACTCGTACTTTAGATTTAGCTAAGGTGCGGGCATCTGCAACTGAGATGGGATTGGAAGGTGAGGAGTTCAAAGCCTATGTACTGGAAGTAGAGAGAGACTTCAGAGCAGAAGAGAGGGAGCGAAGAAAGTCAGAAATTGAGCTGGAAGCTCGAAAGGTAGCACTTGAAGAGCAAAAGTTGGTGGCAGACCAACAGACACAAAAACTGGCAGCTGACCTAGAGTCTAAGAAATTAGATGCTAGGAAGTTGGAAATGGAACATGAGTTCCGTATGAAGCAACTTGAGATAGAGGCTAAATCTGTTGGTGAGTCTGAGGGAGCAGTAGGTGGAGTAGCTTTACCTAGCTCATCAGTAGCCAGCAGACCAGCTTACCATGCTATGAAATGGCCGTTTCCACCATTTGAACCGGACCAAGAGAAGATAGATCAATTCTTAGAGAAGTTCGAGGCAATGTGTAAAGCTATGGGTTTAGAGCCTGAGCGTTGGAATCTCAAGCTTTCACAAGGACTCCGTGGCACCGCGTACGAAGTGTATGCGCGTCTTCCCCCAGGGATGGAAAATGATTATCCAACCCTGAAATCGGCTCTTTTGAAAAGATTCGAAATGACAGCCCATGCTTACAGGCGGAGGTTCAGAACTTCCAAGAGAGAACCAGGTGAGATGTTCTCGGCCTATAGTGTGAGGTTGAACTCATACCTGTTGAAGTGGATGGCATTGGCCAATTTCAAAGAGGATTATGAGAGTCTGAGAGAGTTGATGGTGGTGGATCAAATGAAAATGCAGATGTCCAAGCCTTTAAGGAATTTCTTAGGGGAAAATGGGGCGGAAAGGCTAGACATAGTAAATAAGTTAGCTGAAAGGTATGTGGAAGTCTATGGTGAGACTGGGGATTCCAGTCAGACTGATTCACAGAAAAGGCAGAAGGGGCTTGATCAGAAGCCCAAGACCAACGGTACCAAACGCGAATCAGTTGTTTTCTAGATTAAATCAGGCCATATATTTCTCAAAGGTTGATTTAAGCCGGGGATATTACCAGATCCCGGTCAAGCCGGCAATTCGCCCTCTCTTGGCCTTCAGCACTTCCTCGGGACATTATGAGTTCAAAGTGATGCCGTTTGGATTGAACAACGCCCCAAGTGTCTTTACCCGGATGATGCGGCTTTTGTTAGGACCCCTCAAGGACCCCTCGATATGCTCCTTCATGGATGATATTCTGATAGCATCAGGAATCTTCGAAGAGCATCTCACTTCGTTAAGTAGAATCTTTACGAGATTGAGGGAAGTGGGATTAACTGCGCGTCCTACCAAATGCATGTTGGGGTATCAGACGCTAGAGTTCTTGGGACACACCATCACTCCGGGGCAGATAGTGCCAGAGGCCAAGAATATTGAGAAGGTCAGACTGGCGCCCAGACCGCAGACCAAAAAGGATGTCAGATCCTTTTTGTCCTTATGTGGATATTACCAAAAATTTATCCCGAGGTTTAATGAGATTGGGGCACCACTGACCGATACCTTAAAGAAAGGGACACCCGAGAGAATCGTCTGGACGCCGGCTTGTGAAGAGGCCTATGGGAAGCTTAAGCAGGTATTGATTGACAAACCGGTTCTACAACTGCCCAATCTGACGAAACCGTTCATCTTGCGTACGGATGCCAGTCAGATTGGAATTGGGGCCACTTTATTACAAGAAGGACGGGACGATCCTTCTGTTCTTTATCCAGTGGCATATGCAAGTCGGAAGTTGTTACCGGCAGAACGGAATTATTCGACGGTAGAGAGGGAATGTCTGTCTCTGGTCTGGGCCGTGCGAAAATTCCAACCCTATCTTTATGGGGTCCAGTTCAAGGTGCAGTCGGATCACCAACCGCTTACCTTTCTTGCCTCATCGCAGAAATTAAATCCGCGGCTGATGAGGTGGTCGTTATTACTGCAACCATACCAGTTTACGGTAGAATACATCCCAGGGAAAGAGAATGTCGGCGCTGACTTCCTTTCCCGACATCCAATCTCGATAGAGTAGAGGTTCAGAGTTCAGACCGATCTTTGTCTAGTGAGTTCGACCGGGTCGACCATCTTAAGTGGGGGCATATGTGACGAAACGGATAAATATCGTAAGATCTCTGCATAATAGCCCTTTGAAGGGAGTGCCATGCGTTGGTCTCCCTTTAATTTAATGTCAATTAATAGGGGAGTTCCCTCGAAAAGTAGTGCGGGGGCGGAGCTATTCTAGTTATTTATAGAAGAATCTAGAATGTTCCCCCAAGTGCGTACGTGGTTTTGATCTCTAAGTTCACGAGTGCGTTGTGCAGCACGGGTTGGAGGAATCCATCGTGACTCTGGTTTTCTTCATGAATCATGAAAGTCACGCGGCCCGTGTAGGCGAGGGGAAGGCGCACTGACTTTGTCGTGAGCAGTCGCCCACCAAACCTCAGCGTAGACAGATCGCAGCCAAGAGGCTGTGATAATTGTGATGTCAATATTCGCGGCCAGTGCGGACATCTACAGTCAAGGTTGTGATTCTTCAATCACAGGTTAGTTGAGTACTTATTCTATTATTTAATTGTTGTCGTGATGCCGTGCTGATTCCCGGAATGAATTAATTGCCGTCGTAAAATTGAGTTGTCGCGTAGCGTTATCCGTTACAGTTGGCGGTTTGCATTTTTAAGTAGGCTTTATCGATCAGCAATGTAATGTGTTACCTGACGGAACAAGCCGTAATCCACAGCGAGTGGTGTGTAAATAAAATAGGCCGAACGATGTGCGTTACAGTGTGTAGCAGTTACGGGTTTGGTTTATTCATTACGCAGGCAAGGCGACAGTTTGTCCGTCATGACATCAACATGCTAGACGCTGTAAATGATAAGGTATAGCTTATTATTAGAAATGTGTAATGTGCTTCGTGACATTAGAATGGTAACGTACTTGTTCTATCAGTGATGGTAATGTTTCGAGGAATCAAGGTGAAATCAGCAGTGGTGTATTTGCTGTATGCAGATAGCAGTGTTATTCCGCGTAAGCCGAATGGCGTTGCATCGGTAGGATACCAATTGATAAGAAGTACTCATGATACTATTGTGACTGCTGGTTGTCCTGTCCGTCCGCCAGGATGACCGTGCGTGTTCCATCTTACGTTTGTCTAGGCAGCGGGAGGTAGGCCGGTACCCCCAACCCGATCAGTAATAGGTCCGACCCAATGCAATCGTGCATGTGCGATGGATGAACATACCCGATCGAGGGTGATGCGGCGCTCCGTAATTCGAGGCCGAGGTGTCTAGATAGATCGAGGTTTGAACCTAACCGTTTCTGTCTCTAATATTCTACTCTTCTGGAACCCTGACTCGGTTCATGGAGTACTTGGAGTACTGCCGTGAGGTAGTAGTTGGGAGGGGCATAACCCCCCCCCCCCCCCTCCAAAAGGTGGAGCCAGAGTTTGGTAGTGGAGTCTGGAGGTTTGCTACATTGGATGACGTGACTTAAGTAGTCACGGGACAAGGTACACGAGACCCACAGTAGCTGTGGGAAAGTGTAGTGGTGGATGGCCACCACAGCTGTGCTCGACCGGCACAGGTATGACTGACCTGAAAGATAGTCAGTGAATACAAGGGCAACTCAGGATCTGGGGCAGGGATCCCAGACCTGACACTATGGCTGTGATATGATTTTGTTATTTAAGTGTAACAAGTCCTGAGTTCTCCTTAGTTAATGCTATAGTAATGAATTATCAGGAGTATAATTCATTATGGACATATAGTTATTAATGTGTGTAATTCATCAGTCCATGGGTGAAGGGATTGATGAATTGATGAGTCTGTCAGGAAGGAGATGTCCGGCTGGACACCTTCTCGATACAGTAATCCCTACACTGAAAGGAAAGTAAGTGTATATGTTGATTGATGATGGAAGATGAAACCGGATTGGACTGGCACCAGGCGAAGGATGCTTGACAGAGTCATACAGTCGACTCTGGTGCTAGGGGTTATATGTAGCCCAGAAGTGTTACTTGACTGAACAGGTGTGCTATTGCTTTTTCTACCATCATTATGCCTATATATTATAGTGACTAGGTAGTTCTATGATGTGATGATTTCATACTCATGTTGGTAGACATGAGGAATGTCTGAGAGGCAGGTGACAGGGTGGAGATGCTGGTAGTCTTTGTTGTAGTTGAGTACTCACACCAACCTCTCCGTGTTTCAGGATCTGTTATTACTATACAGAAGAAGATTCAAGAGCTGCACCATGAGCTCTATGGGCCCACTCATTCCAGTGCCTATCCAGAAGTTGATTGAGGCTATACTGGGAGTGGTTGTCTGAGTCTGCGAGATCAATGTTGGAAGGAGCTGAGTGCTGAATAAGTCGGTAGGTCTAGGGTAGGACCTCCGTCAAGAGTCCGACGAGTGTCATCCGATCCTGAGAGGATCCAACACTGAAACGTCTGGTGATTCAAGCCAGTGAAGCACTGGTGACATTCAGTCTCTGTGTAAACCTTGGTAATTGCAAGGGAGTGACCTTTCAAGTTGTGCAGAGTGATCATTGTTACCGGTCGCCATGACCTGTGTTATATGCTTCTGGCCCGGCTGGGTTATGGGACACCATGTATCAGTTGATGCTTACATAGTGTTTTTACATTGGTTACCTTTATGAAGCCAACATGTGGTCTAGTGAACTAGGACATTGATTACAACATTGGTGGAAACACCAGAGTGACAGGTTTGTTAAGGTAGGGAGCTACCTCATGCCAACGTTATGAACTGTTGACAATGTTTGTGAAGGTAGGGAGCTACCTCATGCGATGGTGATGAACTGTTGACAGTGTATGCTAGGTTGTGATTACTACCCATGGATCAGGGTAGGTACATAATACTGTGTGAAGATCTATTGTCCAAGGACATGGAACTAAGGTGAAGTGTTTAGTCACCTGATAGACTTTACCAGTGACATTGTGTGTTCGTGTGGAGCAACCGCTTATTGTGTAGGTGACATATCAGTGTGTGGGTCACTGATGAGATAGAAGAGTGACCTGGCTCTTGTGTATTTTGAGACGGCGCTACATGTATTTTTTTTCTGCAAGTGGGAGACCGCTAATGTTATCGGGTCGGCCCAGACTTCATCAGGAGTGTGACGAGGGAAATAGTACGACAGCAAGGAAGGATCCTTGTGCATCGGTGCAGTGTCAAGCAGGCAGTGGTACTGCCCTTGATCAACCCTTGCTTGGTTCTCTGGGTGAAGAGGGAACTTTGGAGAGGCAGCAGACCTTGGAGTTCCAGTCCACTGGAGGAGCCTGGGTGAGTCGCTACCACGACTGGACAACCGCACGAGCTATCGTCCGCCTCCATGATGAATACTCATCTGCGTCTGTGATCTTGTACATAGTTCTTCTAGTCTGGCTTTCAGCCATCCTTCTCTGTGTTGTGGTTGACGTAGTTCAGAATTAAATTTTTGTTCTCTTAGCTATGACTTTGTGCAGTGATATGACTGGTGTCTGGTCCGAGCCCCCTTGGGGTTTGGAACCCTAGGTGAGGGAGGGGAGGTTAAGCTGTCCCGGCTTGTGTGGGGCCTGGTAGATGTAGAGTGCTATTGAGGTGGTTGGAGCAAAGGCAGGGGATAGTAACTATCGTGGCAAACCAGTCCAAGCCCCGGCGGTCTTGTCACAATGGCCGACATCCGATTGCCACCATGATCCCACGGGTTCCATCTGTATTCAATTGTTGACAAACTGTCAAAGCGATGCCGGGACCCGTCTCCCTCATCACTGCGTGTTCCCGATCCGTCGACCAGATGTAAACACGTGCAGTTACATTTCTTGGATTAGTTGAAACAACCTTTGGCCTCGAACATCCGCTAATTCAGATCGCCCTTTATTCTCATCACTGGTTAAATCATGTTGGACCATTATGTGACAGCCACGGAGAACGGCATACATTACTCTACATTGCATAACATACTCAATATAACACCCATTACATACATCACTCACACTAACATACATTACTTAACAAAGCATACATTACTCTGCATCGTGTGCCAAGCCGATACGGGTGGGTGGTCATGTTTCGCCATTTCACGCGATCACCAGAGTTCTAGATCAGCTCAGTGTTCTTGTCTCGACCATGCCATTATTTCGAATATCATATTGTTCTTCTCATGTATCATTATATTCGGACGAGACATTTCACTCGGACGTAAATGCGTAGTGCCATGTTTTTTTTTTTGGCCATCCGTAGGACGGCACTTCCGGCTTCGGCGGGCATTTTTAATGAGGTTAACCTTCCTCGGGTTTCGAGGCACGTTCGACCCTTACTGTTGTGGTGTCGCCCACATCTCAGCTGGTCAAGATAAAACGATAAACGACATCACGGTCGACCCTCAAGGGAAGGCAGGGGCAGACCATGGGCATTCCATCGCTATCCAAGTAGGCTTCCATAATTGCAGAGCCGGCACATATTGCTCTGAGACTGGGCTCACCCGAGAAGTTGCCACGTCCTGCTCATGGCTTCTTTAATTCCTCACTTACATGTGTTGGGGATTTCGCTTGCCACTGGTCGCTCAAGCACACACCAGGAACGGTCAGTCTGCGGGCGACATCCACTAGGTAAGCTTTCACTTCGGACTTCGGACTACGCAATGGATTCGCTAGCCGTGCATTCCATTTTGTGTTATTGACACGTTTTTCCACCTTTGTCTACACTCTCCGTGAGTTAGATACAGACAGTTTTCGTAACCATTTCATTCGACTGGGGCACTTCTTCAACCTTTTAGTAATCGCTCATGAGGTAGGCTTCATGTGCTGCCTGCTCAGCACCTTACCTCCGTGCAACAGTGAGCGAGAAACGGCCAAGCCCTCTCATCCGGGGATCCCTCATTTCCCCCAGCTGACTACCTAGTTTCCGAATGCCGCTCTTGTTCGGAACAACTCTGACTAGGTAGTGTTCTGAATGTCCGTCGTACCTGGAATAGTTCTGACGGGCACAACGACAAGCACATGTCCGAGTCAAAAACCCGCCGAGTGGATATCATCTGCAGACCTGTCTGGTTTGTGCGGGAACGGCCCGGGGCGAACGAAATGCCCAATATATTGAAGTGAGGAATTAAAGCAGCCATGAGCAGGACGTGACGATTCCCTCGGTCAGCCCAGCACCAAAGCGATATTTGTCGGCTCTGCAATTATGGAAGCGACCCAGGATGGCGGAAAATGCTATGGACTGTCCCTGCCTTCCTTTGAGGGATGACCGCGAAGTCTTCGACTGTTTTAACTTGACTAGCTGGTAGGTTGACGGTACCACAAAAGTGAGAGTCTCCCAGGAATGCTAACCTGGTCAAAAATGCACGCTAAAAGCCGGATGTGTTGGCCTAAGGGTTTCGACCCAAGGGTGCCTAACGAGACACACCGCAATCACATCTGGAAAAAAAACCCACTCCGGATAAACGCAAAGAAGAAGATGTATCATTATATAATGGTGTTTCACATAAGATTACCATACATGTAAAATCTGATCTTTGCCTATTATGATTGTTCAATCTTTTGTTTTTAGGCAGCCTGTTGGTGTATGCTTTCCTTTATTAGTAAGCTCCTGAATTATTGTGTACATTAATATGGCATTATCACATACAATAATCAATATGACATACATTACTAAACATAACATACATTACATAATAGCATAACATAACATAATTACTCAACATAACATACAATATTCAACATAAAATACATTACTCAACATAACATACGGTAGTCAACATAATGACTGCTGTTTGTCCATCAAGAATGAAGATGACCATTCATTTCATGCAGTGTGGTTGAAAGTATGGAGCCGTGAGTTCTAAGATGGCTGATTGGATGAAAAATGACTTACGTGATGAATTGGATTAAAGTGAGGAAGAGTTGCGCAATTCATCGACCTCACTCTCTCGCCTGAGTCCATCTGAGTCCAGTGGCAAGACAAGTCAAGACGACTGGAGACGAATACAGGTGCAGTGGATGACCAGAGCGCTCTACGTGCCTTGCCGTGCTCATTACGTTGCAGGTAAACGCCGTCTTTCCCGTTGAATCAGGAATGATTTCTTCCGCGCAGTCTGACGAATCATGTAAATGGAAAAATATAACGATGATTAATGTACATGCACCTACTGAAGAGAAAGAAGATGATATTAAAGAAGACTTTTATAATGATCTGGAAGATGTCAAAGAAGAAACCCCCAAACAGGACATCCTGATTGTGCTGGGAGACTTCAATGCAAAAATAGGTAGAGAGCAAACTAATAAAAAAGTGGCCGGTATGGAAAGCCTACATACAACGTCAAATGATAATGGATGGAGAGTCATCAGCCTGGCAGAAGCCAAAGGACTGCAGGTTAGCAGTACCAGACTACAAAGAAAGGATATACACAAACAAACTTGGAAATCATGTGACAAGAGAACCTATAATCAAATAGATCACATTTTAATTAACAACAGAAATGCATCAAACATACAGCAAGTCAGAAGTTATACAAGAGCTGAGTGCCACAGTGTCCACTTCCTCGTTGGAGCAAAATTTAAAATAAAACTTAAGAGAGCTTTCTATACTAAATTACAAAGATTACACCCAACATATAACAGAGAAAATAGAAATGAATGTAAAGAGGCTACAAAAATAGTCAGACAGCAGAAGCGAGAATATATGAGTAATATAATCAAAGATATGGAAATTAATCACCAGAAAAATGAATCCAGAAAATTTTTTAAAGAACTGAAGTCAATGAAACGAGGGCACCAACAAAACACATATGGTTTAAAAGACAAAAATGGGAATATGATAAATACCAATGAGGAAATGTGCAACACATGGAAAGAATATTTTATTGAATTACTAAATTGTGAAGCTCCAAGTAACATTTTCTCACAAGAAGAGGTTCTAACATGCGAACCACAAATTGAAGAACCTACATTTGAAGAAATCCTATATGTAATCACACGACTTAAAAACAATAAGGCAACTGGGACTGATGGAATTGCTGCTGAATTTATAAAGGCAGGTGGCCATGCATTACATCTAAAGCTATACGAACTAATAATAAAAATCTGGAGGACAGAAGAATTACCCCATGACTGGAAAGAGTCATTATTGATACCTATCTTTAAGAAAGGAGACAAGTTCCAATGTGGAAATTATAGAGGAATATCACTACTGTCCACAAGCTATAAGATACTATCCGCAGTATTACTAAATAGACTAAAACCATATTCAGAAGACATATTAGGTGACTACCAGGCGGGTTTTAGACAAAATAGATCAACAATAGATCAGATATTTATCTTACGACAAATAGCCGAGAAACATTGGGAATATAAAAGAGATCTCCATAACATTTTTGTGGATTTTAAAAAGGCTTATGATAGTGTCCATAGGAATAGTCTATGGAATGCTATGCAGGAATTTGGAATACCAAGGAAGTTAATCAACATGACCAGACTATGCATGGAAGATACTTATAATATAGTAACATATAAAGGCAGGAAATCAGACCCCTTCCAAATAACATCTGGCTTGAAACAGGGTGATGCACTATCGCCGCTACTTTTCAATCTGGCTCTAGAGAAAGTTGTAAGGAAGGTAAAGGAGGAATGTGATATTGGAGGAACATCCAAGCTGCTTGGTTATGCAGATGATATAGATATTATAGGGCAAAGTGAACAAAAGACATTGGAAATATTGACTCACTTAAAGGACAAAGCCCAACAGATGGGGCTGGTTATCAACCAAGATAAGACAGAATATATGGTAATTTCAAGAGACGGAATGGCTAGAAACTCTGGCCACATACAAATAGATAATATGACCATTAAAAGAACGGAAACATACAAATACCTGGGTACGATCTTCAACTGCTCCAACATCATAAGGGAAGAAATACAAACTAGAATCAACTCTGGAAATAAGATATACTATGCATTACAACATCTACTAAAATCAAAGGCGCTATCTCGTAACACCAAAATCACAATAAACAAAACACTGATCAGACCAGTTGTGCTGTATGGCTCTGAAACCTGGAGTACAACGAAAGGAGACGAAGCCTTGTTACAAACCTTTGAGAACAAAATTTTAAGACGCATCTTTGGACCTATTAGGGATACACAAAGTGGAGAGTGGAAAAGAAGAAGTAACAAAGACATTTATGATCTGTTTAAGTCCCCGCTAATCACTGGTATCATGAAGGCTAATAGACTACAATGGCTGTGGCATATAGAAAGAATGGAAGATAATAGGGAAACAAAACTCGCTTACACTCAGGAAATAAATGACCGTAGACCCCGAGGTAGACCAAGAAGGCGGTGGAGAGATAATACATGTACAGACCTACAAGCACTTGGAATCAACGACTGGCAAGAGAAGGTCCACCAGAGAGACGAATGGAGACGGATTGTATCTGCAGCAAAGAACCTCAATGGCTCGGAACGCTGAAGAAGAAGAACGTCTGCCGAATCCTGTCTTCACATGCTGGGTAGGCATACCCTAGTTCACCGATCAGTTTGACACCAAATCGGATACCCATGCCTGGTTTAGCTGGCCTGTCACAGCTGTTGCCCGGGGGGTGGCCGCTGTCGCATGCTGACAGCTACTAGGAGCCACAAGCAACTTAACATAATATACAATACTCAACATAACATGCAATACGTCACGCAACATAGATAACATAAGATACTTTATATGAAGAAGGTAACAAGCGATAAGTAGCATAATATACGTAACATAAGATATAAATGGCAAGGTACAAGAATAACCTGATGAGATGAGATGAGATAAGATATGCAATATAAGATATCCAACATAAGATTTATATGACTGCATCTGGTATACCATAAGAAGATTGTCCAAAATGTGTGGGCATGTCAAGAAAAGACGAAACCTGGAGACTGCCATCACAACAGGTACTTTGGATTGGAGGCGAGGGGGGGGGGGGGTGGAAGCAAGAGAGAAGATGCTGGACAGATTGACATTATGGCAGGGAGGAATATCAATATCAGAAAATATTGGCAGTTCACGAGACAGAAGGTTGTTACCAGACATGATCAGCAACGCCACATGGTATGGACCATACGAAGAAGTAATGGTACTTCACTGAAGCAAGTTAAAGAATTCAACTATCTAGGAAGCTGATCACAGAGAATGACAGAATAGATACAGAAATCTAAATCAGATGTCATCGTCAAAAGAAGTACCAGTCAACCAGAAGACCAGCCGCCACACATTTCTGCATAAGGCACACAACCGGTCAATTCTGGGACATAACCATCCACCATTGCTCTGAACATCCAGATCACGCTCCACGACCTCGGGCAGATTTGAAAACATTTCACACGAAATTCACAACTCACAGCGTCCCGCTACGCACTCAACTCAGTAGCAGGGCGACGGAACCATAAACTAGCAGTCCAACATGATGGAAATGCGAATACAACGCTAGTCACGAACATAAACACCCAGAGGCCTAAACTGTTTCACTGCCTATCCGCCATGTTGGTGACAGGAAGTCGTCACTTTCTTGAAGGACTGTTGGTTTGGCATTCTGGAGACAGCATTATGTACAGTGAAATGTTTTTTTTTTACATCTGTCCGAGGAGTTGTGGCGTGATCTGCATGCTCAAAATGGCGTAGCTGGATAGATAACATCTAGAAACGTAACAACAACATCCAGAAATATCTGCAAGTATGGCGGTAGGTGTGTCGCAGAAGCGACCGGTTTTCTTTCCTTATGCAGAAACGTGTGGTTGCTGGTTTTGTTAGTGACTGCCGTTTCCATCGATGATGAACTGTATTGTTCGTAGAGGACTTTTGTGGTGAAATTCTGGCTGTGTCATCTTTCACACTGTGCCTGAGCGGGCCGTTGTTTCTCGAGACTCTTGTCTTTTCCACTTTTGACATGGGGCAGTGGGGAACATTTTATTCGGTATTCATTGGCACAGGAACGGAGCATAATGGGGACGACCCTTTGCTGTTATGCTGGAACCGCGACTAATGACTAATGACTAATAAATCAGATGTAAAAAATCAAGTACACATTCAATGGAAACAACAGCTGCCATAAACATTCATAATGCACTAAATCAAGACCAGTCTATCAAGAGAGGTGTGCGACATGGATGTGCAATGTCTCTAGATGTCCCCCCCCCCCCCCCAACATAGTGACATTTATGTGACGAATTTAGAGGATGTGAGAGGAATTGCAACAGGAAGATATGACATCAATAATATAAGGTTAACTGATATACAATATTGACTGCTGACAACGACAGGATCTTCAACATTTAGTAGACAACGACCAGGCTCTTCAACATTTAGTAAATGCGGTTATTGTACACAGTGAACAACAAGGATTACAATTAAATTGTAAGATGATAGAGATTAAATTCGTCACTACGAATTGACGAAGGAAATACGACAATGTGATATTAGGGTAAGTGGAAAAACTCTTATACAAGTTAGTTAGTTAGTTAGTCAACAGATCATCCTCGTTGCACATCGAACCATTCAGTCCATAAGTGCTCGGATCCCCTCCTCAGCAAATCCCGCAGCGTGTAGCGGCTAACGACGCCAGTTCTGTGTTGGTTTATCAATCTTCTTTGGCTTCCTGCGTAGTGTTCTTGTTTGGCCACCCCTCTTTTAATTTGCTGCTCTCGCAGTCTGGCCATTGTTGTAGATTCACAGCCATCACTTGGTTCTCGCAAACGTCTCACTTCTCGTAGAGCAATCAGAATGTCAGCCTGGTCCATGGCGCGTCCGCCCTCCACAGTAGCCTCACCTGCGAGCTTGTCAGCCCGCTCATTTCCTTGTACTCCCGCATGCCCTGGCACGAAGATGAAACTAATCTTTGCCAGCCGAGACCGCTTCAGAGGCAGCAACCATTCTCTTCGGATCGACCCCTCCTCTATCCTCTTGATCATGTTCATTGAGTCGCTAAGGAAACAAGCCCTAGTGAATGTCTGTGTCTCGAGCCATGTTATTGCTTTACTTACTGCCATGACTTCCATGGTCAGGCTACTTGTGGTTTCAGTGAAAGCACCAGAGTCCTCCTTCACCATTCTCCCTCCGGCCCGAGCTGTAAAGGCTCTTATACAAGTAAATCGGCACAGTTATCTTGGAATAGTCGTAACATCTGATGGAAGGAGAGATGTGAGCAAACGTCGCTATGCCACAGGTAGCCTTTTGCAAAATGGAAAACATATTGATCAATAAAATAAACTGTCACTTCCAATGAGAAACAGAGTGTTGACGTGCTACATTGAACCTGTTTGTTTTATACATGTGAAATATGGGCAATACTCGGACAAGGTGAGATACCTCTAATGGCAGTGGGAATGTCGTTTCTGAAGAAAATTCAAAGAATATCATGGACAAACAGAAAAAGCAAAGTGCAAGTCCACAAGAAGCAAATGAAAACCATAATTTCATTCAGGACAGTAGACGTAGACAGTGAAGATTGTGTGGGCACTTTATGGTGAGATATAAACTTTATGGTGAGATATAAACTTTATGGTGAGATATAAACTTTATGGTGAGATATAAACTTTATGGTGAGATATAAACTTTATGGTGAGATATAAACTTTATGGTGAGATATAAACTTTATGGTGAGATATAAACTTTATGGTGAGATATAAACTTTATGGTGAGATATAAACTTTATGGTGAGATATAAACTGAGCAGATTAGTGACAACTGGCAGGACTTGTGGGGAAAAGAGCAAATGGAAGGTATCGTGACCAATATCTGGATGACTTAACCACATGGCATAATCGAGACAAGAACACAGAGCTGATCCACGACTCTGGTGATCCTGTGAGATGGTGAGACACGGACACAGCTGATCCACGACTCTGGTGATCATATGCAAAGGCGAGACAAGAACATAGATGATCCTCGATTCTGGTGATGGTTTGAGACGGCGAACCGTGGCCGTGATGATGAGTTAATACTCTTCTGTCGTCAGCCGTTATACAATCATGGAGACACCAAGGATGTGATCCGAGCACTTACGGTCTGTATGGTTTCAAGCCCAGTGAGGTTTGTCTGTCGGCTAAAAATAGCAAAGACTTTGATGCACACGCTATTGTATTAAAATACACATTCTGGTTTTGGCTTTGCTCATTCGTTGCCTGTTTGTTGCTAGTAACACTCTCTCGTAAGCCGCCTTGGTGTGGAGGGAAGATGTTGTATGTTTGTTGATAGTAACACTCTCCCGTAAGCCGCCTTGGTGTGGAGGGTAGATGTTGTATGTTTGTTGATAGTAACACTCTCTCGTAAGCCGCCGTGGTGTGGAGGGAAGATGTTGTATGTTTGTTGATAGTAACACTCTCCCGTAAGCCGCCGCGGTATGGAGGGTAGATGCTACATGTTTATTGATAGTAACACTCTCTCGTAAGCCGCCGTGGTGTGGAGGGAAGATGTTGTATGTTTGTTGATAGTAACACTCTCTCGTAAGCCGCCGTGGTGTGGAGGGTAGATGGTACATGTTTGTTGATAGTAACACTCTCCCGTAAGCCGCCGCGGTATGGAGGGTAGATGTTGTATGTTTGGTGATAGTAACACTCTCCCGTTAGCCCCCGCGGTATGGAGGGAAGATGTTGTATGTTTGGTGATAGTAACACTCTCTCGTAAGCCGCCTTGGTGTGGAGGGTAGATGTTGTATGTTTGTTGATAGTAACACTCTCTCGTAAGCCGCGGCGGTATGGAGGGTAGATGTTGTATGTTTGTTGATAGTAACACTCTCTCGTAAGCCGCCTTGGTGTGGAGGGTAGATGCTACATGTTTGTTGATAGTAACACTCTCCCGTAAGCCGCCGTGGTATGGAGGGTAGATGTTGTATGTTTGGTGATAGTAACACTCTCTCGTAAGCCGCCTTGGTGTGGAGGGAAGATGTTGTATGTTTGTTGATAGTAACACTCTCCCGTAAGCCGCCGCGGTATGGAGGGTAGATGCTACATGTTTGTTGATAGTAACACTCTCTCGTAAGCCGCCGCGGTATGGAGGGTAGATGTTGTATGTTTGGTGATAGTAACACTCTCTCGTAAGCCGCCTTGGTGTGGAGGGTAGATGTTGTATGTTTGGTGATAGTAACACTCTCTCGTAAGCCGCCTTGGTGTGGAGGGTAGATGTTGTATGTTTGGTGATAGTAACACTCTCTCGTAAGCCGCCTTGGTATGGAGGGTAGATGTTGTATGTTTGTTGATAGTAACACTCTCTCGTAAGCCGCCGCGGTATGGAGGGTAGATGTTGTATGTTTGTTGATAGTAACACTCTCTCGTAAGCCGCCGCGGTATGGAGGGTAGATGTTGTATGTTTGGTGATAGTAACACTCTCTCGTAAGCCGCCTTGGTATGGAGGGTAGATGTTGTATGTTTGTTGATAGTAACACTCTCTCGTAAGCCGCCGCGGTATGGAGGGTAGATGCTACATGTTTGTTGATAGTAACACTCTCTCGTAAGCCGCCGCGGTATGGAGGGTAGATGTTGTATGTTTGTTGATAGTAACACTCTCTCGTAAGCCGCCGCGGTATGGAGGGTAGATGTTGTATGTTTGTTGATAGTAACACTCTCTCGTAAGCCGCCGCGGTATGGAGGGTAGATATTGTATGTTTGGTGATAGTAACACTCTCTCGTAAGCCGCCGCGGTGTGTAGGGTAGATGTTGTATGTTTGGTGATAGTAACACTCTCTCGTAAGCCCCAGTGGTGTGGAGGGAAGATGTTGTATATTTGTTGATAGTAACACTCTCCCGTAAGCCGCCGCGGTATGGAGGGTAGATGCTACATGTTTGTTGATAGTAACACTCTCTCGTAAGCCGCCGCGGTATGGAGGGTAGATGTTGTATGTTTGGTGATAGTAACACTCTCTCGTAAGCCGCCTTGGTGTGGAGGGAAGATGTTGTATGTTTGTTGATAGTAACACTCTCTCGTAAGCCGCCTTGGTGTGGAGGGTAGATGTTGTATGTTTGTTGATAGTAACACTCTCTCGTAAGCCGCCGCGGTATGGAGGGTAGATGTTGTATGTTTGGTGATAGTAACACTCTCTCGTAAGCCGCCTTGGTATGGAGGGTAGATGTTGTATGTTTGTTGATAGTAACACTCTCTCGTAAGCCGCCTTGGTATGGAGGGTAGATGCTACATGTTTGTTGATAGTAACACTCTCTCGTAAGCCGCCGCGGTATGGAGGGTAGATGTTGTATGTTTGTTGATAGTAACACTCTCTCGTAAGCCGCCGCGGTATGGAGGGTAGATGTTGTATGTTTATTGATAGTAACACTCTCTCGTAAGCCGCCGCGGTATGGAGGGTAGATATTGTATGTTTGGTGATAGTAACACTCTCTCGTAAGCCGCCACGGTGTGGAGGGTAGATGTTGTATGTTTGGTGATAGTAACACTCTCTCGTAAGCCGCCGTGGTATGGAGGGTAGATGCTACATGTTTGGTGATAGTAACACTCTCTCGTAAGCCCCAGTGGTGTGGAGGGAAGATGTTGTATGTTTGTTGATAGTAACACTCTCCCGTAAGCCGCCGCGGTATGGAGGGTAGATGCTACATGTTTGTTGATAGTAACACTCTCTCGTAAGCCGCCGCGGTATGGAGGGTAGATGTTGTATGTTTGGTGATAGTAACACTCTCTCGTAAGCCGCCTTGGTGTGGAGGGAAGATGTTGTATGTTTGTTGATAGTAACACTCTCTCGTAAGCCGCCGCGGTATGGAGGGTAGATGCTACATGTTTGGTGATAGTAACACTCTCTCGGAAGCCCCAGTGGTGTGGAGGGAAGATGTTGTATGTTTGTTGATAGTAACACTCGCTCGTAAGCCGCCGTGGTATGGAGGGTAGATGCTACATGTTTGGTGATAGTAACACTCTCCCGTAAGCCGCCGCGGTATGGAGGGTAGATGTTGTATGTTTGTTGATAGTAACACTCTCTCGTAAGCCGCCGTGGTATGGAGGGTAGATGTTGTATGTTTGGTGATAGTAACACTCTCTCGTAAGCCGCCGTGGTGTGGAGGGTAGATGTTGTATGTTTGGTGATAGTAACACTCTCTCGTAAGCCGCCTTGGTGTGGAGGGAAGATGTTGTATGTTTGTTGATAGTAACACTCTCTCGTAAGCCGCCTTGGTGTGGAGGGAAGATGTTGTATGTTTGTTGATAGTAACACTCTCTCGTAAGCCGCCGCGGTATGGAGGGTAGATGTTGTATGTTTGGTGATAGTAACACTCTCTCGTAAGCCGCCGCGGTATGGAGGGTAGATGTTGTATGTTTGGTGATAGTAACACTCTCTCGTAAGCCGCCGCGGTATGGAGGGTAGATGTTGTATGTTTGGTGATAGTAACACTCTCCCGTAAGCCGCCTTGGTGTGGAGGGTAGATGTTGTATGTTTGGTGATAGTAACACTCTCCCGTAAGCCGCCTTGGTGTGGAGGGAAGATGTTGTATGTTTGTTGATAGTAACACTCTCTCGTAAGCCGCCGCGGTATGGAGGGTAGATGTTGTATGTTTGGTGATAGTAACACTCTCTCGTAAGCCGCCGCGGTATGGAGGGTAGATGTTGTATGTTTGGTGATAGTAACACTCTCTCGTAAGCCGCCGCGGTATGGAGGGTAGATGTTGTATGTTTGGTGATAGTAACACTCTCCCGTAAGCCGCCTTGGTGTGGAGGGTAGATGTTGTATGTTTGGTGATAGTAACACTCTCTCGTAAGCCGCCGCGGTATGGAAGGTAGATGTTGTATGTTTGTTGATAGTAACACTCTTTCGTAAGCCGCCGTGGTGTGGAGGGTAGATGTTGTATGTTTGTTGATAGTAACACTCTCTCGTAAGCCGCCACGGTATGGAGGGTAGATGCTACATGTTTGGTGATAGTAACACTCTCTCGTAAGCCGCCGCGGTATGGAGGGTAGATGTTGTATGTTTGTTGATAGTAACACTCTCTCGTAAGCCGCCGTGGTGTGGAGGGTAGATGTTGTATGTTTGGTGATAGTAACACTCTCCCGTAAGCCGCCGCGGTATGGAGGGTAGATGTTGTATGTTTGTTGATAGTAACACTCTCTCGTAAGCCGCCGTGGTGTGGAGGGTAGATGCTACATGTTTGGTGATAGTAACACTCTCTCGTAAGCCGCCTTGGTGTGGAGGGTAGATGTTGTATGTTTGGTGATAGTAACACTCTCTCGTAAGCCGCCGTGGTGTGGAGGGTAGATGTTGTATGTTTGGTGATAGTAACATTGTCTCGTAAGCCGCCGTGGTGTGGAGGGTAGATGCTACATGCCGACACGGCGGTCAAGGGTTCGATATGTATTGAGACGGATTCACATGTAACAAACATACCTGGACCCCCAGCTCGACCCGGCCTAAACTGGCTACCAGAAAATACCTTGGGAAGCAAAGGCAGCCGCTGTGATACCAACAACACCCCCCCCCTCCACTGAATGTCCATTGGTCCACACACATATTGCTCTAACACTCTTTGCCCAAAAGTCGAGGTTTTAAACATTATCCTAGTCCTTTATGTCGACCCAGCCTACCATATGTGCCAGAAAATGTTGTGGAGGTAAAGGAGGATGGCTGGAATCTGACTATATCATCCAGCGACTGCCGATGCTCCTCTAACGATACAAGTCTAGCACCACACGCCCCATGCGTCTCGGGGCGTGTAAAAGTGTCTTTTACATACTAACATATTAATACTGTTTCGTCATCACGTTGATGTTCAGTCATTTCTATTCCTCATTAACCTACCACCCTGTTGCGCATTGACAATTATTTCACCAACAATTCTCCTGATGTTGTCAGTACATAAATTAAACAGATAAAGGGACAATATGCTACCTTGTCTAACTCCCTAATCTATGTCAAACCAGTCCGATGTATCACCATATGTTCTTACGGCTGCCGTGTGCATGCTGGCGATTGCTTCTGTATGCACTTCTGTGACGGTTCTCGCACCTGGAAACAAACAAAGATGATTCATCTATAAGAATGATAAACATTCGCTTGAACGGGCAATCGGTTACCTTAATGTTGATACTGGCTATGTCAATGGCGAGGGACACTGGTGATTGGGAAAGCCAATCCACACGTTAACATCACTCACGTGCACTAGAAGTAGTACTACGCATACCAACTACGTTTGAGTGCAAAGAGGTCAAACACATAAAAAGTAAATTTATACAGACATGTCCCAGTGGTGATGACAGCTGTGACTCAGTGATTGTTACCTTGAAACCATTTCCACAGATTTTAAATCAATGGTATTAGATAGGTCTTTACTCACGGCCCCAAGTGAAAGGAGGCTAATCTTTGAGAAATGCATCCAGCAAAGAATGTAAGATATAATCCTAGTTTAATCCTATATTTAAATACGAAAGCATTATACCGACACATAAGCATTCACGTCCACGAGGCGTCAGGAATGAAAAACTCACTCAATATGTCAAAATATGCTTTCTAACTAACTTAGTGACACATCCACATCTGAGAGTTTAGAGTGTATGGTTTGTGGCCATTCTGTAATCAATCTATTCATCCAGCCATTCAGTCAACCATCCATCTACTCATCCATTAATCCATCCATCCATCATCCATCGATCCATACGTACATCAGTCCATCAATTCTGCACGCCAGCCATCCATTCGCCCTGCCAACCATCCATACAGATAGCCAGCCATCCATCCATCCATCCATCCATTCATCTATCCATCCAACTATTCAGCCATCCATCCAGCCACCCAGGAAGCCAGCCATTCATCACAGCAGCCCAGTGAAGTAGCTAGCCATCCATTCAGTCAACCAACGAGCGAGCTAGCGACCCATCCATCCATCTAGCTAACCAGCCTGTCATCCTTCCAGTTAGCCAGCCTGCCAGATAGCCATCCACCCATCCATCCATCCAGTCAGCTAACAAGCGAGCTAGCCATCCATCCACCTATCTATCCATGCATCTAGCTAGGCAGCCTGCCATCCATCCAATCAGCCAACCAGCCAGTTAGCCATCCATCCACCCATCTAGCTAGCCAGCCTGCCGTCTATCCAGTCAGCCAACTAGCCAGCTAGTTATCCAGCCATCCATGCAAGACTGCCCAAACACCATCATATTTGAAGTTTATTAGTGATTGGTTGAGTTGTCCTCTTCTTCTGACAGCAGCTATTTTATTATGTGTTAGTCAATTTGTTGCAGCTCACACCAGATTTAATGTTAAAAGAGAGATACAATAAACTGTTAAAAATGGCATGGTGAACAAAGACCACATGCCCTTGTTTTGATAAAATTACTTAGCCACAATATTAATGTCAGCTTCCGCGGTGAAGAAGATACGGACGTAGTTCGTAATCCCTCATAACGCTTTCGAAAGACAGCTGTGGGAGATTTGTCAGGAGACAATCTTACCTTGGATTTTTATGAAATGGTGTGGATGCCGGTCGTTCAGAACGCGTGAAAGTAAACTTGCCCAGGAATCACGAACAGCCAAAACATGCTGGGGTTGACTGCTACGTCCTGTTAAGGATATGCAACTAACTTTTTCTCTTTTTCAGCTTGAATTTGAAAAACACGTATTAAGCAAGCTAAAAAAAAAAAAAAAGCAGCTGATGAAATAACTTGAGATAAACAAAATGGCAGCTAAACGATTTCTGTCAAGAGCATGCAACATGCGAAGAACATGCTTTTCGCCAGCATCATTCCAGGGTAAACTGAAGCTTTCAACGACCTGCTTCTGTCTGTTATAAATGAGGAAACATTACTTGGACACAACATAGAGACAAAACATATGTGGTAATGGATCAGTACTAGAGCCAGACAAACAAAGATGATTCATCTATAAGAATGATAAACATTCGCTTGAACGGGCAATCGGTTAACTTAATATTGATACTGGCTATGTCAATGGCGAGGGACACTGGTGATTGGGAAAGCCAATCCACACGTTAACATCAGTCACGTGCACTAGAAGTAGTACTACGCATAGACATTCACTAGGGCTTGTTTCCTTAGCGACTCAATGAACATGATCAAGAGGATAGAGGAGGGGTCGATCCCAAGAGAATGGTTGCTGCCTCTGGAGCTGTCTCGACTGGCAAAGATTAGTTTCATCTTCGTGCCAGGGCATGCGGGAGTACAAGGAAATGAGCGGGCTGACAAGCTCGCAGGTGGGGCTACTGTGGAGGGCGGAAGCGCCATGGACCAGGCCGACATTCTGAATGCTCTACGAGAAGTAAGACTTTTGCGAGAACCAAGTGATGACTGTGAATCTACAACAATGGCCAGACTGCGAGAGCAGCAAATTAAAAGAGGGGTGGCCAAACAAGAACACTACGCAGGAAGCCAAAGAAGATTTATAAACCAACACAGAACTGGCGTCGTTAGCCGCTACACGTTGCGGGATTTGCTGAGGAGGGGATCCGAGCACTTATGGACTGAATGGTTCGATGTGCAATGAGGATGATCTGTCGACTAACTAAATAACTAACTAACTAGAGCCAGTTGCGTGGTTGTCTTCATTTACATTCAAAACATTCATGTCTTTGTTAGGATTACATTTGTATAGCCGTGCATGTTGGATACCACGGAGCTAATTGTACACGGGTTTAATACAAATACTTTGTGAGTTTGAGTTATTACCGGCTCTGTGGCGACGGTGTTACAGACGCAATTAAGAATCCCGTATATCACGTTCGAAACATAGAGCTGCCAGCAATTTGGCAACTGAACACCTTGCGTTGGTTTTTATGTAATGGTATAAGTGCCGGTCGTTCAGAAAGCAATGGGAAACTACTGAACGTA
>OY992890.1:6040971-6401025 GCA_963921405.1 Cepaea hortensis
ATCTCTCAGACGGGACGGAAGACTGTATCACTTCTTGTCTCTCGGTGGGGATAGAAGGCTGTATAAGTTCTTGTCTCCAGGTGGGGGTATGTCAACAACTCATGTTTCAGGCATCATCGGATTACTTCTCCCACACCATACAAGAAACTTGCAAGTCGTGTGCGAGGAATGAAATGGTACATTTTATTGCCGTTGGCTCTTTACAATTGCAAAACAGTCGCTATCTAATCACACATAAAGTCACAATATTCTCTATCACTAGTTTTCCTAAACACTATAGCTAATCTCTATCTACTAGGCTATACGAAAACTATCTTCTATTCTACACGATGTGAACACTACAGAGTCAGTCCCCAGTCTGACTTCCTTCACTCGCGTCGCTACACGCCACGCGGAAGGACCTTCATGCGTCCTTCGGCTCTTTGCGTGCTAGGTCAGTTAGCACGCTTCTATTAGCTGTCTTTGGTTGAGTGCTAATCGTTGCTATCACGCAGGCGTGATTCTGTCGTGACCAGTAGTGCTAACTATCTGGTCAACGCCTCCGTGTGAGGACTAGTTAATAGTCCCCCTTTTCTATCATCTATCCTGCCCTGATCCCGGGCACTGTGTTCCCTCTATTCTATCTGAGGTTGACCCCACGTCCCGGTGGTGTTCTATCATGAGGCAGGCTTCCTGCCTCCTGTTTCAGTCTTTGACACACACCCTCCCCTCCTGTGTTGCGTCATCAACTTTGACTCATTGGTTGTGACGCAAGAGGTTTCTAAAAAATTAGTGTGTCTAATTTTTGTCAAAGACTGTAGATAACCTGGCTTTGGGCTACTCAATAGACCTACTGACTAATGTCACAATGTAGCATCACTTTACTTGGCTACTGGCAATCGCCACAAACTTGTCTGGTTGGCGTGAGCCCTCTTCTCAATCGCAATATTATATTCATTAGAGGTATGTCTGAACCGGACCGTTGTCTTATAAGACCTGCCCTCAAATAGTAAATTAACTCACTACCGATACAAAGTTGACTTTCTGAAGGTCAACACATGAATTGCTTCATGTCCCCCATATAATATTAAACAACCATTACACAAGCTGTGAGCGACAGGCTTTACCTATCTCGCTTCCGCGTGTAAAGTCATATTTCACTGTTAAGTTAGTGTTTCGTTGTCTATTATGTCCCCTGACCATTACAAAAGCTGTGAGCGACAGGCTTTACCTATCTCGCTTCCGCGTGTAAAGTCATATTTCACTGTTAAGTTAGTGTTTCGTTGTCTATTATGTCCCCTGACCCGGAGTTATCTCCCTTTGATCTAATAAAAGTGTATGCAAATTATATGTTTGTTTTTCTGGGTGTTTGTGTGTTTGGATGTAATTAAACGTATAATCTACCCTCTAACATGTGTATCTACCTATCATGTGTATGTAAGTTAGTTTTTCAAGTGCCATAATTCATTTAACTGTGGTCACAAACATGTGTATAATACAAATCTGTGACTACGTTTCTGTCTTATGAGACTCAAAATACTTTCACTAAGATCCTAAACTACACTACACAAAATACATTCATTAGAACACATTTTCAACATTGAAACCAACATTTGACGGCAACAAAAATAAAAAGTCTTGTTGAGCGGCAGAAAAAATCCGCTGACTGCTCTCACTCTCTCCTGTATATTTTACATTCGCTCTCACTTTCACACTTCTGTCACACATCTTTAACCTTCCCTTATGTCACACTTCTTTTACCCTCACTATTGGCACACATCTTTTACCCTCATTTCTGTCACACATCTTTCATCCTCATTTCTGTCACACTTCTTTTACCCTCACTATTGGCACACATCTGTTACCCTCATTTCTGTCACACCTCTTTTACCCTCACTTTTGTCATACATCTTTCACCCTCACCTTTGTCACACATCTTTTACCCTCATAGTTATTTAAAAACCTTGGAGTGACACTGTACAAGTTTGGCTCAGTTTGACAGAGTTGAGCCTAATGACTGTGCATCAACCGTTGCATACGTCAAGTATTTACAACATATTTACATGTAAGAAAAAAGGGTTGATGGTTTGTACCCTGATATTATTAATCACTCTATTCTACTGAAATATTACTCTAACTACTGACATACTAATACTAGTTCTATAAATATACATTTAATGCGTTGCCTATTTTAATCTATCTGTCATATTAATCCTAAAATAAGCTTACATTACTCCTAATATTTATCTAATTTAAGGGATGTAATTTACCTATGTGAGATGAAATTGATGTGAGATGAGTTATGTCCCTTTGTGAAATGGGTAATGTGAAATATAATAAGTTACGTCCCTTTCTAAAATGGGTGATGTGAAATATAACATATTCTAACTAATGTTTTTAAATAAAACAAACTATATGATAGATATTCTTATTCTATATGGTGTAAATGATGTATCTTTAAGTGTATAATATTTCTATTCTATTATGGTGTAACCTAATCATGCTACTAAATGATAACGTTTGTTAAATGGATTTGTTAAGATGGAATGAAATCAAATGAAATGAAACAAAGTGAAATATAATAAACTGAATGATACTATTCATATCTAAACTTCTTATAATTAGTTGTCATGTTTAAATTACTATCCTAATCTACTTTTAAAGCTAGATAAATATGTAAATTCATATTCTATCTACCAAAAAAAAAATGAAAAATATTATATTGTCTAACTCTAAATATAAATTAAAATGACATAATCTATCTATATTTTATCACTATATTAAAACATTATGATACATATCACATTAAGTTTATATATACATGGTCTTTAAATACCTCAGGTTAGTCGTTGCCATTAATGTTCAGAAACATGCTTTCATTGGCATAATATCTATACAATTGTTCTGGGTATTTGAAATCCATTACACAGTCATATTAGTTCTATGGGTATTGCACCTGTAGAGTTCGTTTGTAAAGTAGACCACTGTTTTTCTCTGTTTAACACAACTAATTCACTGGAACATATATGGAGCTTAGCAACTAATAAGCTGTCCTAGTTCACAAGGTGATATATTTGTTCCCAGAGTAAAGTTCTTACTTTTGATGTCTACGGACACATAGCAGGTCAATGTTTTTGGTACTTAGTTCAGCACATAATATTCATGTATTTCTAACATATTTCACATAGAATATTTGACTGTACTAAATTAACATCTATTACTCTATACTCTTATGTGGAAATTTCTGGTATTGCTACATCAGATGGTCGACTAAGGGTGTCAGCCAAGATGTTATCTTTCCCCTTAATATGCTCTATACTAAAGGTGTAATTTTGTAGTATTAGCGACCACCTGTATATTCGGTCATTTCGATGTACACCACTCTGTATGACCGTTATTGGGGAGTTGTCAGTCTGGACAATGAAGTGCACACCCGCCAGAAATCGATGCAGCTTTCTCACCGCATAGATGACGCTTAAGGCTTCCAACTCGGATATGGAATATCTGGACTCGGTGGGTGTGATCTTACGGCTCACGTAGCAAATCGGATGGAAGATGCCCTCATAAAATTGGCCTAGTACTGCAGCGATGGAGATCCTGCCGGCATCTGTCCTAAGATAATAAACGAGCCTCGGATTAGGCAAGCGGAGGATTGGAACATTACTAAACAAAATTTTCAATTTTGACAATGCAGAAATTAATAATGCATCTTTGACATCTAATTTTACAGAAGCTTTTAAAACATTGGAAAATACACTTGTAATCTCCGCTAAATTTGGAATAAATTTACTATAGTAATTCACTAACCCCAAAAGGCTTCTGACCTGTTTCTTGGTGGTAGGCATGGTCAGATTCATAATTTTGGTAATAATTTTCTGGTCAGTCTTTAGTTGACCTTGAGAAATGACATGACCCAAAAAATCAATTTCTTTTAGGCCCATTTCGACTTTGCTCGGTTTGACAGTGAGCCCGAAGAGTCGCAACCTATTAAAGACATGTCTCAGTTTCAGTAGGTGTGTTGTCCAGTCATCAGTATGGACACATATATCATCTATATAGGTCACTGTATTCGTCACTCCATGAAGTAGATCTCTAGTTAAGCGTGGCAGGAAAGCGTTTCGAAGTCCGAAAGGAAGAAAACGCCACTCGTAAAGTCCTAAAGGTGTTGAAAAAGCAGTAAGATGGATGGATTGAGACTGCATAGGGACTTGCCAATATCCCTTAGTGAGATCTAATTTAGAAAAGATTTTGGAGGTGGACATGTCAAGAATAAGATCTTCGCAGGAAGGAATTGGCTCTGCGTCGATCTTGGTTACGTTGTTAAGCTTTCGATAGTCCACACACAGACGAATTGTGGAATCTTTCTTCTTAACTAGGAAAATTGGAAAAGAGTACTCAGAGGTGGATTTCTGGATGATCCCACTAGCCTCTAAATTCAGAATTTCCTTATTTAGATTTTCCCTATAGCTTAGTGGGATTGAGTACGGCATGCATTTAATAGGCTTAGAGTCCGAAAGAAGAATGGAGTGTTCGATTCTGTCCGTCCTACCTGGAATGTCAGAGAATATGTCTTTGTATTCCGTCACTAATTCTACTAATTGTCGTCGTTGACTGTCTGTTAGTCCCTGTTCTATATGTATGCTATCTAATGTAGCAGTCTTGTCTACAATAGGAACTGGTAGTTCCATTCCGTCGTCGTCTACCTGATTCAGTACGGTGGTGGTGCTAAGTGTGTATTCTGTATTCTCGCTATGTGTATGCTCGTCGGATATGCCAGTCTCGCTAACTAGTGTAGTTGCGTTGTGTATGTCTGTCGTCTGATCACTAGGTGTGGGTGCACTGTGTTCGTCTGTCTCTACTCCTGTCTTTTGTCGTGAATAGTAAGGTTTCAACATGTTGACATGGAATATCTTTATGTTTCCGTTTATTGATATTTCATAGTCAACATCTGAAATTTTACGTACCACCTTGAATGGCCCTTGCCATGCAGTCAATAATAAATTTCGTTTGTCAGGAAGCAAGAGAAGTATGTCTTGATCTGGTTCAAGTTCAATTGTTCTCGCCCCTATGTTGGCATATTGATTATCCCAACCACTCTCAAATGGCCTAGAAGCCAGTGTAGAAGGTTGTACTTCAGCTGTAGCATGTTTACACTTTCGTACTAACTGTTGACAGACATTACACAAACGACAAAATAATTTAATATCATTGCAAAAACCTGGCCAATAAAAATGAGCCTGAATTCTGGCCCTGGTTTTGTCATATGCAAGATGGCCAGCAAACGGTGACTCATGTGCAATCTTTAGCACAGTTATGCGATGTTGTACAGGTAACACCGTTTGCTGAATCTCATGGTTACCAGTAGTATAATATCTAGTAAGAATGCCATTATTTAATCTGAAGAACCATGATGCGTTCTTTGTCACTTTTGCTCGTTCTTTCAATACTTTTAAATAAGGAGACAAACTAGGATCAGCTTTCTGCTGTTCTATGAATTTTTGTCTGTTGGTATCATCAGTGCTAGATGGAGAAAGCACCAGTAGTCTCTCATCTTGTAGCGTGTCTTGATGTTTTATAGTGTCTGCTCTGGTTGTTGCATTAACTGCATTCAGTTGGTTCCATGCAGTTATTTCATCGCTAGTACATTGTTTTAGTTGGGGTAAGCAACCCAGAATTAAATCAGTACAAGGGTTGTCAAGTACAGCACAAGTAAATGTACCCGAAAGGAAAGGAGTGTTAATACGGGCTTTGGCCAAAGGGTAAATTTCAATGTTACCCGAAAAGGTTCGGCATTTGACAGAGTCACCTGTTTAATCCTCTTGACTCACCAGTTCCTTTCTGAGACCAATAAGGGTACTACCGCTGTCCAGCAAACATTGGCATGGTCTATCATTGACCATTGCATTGTGGAACTCTAAATTGCCTCTGGAGGCTAAGGCTGCATTCACACTCTCAGATGAGAATGGAACTGTATGTCCACATTCTAATTTTCCGTCAGCATGAAATTGGTGACATCGCTCACAACTGTCAAAACTCAACATATCGTTTACACAACACACCTCTTCCGTTTGTAACAGGTAATTCATTTTCACCATCACACTCAGTCTCACTACCACTATCAGAAGATGTATCAAGTAAAATAGCATTGTTGGCTTTCATACGTTGGCGACCTAGGCACTTATTTGAATAATGGCCGTAGCTGGAAGAAAAAAAACATTTGATGGCACGCCGGTAAGCAGATCTTTTGTTCTGTTGCTTCTTAATAACAGTTTCAAGATGTGCCGCATAACTTGGCGATTTGTCACACATTGAATAAGTGTCATGTAAAAGGTGACAGTGGATACATTTTGAAATTTTTCTATCTTTCTTGTCAAATTTATTAAATGGTTTTCTATTGCTCTGATAGTTTTTAGATTGATCTTTTACAAAGGAAACTATTTCAGAGTCATTTGAAGTTTTAAAAATATTTCTGTTTGAAGAAAAATATGCAGACCCTTGCTTTTCAAACTGTTCTATGGTTTCAATGTCTGACTGCTGCAAAAATTTAGCAAAAGAGGATGGTATCGTGGATATTACTTTATCCATAGTTATTAAATTTTTCAATCTATCAAAGTCTTTTCCTATGTTAGCTGCTTTAAACCACCTATTTAGTACACTTTGAACATTTGAGACGTAGTCAATGAAAGTCTCAGTAGGTTTAGGTTTTAAATTTGAAAACTGAACCTGATACCCAGGGGCATCATTTGAAAAGTGTTGCATAATCCTATCACGGATGTATTGGTAGTCAGATCTAAGATCGGTTGGTATAGATTCTATCACTTTAAGGGGCTCACCACTCAGGTTCTTCATATAAATCATAGCCCACATCTCTAAAGGAACTTGGTGATATTTAAACTGATACTCGACATTTTCTGTCCAAGCAGATATTGAATCGTCTTTACAATATGGTTTGATAATATTTTTGTATTTGTTGAACTTATTTTCTTCTTGTTGACTTTTAAGTTTAGTGGCAGAGATCTCTGCGTGTGAGTCTACATCCATCTCTTTCATCTTTAACTGTGTCTCTGCTTCTATTTGTATTTGTTTTTCCTTAACTCTTGCCATTTCATCTATCTCCTTTTGCTTTAGATCTAATTCTCTTTGTTTTAATTCTAATTCCTTCTGTTTAATTTCCTTATCTTGTTCTAATTGTTGTTGCTTAATTTGCATTTCTTTTTGTTTTGTTATCTCAGCTAGTTGTATCTGGTGTTGTCTTTCCTGTGCGCGTTCATCTCTCTCTGCATCCTTTGCTTCCTTAAATTTTTGATCCGCATATTGTTCTAGCTCTTTACCTGTGTATTGCAATTCTTTGCCTGCTTTAATGAAGTCAGCTAGAGTAGCCATGTTGTTCGGTAATTGGCTCGCGTTGACCTGAACTGACTGCTTCACTTAGTTATTTTTCTTTAATATGCTATGTTATTTAATATCTGAGCACTACAAATTGTACTCTTTGTTTACAATCTGGAAAATTGTATTCTCCAAAAAATTAGAGTACAAAGTCTGTTCATACAATACACGCTGAAAAAGAGATGCACTATTAATCACAATGCATGCCAAAAACGTAGGTTTTACTCATCTTAATGTTCCCGAGAACAAGGAACAACACGTCAGCAACACCGGTCCCGTTGTTTGGCACCCCGGAATACACACGAGTTTTCTAATCAGGTCACCTAGTTTGGCACATCGGCATACACTCACGTTATCTCTCAGCTGTTGTTCACCCTGTTTTACAGAGCAGCAACAATTAACAACTCGTAAACGAAAAATAGATTTTTGACAAATTGGTACAATGACACTGACATGCCCACGAACAAACAGAATATCGATTAATTAATATTTAATGTCAATGTCCTGTCTTCGTTCTACAGTAATATGTCTTTCGTTACTAACCTAGTTTAATCTATGGAAGTATGGTGCAGACAAAATCTAATTTGCATAGCCGAAAGTAGTGCCCTCGTGACGGTAAACAAATAGAAAAGTACGAAAAAAAAATCAATAACTGCTTTTACTTAAATATAAATATAATAATAATGTGTAAATAAATAAATATATTCATTCTCTAACTTAAATAAACAAATAATAGTTAATACATCGTAAAGATTCAGGCAGGCAGCAGTTTGGCAGTTTGTAAACACTGAAATGCTGATTCCAAGTGGCGAGGCCCAACTGCTTGTCAATCGTGCCACGTCACAGGCGCAGCGCTATTTTTAGCTTGCAAAAATCAATACTGTCGCTGACCTCTGTATTGCTCCGCCATGAATCATTTTTGACAATTATTCAAAAACACATAAATAATTACATAAATAAATGAAAGAAGAACATAATATGAATACTTACAACTTTGAAAAAACACATTATTTAAATATATAACATTCTAATAAGCACAAATAAACATTATTTCATCACGAGAGGCACAATTCTGCTGGCAACTCGATCTAGTCTGCATACGTCATCGTCACTGACACAAATTAAACATTTAATCTTTGTAATATCTTATCCGTAAACCTAGTCTAGAGCGGTGGGTAAGTGTTATAGCTTGAACTCAGGTTCAAGCCGCACTTCTGACACCACATTTAATCCTATTGCCTGTCAACAACTCATGTTTCAGGCATCATCGGATTACTTCTCCCACACCATACAAGAAACTTGCAAGTCGTGTGCGAGGAATGAAATGGTACATTTTATTGCCGTTGGCTCTTTACAATTGCAAAACAGTCGCTATCTAATCACACATAAAGTCACAATATTCTCTATCACTAGTTTTCCTAAACCCTATAGCTAATCTCTATCTACTAGGCTATACGAAAACTATCTTCTATTCTACACGATGTGAACACTACAGAGTCAGTCCCCAGTCTGACTTCCTTCACTCGCGTCGCTACACGCCACGCGGAAGGACCTTCTTGCGTCCTTCGGCTCTTTGCGTGCTAGGTCAGTTAGCACGCTTCTATTAGCTGTCTTTGGTTGAGTGCTAATCGTTGCTATCACGCAGGCGTGATTCTGTCGTGACCAGTAGTGCTAACTATCTGGTCAACGCCTTCGTGTGAGGACTAGTTAATAGTCCCCCTTTTCTATCATCTATCCTGCCCTGATCCCGGGCACTGTGTTCCCTCTATTCTATCTGAGGTTGACCCCACGTCCCGGTGGTGTTCTATCATGAGGCAGGCTTCCTGCCTCCTGTTTCAGTCTTTGACAGGGTAGAAGGCTGTATCATTTCCTGTCTGTCGGTGGGGATGGAAGGCTGTAACATGTGTTGTCTCTCGATGGGGATGGAAGGCTGTAACAGTTTTTGTCTATCCGTGGGGATGGAAGGCTATAACAGTTCTTGTCTGTCGGTGGGGATGGAAAGTTGTATCAGTTCTTGTCTGTCGGTGGGGAGAAAGCTGGAGGAACCGGCACCCATTCCTTGCCGGGGTTGATACTGGTAAGACTGCAGACCTGTCTGACGACATCTTCCGCCCGACCCATCCATGACTTGCCCCTCTTTAGCGTGTCACCCTTTTATCTGAATATAGCGTCATGCAGAGGGTCCTGCTCATCTGCACTTATTTTTAAGTAAGCACGAGCTCTCCAGATCTTGATCCTGTGTTCCATTGTCGGGAAGTCAAGGAGGTATCTCATTGCTACACAGCTGGTGTCTCTCGTGCAGCCCAAAATGATGCGCATTTCCTGTCTGTCGGTGGGGATGGAAGGCTGTAACATGT
Source organism: Cepaea hortensis (assembly GCA_963921405.1). Classification (NCBI taxonomy): domain Eukaryota; kingdom Metazoa; phylum Mollusca; class Gastropoda; order Stylommatophora; family Helicidae; genus Cepaea; species Cepaea hortensis. Next base: position 6,050,694 of record OY992890.1, read on the forward strand.
GTTGTCTCTCGATGGGGATAGAAGGCTGTAACAGTTCTTGTCTGTCGGTGGGGATGGAAGGCTGTAACGGTTCTTGTCTGTCGGTGGGGATAGAAGGCTGTATCATTTCTTGTCAATGGGTGGGGATGGAAGGTTGTATCAGTTCATGTCTGTCGGTGGGGATGGAAGGCTGTATCAGTTCTTGTCTTTCGGTAGGGATGGAAGACTGTACCAGTTCTAGACTGTCGGTGGGGATGGAAGACTGTATCAGTTCTTCTCTGTCGCTGGGGATAGAAGGTTGTATCATTTCTTGTCTGTCGGTGATAATGGAAGGCTCTATCATTTCTTGTTTGTCGGTGAAAATGGAAGGCTGTATCATTTCTTGTATGTCGATGATAATGGTAGGCTGTATCATGTCTTGTCTGTCGGTAGTAATGGCAGGCTGTATCATGTCTTGTCTGTCGGTAGTAATGGAAGGCTGTATCATGTCTTGTCTGTCGGTGGGGATGGAAGGCTGTATCATGTCTTGTCTGTCGGTGGGGATGGAAGACTGTATTATTTCTTGTCTGTCGGTGGAGATGGAAGACTGTATCATGTCTTGTCTGTCGCTGGGGATGGAAGGCTGTATCATGTCTTGTCTGTCGGTGGGGATGGAAGGCTGTATCATTTCTTGTCTGTCGGTGGGGATGGAAGGCTGTATCATGTCTTGTCTGTCGGTGGGGATGGAAGGCTGTATCATTTCTTGTCTGTCTGTGGGGATGGAAGGCTGTATCATTTCTTGTCTGTCGGTGGGGATGGAAGGCTGTATCATGTCTTGTCTGTCGGTGGAGATGGAAAGCTGTATCATTTCTTGTCTGTCGGTGGAGATGGAAAGCTGTATCATTTCTTGTCTGTCGGTGGGGATGGAAAGCTGTATCATTTCTTGTCTGTCGGTGGGGATGGAAGGCTGTATCATGTCTTGTCTGTCGGTGGGGATGGAAGGCTGTATCATTTCTTGTCTGTCGGTGGGGATGGAAGGGTGTATCATTTCTTGTCTGTCGGTGGGGATGGAAGGCTGTATCATTTCTTGTCTGTCGGTGGGGATTGAAGGCTGTATCATGTCTTGTCTGTCGGTAGTAATGGAAGGCTGTATCATTTCTTGTCTGTCGGTGGGGATGGAAGGCTGTATCATGTCTTGTCTGTCGGTGGGGATGGAAGGCTGTATCATTTCTTGTCTGTCGGTGGGGATGGAAGGCTGTATCATGTCTTGTCTGTCGGTGGGGATGGAAGGCTGTATCATGTCTTGTCTGTCGGTGGGGATGGAAGGCTGTATCGTTTCTTTTCTGTCGGTGGGAATGGAAGGCTGTATCGTTTCTTGTCTGTCGGTGGGGATGGAAGGCTTTATCATGTCTTGTCTGTCGGTAGTAATGGCAGGCTGTATCATTTCTTGTCTGTCGGTGGGGATGGAAGGCTGTATCGTTTCTTGTCTGTCGGTGGGGATGGAAGGCTGTATCATGTCTTGTCTGTCGGTGGGGATGGAAGGCTGTATCGTTTCTTGTCTGTCGGTGGGGATGGAAGGCTGTATCATGTCTTGTCTGTCGGTAGTAATGGAAGGCTGTATCATTTCTTGTCTGTCGGTGGGGATGGAAGGCTGTATCATGTCTTGTCTGTCGGTGATAATGGAAGGCTCTATCATTTCTTGTTTGTCGGTGAAAATGGAAGGCTGTATCATTTCTTGTATGTCGATGATAATGGTAGGCTGTATCATGTCTTGTCTGTCGGTAGTAATGGCAGGCTGTATCATGTCTTGTCTGACGGTGGGGATGGAAGGCTGTATCATGTCTTGTCTGTCGGTGGGGATGGAAGGCTGTATCATTTCTTGTCTGTCGGTGGGGATGGAAGGCTGTATCATTTCTTGTCTGTCGGTGGGGATGGAAGGCTGTATCATTTCTTGTCTGTCGGTGGGGATTGAAGGCTGTATCATGTCTTGTCTGTCGGTAGTAATGGAAGGCTGTATTATTTCTTGTCTGTCGGTGGGGATGGAAGGCTGTATCATGTCTTGTCTGTCGGTGGGGATGGAAGGCTGTATCATTTCATGTCTGTCGGTGGGGATGGAAGGCTGTATCATGTCTTGTCTGTCGGTGGGGATGGAAGGCTGTATCATGTCTTGTCTGTCGGTGGGGATGGAAGGCTGTATCGTTTCTTGTCTGTCGGTGGGGATGGAAGGCTGTATCGTTTCTTGTCTGTCGGTGGGGATGGAAGGCTTTATCATGTCTTGTCTGTCGGTGGGGATGAAAGGCTGTATCATGTCTTGTCTGTCGGTGGGGATGGAAGGCTGTATCGTTTCTTGTCTGTCGGTGGGGATGGAAGGCTGTATCGTTTCTTGTCTGTCGGTGGGGATGGAAGGCTTTATCATGTCTTGTCTGTCGGTAGTAATGGCAGGCTGTATCATTTCTTGTCTGTCGGTGGGGATGGAAGGCTGTATCGTTTCTTGTCTGTCGGTGGGGATGGAAGGCTGTATCATGTCTTGTCTGTCGGTGAGGATGGAAGGCTGTATCGTTTCTTGTCTGTCGGTGGGGATGGAAGGCTGTATCATGTCTTGTCTGTCGGTAGTAATGGAAGGCTGTATCATTTCTTGTCTGTCGGTGGGGATGGAAGGCTGTATCATGTCTTGTCTGTCGGTGGGGATGGAAGGCTGTATCATTTCTTGTCTGTCGGTGGGGATGGAAGGCTGTATCATGTCTTGTCTGTCGGTGGGGATGGAAGGCTGTATCATGTCTTGTATGTCGGTGGGGATGGAAGGCTGTATCATGTCTTGTCTGACGGTGGGGATGGAAGGCTGTATCATGTCTTGTCTGTCGGTGGGGATGGAAGGCTGTATCATGTCTTGTCTGTCGGTGGGGATGGAAGGCTGCATCTTTTCTTGTCTGTCGGTGGGGATGGAAGGCTGTATCATTTCTTGTCTGTCGGTGGGGATGGAAGGCTGTATCATGTCTTGTCTGTCGGTGGGGATGGAAGGCTGTATCATGTCTTGTATGTCGGTGGGGATGGAAGGCTGTATCATTTCTTGTCTGTCGGTAGGGATGGAAGGCTGTATCATTTCTTGTCTGTCGGTGGGGATGGAAGGCTGTATCGTGTCTTGTCTGTCGGTAGGGATGGAAGGCTGTATCATGTCTTGTCTGTCGGTGATAATGGAAGGCTCTATCATTTCTTGTTTGTCGGTGAAAATGGAAGGCTGTATCATTTCTTTTATGTCGATGATAATGGTAGGCTGTATCATGTCTTGTCTGTCGGTAGTAATGGCAGGCTGTATCATGTCTTGTCTGTCGGTGGGGATGGAAGGCTGTATCATGTCTTGTCTGTCGGTGGGGATGGAAGGCTGTATCATGTCTTGTCTGTCGGTGGGGATGGAAGGCTGCATCTTTTCTTGTCTGTCGGTGGGGATGGAAGGCTGTATCATTTCTTGTCTGTCGGTGGGGATGGAAGGCTGTATCATGTCTTGTCTGTCGGTGTGGATGGAAGGCTGTATCATGTCTTGTATGTCGGTGGGGATGGAAGGCTGTATCATTTCTTGTCTGTCGGTAGGGATGGAAGGCTGTATCATTTCTTGTCTGTCGGTGGGGATTGAAGGCTGTATCATGTCTTGTCTGTCGGTAGTAATGGAAGGCTGTATCATTTCTTGTCTGTCGGTGGGGATGGAAGGCTGTATCATGTCTTGTCTGTCGGTGGGGATGGAAGGCTGTATCATTTCTTGTCTGTCGGTGGGGATGGAAGGCTGTATGATGTCTTGTCTGTCGGGGGGGATGGAAGGCTGTATCATGTCTTGTCTGTCGGTGGGGATGGAAGGCTGTATCGTTTCTTGTCTGTCGGTGGGGATGGAAGGCTGTATCGTTTCTTGTCTGTCGGTGGGGATGGAAGGCTTTATCATGTCTTGTCTGTCGGTAGTAATGGCAGGCTGTATTATTTCTTGTCTGTCGGTGGGGATGGAAGGCTGTATCGTTTCTTGTCTGTCGGTGGGGATGGAAGGCTGTATCATGTCTTGTCTGTCGGTGGGGATGGAAGGCTGTATCGTTTCTTGTCTGTCGGTGGGGATGGAAGGCTGTATCATGTCTTGTCTGTCGGTAGTAATGGAAGGCTGTATCATTTCTTGTCTGTCGGTGGGGATGGAAGGCTGTATCATGTCTTGTCTGTCGGTGGGGATGGAAGGCTGTATCATTTCTTGTCTGTCGGTGGGGATGGAAGGCTGTATCATGTCTTGTCTGTCGGTGGGGATGGAAGGCTTTATCATGTCTTGTCTGTCGGTGGGGATGGAAGGCTGTATCGTTTCTTGTCTGTCGGTGGGGATGGAATGCTGTATCATGTCTTGTCTGTCGGTGGGGATGGAAGGCTGCATCATTTCTTGTCTGTCGGTGGTGATGGAAGGCTGTATCATGTCTTGTCTGTCGGTGGTGATAGAAGGCTGTATCGTTTCTTGTCTGTCGGTGGGGATGGAAGGCTGTATCATGTCTTGTCTGTCGGTGGGGATGGAAGGCTGTATCATGTCTTGTCTGTCGGTGGGGATGGAAGGCTGCATCTTTTCTTGTCTGTCGTTGGGGATGGAAGGCTGTATCATTTCTTGTCTGTCGGTGGGGATGGAAGGCTGTATTATGTCTTGTCTGTCGGTGGGGATGGAAGGCTGTATCATGTCTTGTATGTCGGTGGGGATGGAAGGCTGTATCATTTCTTGTCTGTCGGTAGGGATGGAAGGCTGTATCATTTCTTGTCTGTCGGTGAAGATGGAAGGCTGTATCGTGTCTTGTCTGTCGGTAGGGATGGAAGGCTGTATCATGTCTTGTCTGTCGGTGATAATGGAAGGCTCTATCATTTCTTGTTTGTCGGTGAAAATGGAAGGCTGTATCATTTCTTGTATGTCGATGATAATGGTAGGCTGTATCATGTCTTGTCTGTCGGTAGTAATGGCAGGCTGTATCATGTCTTGTCTGTCGGTGGGGATGGAAGGCTGTATCATGTCTTGTCTGTCGGTGGGGATGGAAGGCTGTATCATTTCTTGTGTGTCGGTAGGGATGGAAGGCTGTATCATTTCTTGTCTGTCGGTGGGGATGGAAGGCTGTATCATGTCTTGTCTGTCGGTGGGGATGGAAGGCTGTATCGTGTCTTGTCTGTCGGTGGGGATGGAAGGCTGTATCATGTCTTGTCTGTCGGTGGGGATGGAAGGCAGTATCATTTCTTGTCTGTCGGTATGGATGGAAGGCTGTATCATTTCTTGTCTGTCGGTGGGGATGGAAGGCTGTATCATGTCTTGTCTGTCGGTGGGGATGGAAGGCTGTATCATGTCTTGTATGTCGGTGGGGATGGAAGGCTGTATCATTTCTTGTCTGTCGGTGGGGATTGAAGGCTGTATCATGTCTTGTCTGTCGGTAGTAATGGAAGGCTGTATGATGTCTTGTCTGTCGGGGGGGGGGGATGGAAGGCTGTATCATGTCTTGTCTGTCGGTGGGGATGGAAGGCTGTATCGTTTCTTGTCTGTCGGTGGGGATGGAAGGCTGTATCGTTTCTTGTCTGTCGGTGGGGATGGAAGGCTTTATCATGTCTTGTCTGTCGGTAGTAATGGCAGGCTGTATTATTTCTTGTCTGTCGGTGGGGATGGAAGGCTGTATCGTTTCTTGTCTGTCGGTGGGGATGGAAGGCTGTATCATGTCTTGTCTGTCGGTGGGGATGGAAGGCTGTATCGTTTCTTGTCTGTCGGTGGGGATGGAAGGCTGTATCATGTCTTGTCTGTCGGTAGTAATGGAAGGCTGTATCATTTCTTGTCTGTCGGTGGGGATGGAAGGCTGTATCATGTCTTGTCTGTCGGTGGGGATGGAAGGCTGTATCATTTCTTGTCTGTCGGTGGGGATGGAAGGCTGTATCATGTCTTGTCTGTCGGTGGGGATGGAAGGCTTTATCATGTCTTGTCTGTCGGTGGGGATGGAAGGCTGTATCGTTTCTTGTCTGTCGGTGGGGATGGAATGCTGTATCATGTCTTGTCTGTCGGTGGGGATGGAAGGCTGCATCATTTCTTGTCTGTCGGTGGTGATGGAAGGCTGTATCATGTCTTGTCTGTCGGTGGTGATAGAAGGCTGTATCGTTTCTTGTCTGTCGGTGGGGATGGAAGGCTGTATCATGTCTTGTCTGTCGGTGGGGATGGAAGGCTGTATCATGTCTTGTCTGTCGGTGGGGATGGAAGGCTGCATCTTTTCTTGTCTGTCTTTGGGGATCGAAGGCTGTATCATTTCTTGTCTGTCGGTGGGGATGGAAGGCTGTATTATGTCTTGTCTGTCGGTGGGGATGGAAGGCTGTATCATGTCTTGTATGTCGGTGGGGATGGAAGGCTGTATCATTTCTTGTCTGTCGGTAGGGATGGAAGGCTGTATCATTTCTTGTCTGTCGGTGGGGATGGAAGGCTGTATCGTGTCTTGTCTGTCGGTAGGGATGGAAGGCTGTATCATGTCTTGTCTGTCGGTGGGGATGGAAGGCTGTATCATGTCTTGTCTGTCGGTGGGGATGGAAGGCTGTATCATTTCTTGTCTGTCGGTGGGGATGGAAGGCTGTATCATGTCTTGTCTGTCGGTGGGGATGGAAGGCTTTATCATGTCTTGTCTGTCGGTGGGGATGGAAGGCTGTATCGTTTCTTGTCTGTCGGTGGGGATGGAATGCTGTATCATGTCTTGTCTGTCGGTGGGGATGGAAGGCTGCATCATTTCTTGTCTGTCGGTGGTGATGGAAGGCTGTATCATGTCTTGTCTGTCGGTGGTGATAGAAGGCTGTATCATTTCTTGTCTGTCGGTGGGGATGGAAGGCTGTATTATGTCTTGTCTGTCGGTGGGGATGGAAGGCTGTATCATGTCTTGTATGTCGGTGGGGATGGAAGGCTGTATCATTTCTTGTCTGTCGGTAGGGATGGAAGGCTGTATCATTTCTTGTCTGTCGGTGGGGATGGAAGGCTGTATCGTGTCTTGTCTGTCGGTAGGGATGGAAGGCTGTATCATGTCTTGTCTGTCGGTGATAATGGAAGGCTCTATCATTTCTTGTTTGTCGGTGAAAATGGAAGGCTGTATCATTTCTTGTATGTCGATGATAATGGTAGGCTGTATCATGTCTTGTCTGTCGGTAGTAATGGCAGGCTGTATCATGTCTTGTCTGTCGGTGGGGATGGAAGGCTGTATCATGTCTTGTCTGTCGGTGGGGATGGAAGGCTGTATCATTTCTTGTGTGTCGGTAGGGATGGAAGGCTGTATCATTTCTTGTCTGTCGGTGGGGATGGAAGGCTGTATCATGTCTTGTCTGTCGGTGGGGATGGAAGGCTGTATCGTGTCTTGTCTGTCGGTGGGGATGGAAGGCTGTATCATGTCTTGTCTGTCGGTGGGGATGGAAGGCAGTATCATTTCTTGTCTGTCGGTATGGATGGAAGGCTGTATCATTTCTTGTCTGTCGGTGGGGATGGAAGGCTGTATCATGTCTTGTCTGTCGGTGGGGATGGAAGGCTTTATCATTTCTTGTCTGTCGGTGGGGATGGAAGGCTGTATCATGTCTTGTCTGTCGGTGGGGATGGAAGACTGTATCAGTTCTTGTCTGTCGGTAGGGATGGAAGGCTGTATCATTTCTTGTCTGTCGGTGGGGATGGAAGGCTGTATCATGTCTTGTCTGTCGGTGGGGATGGAAGGCTGTATCATTTCTTGTCTGTCCGTGGGGATGGAATGCTGTATCATGTCTTGTCTATCGTTTGGGATGGAAGGCTTTATCATTTCTTGTCTGTCGGTGGTGCTGGAAGGCTGTATCATTTCTTGTCTGTCGGTGGGGATGGCGGTTAGCCTCAGGCAACACTGGTTGACATTAGTTTGTAATAATAATATCAGATGTGACAGGGTGTTTGTGGCAGACTGGACGTGTTGATGTGCAGCAGCCTTATTGGGCCAGCGGCATTACAGGTTTAGATAGTTGGTCCCAGGTCATCTGGAAATTCACATTAGTTGAGGTCTTTAGAAGTAGAAGAGGGTGAGGTAAATTCACTCTACTGATCTACACGTGTTACACGAGTCATACTACTAATAAATACATGTGTTTCTGGCGATTAATAGTTAAATGTGTTTATGGCTGGGAAGTCATATCAAACATTTCATCACTGGGGGTCTGGAACCTGTATTTGATAGTCTCTCTGAATTAGAGACATTTTGTAAGTGAATACTGTGCTACATGGAAATTCAGGATAGGCTGAGAATATTGCAACAGAAGGCGGTTAGTTCAAACAATATCAAGTTGTCATGATCTTAAATTATACGGACATTTGACTCGCTCTCTCAGAACAGGGGTGAAACAATCATAAACTTTCAATGATCGAACTCTCACGCACAGCCACGTGAAGTAAGCCTTTTATTCACGGTAAACTATTTACATTAAGTACATTCGTGAATAGTTGCATTATCACAATACGAAGTATGTACATTAACACATCTTATATTAATACAACATGACTCTCTCTCTCTCTCTCTCTCTCTCTCTCTCTCTCTCTCTCTCTCTCTCTCTCTCTCTCTCTCTCTCTCTCTCTCTCTCTCAGGCTCAAACACAATCCACTCTACTAGTCAGCCACGCTATCTCACTATAGTTAGAGAATACACGCATAACCCTCTCTGTCCGTCCTGTCTCGCTGTCCGCAACCCGTCTGCTCAACACTGGTAATCTTGGTCAGACCTTTCCTTCTCGCCCCTCGTGCGTCCCGTGTATCACGATGACCACTGGGCGGCCGTTACGTGGTGGCTAGCCGGTACTCGGCCACACCTCGCTGCCGGTGGTGTTGACTGTTCACCTACAGGCTATGGAGATCCTGACACAAATATTATTTGATGATACCAGATGTACAACTGGATGAGATGGTAAAGAGGGCGATTTGATCATTCAACATTGATTGTTGCATTTAATATTTGGAATGTAATCACCATATCATCATCATCAAGTGCCGTGCCGGCTGGCGTAAGCGTTCATGGCTCTCCATAGATCTCGGTCTTTGGTTTTCTGGATCAACTCTGCTGCTGATATTCCTCCATGCCACCGTCTCAATCCATCCAGCATCATTTCTCTTGGTCTGCCTCTGCCTCTCTTCCCCTCGATCTTTCCAGTTGTTACGATGTTCTCCAATGCCTCTCTTCTCATCACGTGACCGAAGAAAGATTTTTGTCTCTGTCTTATTGTTGTTTATAATGTTCTTGTTTCATTAGCCTGTTTCAGGCAGTCGTCGTTAGTTACTCTGGCAGTCCAAGGAATTCGCAACATTCGTCTCAGGAACCACATCTCTGTTGCTTCTAATTTCTTCTTACTTTGTTCATTTACATTCCAAGATTCACTGCCATACAGCAAAACTGGTTCTACATAGCATTTCAGCACTCTCTTTCTTGCATTCAGTGATAGCGACTTATTGCATAAGATACTCTTCATTTTCTGAAATGCGGCTTTTGTCTGCCCTATTCTGCTCCTAAGCTCTGTTGTACATCTTCCATCTGATGTTATAAATGCTCCTAGGTATCTAAAATTATCCACTTGGTTAAGGATTTTCCCTTCTATTTCTATGTCACATTTTTGTGTCACCATTTTCTTTGATATTACCATTGTTACTGTTTTCTTGATATTCAAGGAGAGTCCTTTCCTTGCACTCTCTGTTACTACAACGTCTAATAATTGTTGTAGGTCTGTTGAATTATCCGCCACCAATACTGTGTGATCTGCATAGCGTATATTATTTATATTATAACCTCCAACTAGTATTCCTGGCATCTATTTGATCTCTCTCATTATTACTTCGCTATACAGGGAGAAAAGATCTGGTGACAAGACACACCCTTGTCGTACTCCTAGTTTTATCTGTTCGTAACTACCCTCTTTATTTCCCATTTTAATTGCTGCTACTTGGTTCCATTAAATATTCTTTATTATTCTTAAATATTTTCCATCAATGTTGATATCTTCCAACATTTTAATCAGTTCATCATGTTTTACTTTATCAAATGCCTTAGTATAATCTATGAAGCACAAATATATGTCTCTCTGTTTCTCTATTGACCTTTCTATTAGTGTGCGTAATGTATAAATTGCATTGTTTGTGCCCTTTCCTTCCACAAATCCATACTGTTCTTCACTAATTTCCATTTTTATTTTCTTTTTGGTTCTTCTCATTATGATACTGAGTAGAAGCTTAGTGATATGGTTTATAAGGTTAATTGTACGAAAGTCTTCACAATCAATTGCTCCTGGCCTTTTTGGTATAGCTATAAATACAGATCTCAGCATATAACTGGGTAAATATCCATTGCTGTAAATATCATTCAACATTTTGGTTAATATATCTACTCCAAATTCTCCCAATACCTCTAATTCTTCTATTGTGATTTCATCTGGCCCAGCTGTTTTTCCTTTCTTCATACGTTTCATAACGTCAGCGACTTCTTCTTTCAGAATAGGTGGACCATCTAAGTTACTATCTTCTGTTAATTCTTCCCTTTCTCCATCATATAATTCTCTTATATACTCATTCCACCTCTTCATTATAGCACCTTCCTCTAATAATATCTTTCCTGTTTTTGATTTCAAACACCCTGTATTTATTCTTATTTTTCTTCCTGTAAGCTCACTGATGGCTGTAAAGATGTGGTTTCTGAGGAAAATGCAAAGAATACCATGGATAGCCAGAAAGACCAATGAACAAGTCCTTCAAGAAACAAAAGAAGATCGTAAATTGATTAGAGAAATTAGACGTAGACAGTCAAAATTTTTTGGACATGTTATGAGAAGAAATGGATTGGAGAATTTGGTGACAACTGGTAAGATCGAGGGGAACAGACCAAGGGGAAGACCTAGAAGCAAGTACCTGGATGGCTTGGCCTTGTGGCATTGTCGAGACAGAAACACGGAGCTGATCCACGACTCTGGTGATCGGGTGAGATGGCAGAACATGACCGCCCACGCTTACCGGCATGGCACATGATGGATGGATGGAAGCTCACTGATTTGTCTGTGCATATTTTTTTGTATCTTTAATGGAATTTAATTCAATTTTTCTTGCATTGCTCGGTTAACCAACTTTCTTTAGCCTTCCAACATTTATCTTTTATTTCTTTATTTATCTTAGCGTATTCTTGTTTGTCATTTTTACTCTGTTTTCTTTTGTCCATCAGTTTTAAGATTTCTTCATTCATCCATTTTTTCTTAGCTATTTTGCCTCTCTCTGGTAATACTTCTTTGCTAGTTTGATGAATGGAGTCCCTTAACATTTCCCATTGTTCATTTATACTCTGTACTTTAGCTATTGCATTGCACCTATTTTTCACAGTCACTCTGTATTGTTCATGTATTTCTTTACCTATTTTCAGAACCTCTTTATTAAGTCTCATATTCTTAACCATTTTTTCCCCTGTCTTTAATCTTACTTTTATTTGTCCACATAGTGGTACATGATCACTATTACAGTCAGCACCAGGCATTGTCTTTACATTAATTAAAGCATTTCTAAATCTTTTATTAATTAGTATGTAGTCAATTTGGTTGCGTATTTTCCTATCAGGGCTTTTCCATGTGTACAATCGTCTTTTATGGTGTTTAAACCATGTGTTTCCAATTATCATATCATTGATATTTGCCCATTCTATTAGCTTTTCCCCTCTTTCATTTCTTGTACCTAAACCCTAATTCCCCACTACATCCTCCATTTTTCCCTTTCCTACTTTTGCATTAAAATCACCAAGTATTATTTTTATTTCTTGTCATCCAATTTGAGCCATCACCATTTCTATTTCGTCATAAAAGTGTTGTATTTCTTCATCACTACTGCTTTTTGTTGGTGCATATACTTGTATAATATTTATATCTATTGGTTTGCCTTTGATTTTTACCATAATAACTCTATCTGAAACACACCAGTATCCATTAATTGACTTGGCTGTTTTTTCGTCTATTATTATTCCTACACCTTTTTGATGTGTATCCCCTCTAGAATAAATTATTGTGTGATTGTCAGCTATAATTTTGCCCGATCCCTTCCATCTCATCTCATATCATAGTATATTCATTTTCATGCTATCCATCTCTCTTAGAACATTGGTCAACTTTCCTAGCTCATTTAATGTCCTAACATTCCATGTTCCTACTCTAAATGTATTTATTTTAGTGATGATTTTGCCATCAGTAGCTGGATGACGGTCTGGTGTCACCTGTGGCTCATGACTGTCCTTACGGGACGAGGATGTCCTAAGACAGCCATTAACGTCCTTCACTAACTCTGATATGTGTTTTGCCATGAAGTCTTGGGAAGATAATGTGGTGGTTTCCCCTTGCCTTCCACATTCACATGGTGGTCTTTTAACTCTGCCTTTAACAACCATTTCCGACTGTAAGGACAAGTGAGTGCCCTGCTCTGCTCAGCTGCAGTTGTCCACCTATTCCGGTGGATACTCGGTCCCCAGAGCTGTGTTAGCCACACCGTAGTGTGTTTCCATCCTCTACCACGGGGTGGTGCAGTTGGGATTTTCCCTTCCTAAAGTTATGGTCTATGACCAAACCTCTCCAGTACGTTTAGAGGATATCACCATAAGGGGATGAAAATGAAGAAATGTAGGTATTTATTACTCTTGTATGCTTTGTGATTCATTTATGAATTTTGATTTTGTAACAGATAATCAGATGTTGCTGTTATTCTGCAGAAGTGGCTAATTACTGTAATGTCAGAGCTCTCCTTGGTTTTTGTTTGTGTTGACGTACCTCTTGTTAAGGTGTCTTATTTTGTTGGTGTTGAAATTCTTTCTGCGTGAGATCCCTTGTTAAGGAACTTTATTTTTGTCGGTGTTAAAGTTTAGGTGTTCAGCCATTCTGTTGTACTTGGTGTACCTGTCAGGCTTGGCCTGGATAGGTGGCAGATGGCATGCAGTGAAAGACACACACTGAGACAGAGAGACACACAGAGTCAAAGATAGGGATACACACTCACAGACAGAGACTTGGACACTCAGATAGACAGAAGCACATACACAGACAGACACCGACAGACAGACACAGATAGATAGTGATACACACAAACATACAGACACAGACGCATACAGACACATCCAGACACATCCATACAGACACATCATGACACATCCATACAGACACACATACATACACACATAAATACAGATGGACATACACACAAACACACACAGACGTTAGTTACACAAATACTCAACTGTGATATACCCACACAATGCGACACACTCCACACACACACACACACACACACACACACACACACACACACACACACACACACACACACACACACACACACACACATCTATTCACAAAACATACAAACAAAAAGTCACTCATTCAACCACTCTCTCTCTCTCTCTCTCTCTCTCTCTCTCTCTCTCTCTCTGGCCGATATATGCTCATCTATAGATAAAGCCAAGCAAACACACATACACACTCCTCATAAACACCAACACTAATATACACAAACTCCCTCACTCACTCAACCAGACAATAAAGAGTGACAACTGATATGAGTATCCACACAACCATTGAAATGTTTTAATGATACACATAATAATGTACATCCTAAAGTAGGTACATGCCATTGTAATGTAATAAACCCTATGTTAAACCAAGGATACATGAAGCATGAAATAAGTAGCAAACACATTCTCAAATGTAACATGAATTCAGGTGACAGTAAACATGATAATGTGGAAGTTGAGCAATGTAATTTGATAAAGCTAGTTAGAATCAAGTAAGCATGTAATCAATAGGGCTTATATAGTATAAAAGCTTCCCTATTATACACGTTGAAATCGAGTACCAGTAAACTTAATAATACGAAATATGAATATACACAGAATATGAGACATGCAGAGAAAGAGAGAGAGAGAGAGAGAGAGAGAGAGAGAGAGAGAGAGAGAGAGAGAGAGAGAGAGAGAGAGAGAGAGAGAGAGAGAGAGAGATAACGAATGAACGAACGAACAAACTTTATTTTAAAAGAGTAACAAATTGGGCACGCAGGCCCATCTTACATTCGGCAATTTCAATCACTCATCTTTCATTTATCAAATATTCATGTTACATTAACATAGGGGAAAAACATTGTCACATGGATTTTGTAAGCATAAACAATACATATTACGCATGATACATTCACATGAGAAAAAAAAAAACATTATTAAATGAAAGTTGTGAACATAAACAGTGCATATTGCAATGTTGTGAGACACATCCCCCATCCACCCTCATATCCCGCAGCCACCAACACATCCCCCACCCACCACACCTCCCCCACCCACCCACACATACCTCCACGCACTCACACAGAACCAGGCGAACATACATGCCGCCACACACCCACTGATCCCCCCACCCACACACATTTCCCCAAGAAGAAGAAAAAGAAGAAGAAGAAGAAGAAGAAGAAGAAGAAGAAGAAGAAGAAGAAGAAGAAGAAGAAGAAGAAGAAGAAGAAGAAGAAGAAACCACACACACATACCCCCGCCAACCCACACATCCCGCACCTATCCACACACATATCCCACACTCTCACAATTTTCCCCACCCACCCACACACACATCAGCCAACCTACACCCACTCACCCACCCAATATTCGCCACCTCTCAACTACACATCCCCACCTATACACACATCCCCACCCATAAACACATCTCCCCACCTGCCCACACATATCCCCCACCCATAACCCAAAAACACACACCTCCCACCCAAACACACCCCGCCACCCACATATACCCCACCCACACACATCCGCCGCTCACACACATCTTCTCACAACTACACACCTCCCCCCACCCATACACTCATCTCTCACACACATCCACCCACTCACGTACTCATCCATCAACCACTCACACCCACACATCACCCACGCGCCCATCAACACATGCATCTCTCATCTACCCTGCCACCCACACATACCCCAACCACCCAGCCAAACACACATCCCCCATCCTCGCATACATCCTTCAATCACCTGCACATCCCACACCTCTCACGCATCTCCCCTCCCACACAAAACTCCACCAATAAACACATCCCCTCACACACACCCCCCACATACATTCCCCATACACATCCCCACCCACACATCTCCCCACCCACTCACACGTCCTCCACCTACAAACATCCTCACCACCCACACATACATCCTCCACCCACACACATCCGCCGCTCACACACATCTTCTCACAACTACACACCTCCCCCCCCCCCCACCCATACACTCATCTCTCACACACATCCACCCACTCATGTACTCATCCATCAACCACTCACACCCACACATCACCCACGCGCCCATCAACACATGCATCTCTCATCTACCCTCCCACACACACACACCCCAACCACCCAGCCAAACACACATCCCCCATCCTCGCATACATCCTTCAATCACCTGCACATCCCACACCTCTCACACATCTCCCCTGCCACACAAAACTCCACCAATAAACACATCCCCCACACACACCGCCCACATACATTCCCCATACACATCCCCACCCACACATCTCCCCACCCACTCACACGTCCTCCACCTACAAACATCCTCACCACCCACACATACATCCTCCACCCACTCACATTTACCCCATCCACACTCACACACTCCCACCCACAGAGACATATCCCACAGAAACCCCCCACACTCATCCCCCACACCAATTACACACCCATCCCCCAACCCACACAATCTCCTACACACCCATTCACCCACCCACGCACACACACCCTACCCACACCCCCTCCCAACCCACCAACACCCACATACTTCCAACTATCCTCTCAAATATCACCCCACCCCACACACACACGCATATCCCTCACACACACATACATCCACCACCGACTACACATTCCTTCACACATCCACACATCATCCATTAACCCATACACATCCCCCACACACAACCCCTCCACACATACATTCCCCACACTCCCACACACACACACACATATCCCTCACATACAAACCCATACACACATCCTCACATCTAGACACATACATGATGCCTCACATGATCACCGAAACTAATAAGAACAAACTCCCACACTTTACACACAATTGAGACACTGACGATTGTCGTGAGAATTCTCGCAATTGCAAGAAGTGGAGAAAAAATTGTACATATACATTATGTAGCGTAGAAATTAGTGATGCAATTTAACTCTCTCTTTTTTCTCTCTCTCCCTCTCTCTTGCTCTCTCTCTCTTGCTCTCTCTCTCTCTCTCTCTCTCTCTCTCTCTCGCTCTCTCTCTCCCACCCACTAACTCTCACACATACATCACAGTAATGTTATATTATACATGATAAAATCAAGTGGCATACAAAATGATAATATGAGAATAAACAAAACAAAAAAACAAACAAAAATATGCAATGGCAATGGCAGAGAGAGAGAGAGAGAGAGAGAGAGAGAGAGAGAGAGAGAGAGAGAGAGAGAGAGAGAGAGAGAGAGCTAGAAAGATAAACAGACTGAGAGACAGAAAGTTAGACAGAAAGGAAGACAGAGAGACAGACAGAAAGACAGACAGAGAGGCAGACAGAAAAAAACTGACAGAAAACAGACAGTGAGAAAGGTAGCATGCTAGCCAGACAAATAGACAGAGAAACAGACAAGCTGCTTGCAACTAGATAGACAAACAGACAGATTTACAGACATAGCTAGATGAGTTGGTGCCCGGCCAGACAGACAGACAAGACAGGAAGACAGACAATACATACAAGCAATACAAGACATACGCGCCAACACAGACACGACAAAACAAGACAAGACAGACATATATGATTGAACTGTATTAGAAACGTATAGAAAAATGACAGCAACATCAGTTCTCGTGGGATTATGTGGACATGTTGTGAAATATTGACTTTTGTTATGTTTAAGAAGCTTTAGATACAGTTGTTTAGAACAACATCACCATGTGCCGTGTCGATGATTGTTGGCGGTCATAATTCGCCATCACACTCGATCACCAATCTCTGTATTTGTGTTCTTGTCCCTATTATTCCATACGGCCAAACCATTCGGGTTTGTGTGTCTCTCTTCTTCCCCTGCTATATTCCCGTATAGTTTGCGTGTTGTCACCAAGTTTTCGAGTTTATTTCTCCTTGGGACATGTAAATGTCCACGGTTTACTCCAACGTTCTCTAATTAATTGACTATCTCCATCTTTCTTTCTTGAAGTACTGTCCCAATCGATTTCCTGCCGCCGTAAGACACAGATCTGATCACAATCTGTGACTACTGATGTGTGTGTGTGTGTGTGTGGGGGGGGGGAGGGGTTGTTAAGATGTGAATAAACATATACATGCAGAAGTCCGGAGCCATGTCTCCAGTTAAGGGTTGTAACTCTTTCTTGAGGCTAGAACACGACAGCACACACCGTTTCAAAATGTACAAGTATTATTTGTTGAAACAAAATAACTAAACAATAAAGTAGGGGCAAATGAAATATTTTAGGCCAAATTAACGGACATAATAGTCATATAAACACCATAGTTAAGGGAGCAGTCGAAGACAGACGAGCAAGAGATAGACAGCGGAATAAGCGGGAAGGTAGCATAATATAAAGAGATGAATAAATATCAGCGTGTAAGCAATACAGACAGAGGTCCCAGGCGAAATAATGCTGACAGTGACCTGTGTGTATGGGTGTGTGTGTGTGTGTGTGTGTGTGTGTGTGTTGTTGTTGTTGTTATTGTTGTTGTTGTTGTTGTTGTTGTTGTTGTTGTTATTTTTATTGTTGGTGTTGTTGTATTTAAAAAAAAAAATAATTATTTTAGAATGTTTCAAGTTGGTACGTGTCCCAGAGTGAGGGACAGAGTGTGTAGGAGGTCTGTTGCAGCCAAACTTCTCTCAGCAGGGAGACGGCGCCTGGCTGACGGATAGATATTGGCAATTAGTAACGGGGTATATGTTATTGCCAAGTGTCACGGGCACGTTGGGTTAACCCCTTCTTCTGTTTGTCCTGTATTTCCAATGGCAGTACAGACCCTCAGCCATCTCTCTCCCAGCCTCCTATCTGTAGCCATTCCACCCGCTCTGTCCACACCCTTCTCATGTTATTCGTTTCTGTTTCTACTTCTCTTCTCCGTGAGTGTTAGGTCTTCCTCTGTTTCTTTTGCCTTGTAGATTCTACACTAAGGCTGTTCTAGCTATACTATTCTCGGGTGTTCTCTGTGTATGTCCCATCTAGCGCCATAGCGTCCTTCCTTCACCTTTTGGTTCACTCGAGTTTGAGTAGTTCTCTCCCCCCCCCCCCCCCCCGTCCACACCATGGTTGGAGTAATAATCGACACATTTTTGTTTCTTTCAACATAATTGACGGATTTAACATGGCTGTTTAGTTCCCCCGGCACTCTATCCCCGTTACTGCAAGGCTAGCATGTCCAAAACAGCCAAGCTGGTGCCAAATGACCACATAATATTCATAATCTTAATCTATATATATAAAAGAGACTGTCTGTCTGTATGTATGTATGTCCTTTATGCGTTCGCGAACGGTCCATCCGATTGAGATGAAATTTTCTACACGTCTTCCTCTCATTCCCATGCTGCCAACTGTCATAGTTTGTTAGTGTAAAAACGGTTATTTACTTAATATTATTTAATATTTCAATTTACATTATACTGTATATATATAGCGAGGGGACATAACTTCTAATAGCATTGCTATATATATAAAATTGTTGCATATTTCTCAAATAGGTGGACCCTTTCGATACAGTTATCAACAGGCATGAGCGTTATACTCCTCCACCTAAATCCTCCTCCTCCTCTCTCCTCCCTCCTCCTCCCTCTCCCAGCTCCCCCTCCACCCTTCTCTCTCTTCCTTCTCACTCCACCTCCTCCCTCCTCTTCCTCCATCCTCCTCCCTGCTCCTCCGTCCTCCTCCTAATCCTCCCCCTCCTCCTCCATCCTCCCCCTCCTCCCACCTCCTCCTCCCTCCTCCCTTTTCCTCCTCCCTCTACCTCCTCCCTCTACCGCCTCCTCCTCCCTCCTCCTCCTCCCCTTCCTCCTCCTCTCTCCTCCTCCCTCCACCTCCATCCTCCCTCCTCATCCTCCCTCTTCCTCCTCCTCCTTCTTCCTCCCCCTCCCTCCTCCTCCTCATCCCTCCTCCTCCCTCCTCTTCCTCCTTCCTCCTGCCTCCTCTTCCTCCCTCCTCCTCCTCTCTCCTCCTCCTCCCTCCTCATCCCTCTTCCCCCTCCTCCTTCCCCTCCTCCTCCTCCCTCCTACTCCTCCTCCTCCCTCCTCTCTCCTCCTCCTCCCTCTTCCTTCTCTCTTCTCCTCCTCCCTCCTCCTCTCTACTCCTCCTCCCTCCTACTCCTCCCTTCTCCTCCTCCCTCTTCCTCCTCCTTCCTCCTCCTCCTTTTTTTTCTTCTGTTGCTGCTGCCGCTTCATTTACCCAAGTTAATTGTTGGGGGAAGATGTAAAGATCTTTCAAGTGCTCTTTCTAATGCTTTTTGTAAGTTGGTCTTCGTTCATCTAAGGTTGTTCTAACTGCAACCAATAAATTATTAGACAGACAGACAGAGAGACAGACAGTCGGGAATGGGAGCTTCACCTCCATCCTCCCTCCTCCTCCCTCCTCCTCCTACCCCTCCTCCTCCCCCCTTCTCCCTCCTCCTCCTCTTCCACCCTCCTCCCCTTCCCCTCCTCCCTCCTCCTCCCTCCTCCTCCCCTCCCTCCTCCTCCCTCTCCTCCTCCTCTCCCCTCCTTCCTCTCATCCCCTCCTGCTCCTCCTCCCCTCCTCCTCCTCCTCCCCCATCCTCTTCCTCCCCTGCTCCCTATTTATTTATTAGGATGAAGATTGTTCTCTTCCAATCTGTTCGCCATATTTCCGGGAACGGGAACTGGAGCTTATATGACTACTTATATGAATTAAATGAGACGCTCCCTGCCAGGGGCTGGGTGAAGCCGCGCCGGGTCGTCTTTTTTGGGAACGGGAACGGGAGCAGGGGCCGAATATGAATTAAATGAGACGCTCCTCACCAGGAGCTGGGCGAAGCCGGCCCGGGCCGGGTCGTCTTTTTTGGGGGGGGGGGGGGGGGGAACGGGAACGGGAGAAGGGGCCGAATATGAATTAAATGAGACGCTCCTCACCAGGAGCTGGGCGAAGCCGGCCCGGGCCGGGTCGTCTTTTTGGGGGAGAACGGGAACGGGAGAAGGGGCCGAATATGAATTAAATGAGACGCTCCCCACCAGGAGCTGGGCGAAGCCGGGCCGGGTCGTATTTTTTTGGGAAAGGGTGCAGGGGCCGAATATGAATTAAATTAGATGCTCCCCGCCATGGGCTGGGCGAAGCCGGGCCGGGTCAGACAGACATACAGACAGACAGACAGACATACATACATACAGACAGACAGACAGACAGACACACAGACAGACAGACAGACAGACAGATAGTCGGGAACGGGAACGGGAGAGTATATGACTTAAATAAGATGCTCTCCACCAGGTGTGGGCGAAGCCGGGCCGGGTCAGACAGACAGACAGACAGACAGACAGATCCCCGCTAAGGACTGGGCGAAGCCGGGCCGGGTCAGCTAGTCTTTTATAAATACTAGAGAGATCGACTTAAGGAAATTAACCAACGAACAACAGATGACATCCCTGCTGAGAGAGGCGCTAATGCTTATGCTCGAATTCTCATCTCGTGTGTTGGTGACAGCAGATTTCGTAAGGTTATCGTAGACTTCCATAAATTGATTTATTATATCATTTGTTGTATCAGAGAAGCAACAACTGAAATCATCTCATTGTTACTACAATACATGGCACTGTGTCACGATTGTCGAGTTGTATGACACACGGACTTTTCTATATATAAAAATTAAAATTCCAGGGACCACGAAAATCCAACCTTTCAGCGGATGAACAACAGGCTCTCGCACATTTGAAACGTGGCTTCGACTTTGGGCTCAATCATTCGGTTCACGAATACAATATTTTCGGAGACTTCTGGGGGTCGTCGTTGGATCAACTTCCTCAAATCTTGCCAGCTATTCATTAAAAATGTCACTCATCTTGCAGATTGTTGAATATTCGACAGAGTACACTTTAATGACTATCCCCTGCCATGCCATGGGCTACCATGGAATCACTCGCATCATTACTCACAAGTTTATGACCTGAACACATTTCTACGCCTGTTGTTCCAAGCTGAGTAATTGATGCGGCTGGGATGATGAAGTTAAACAGGACATAAGCGAGATTTACAGATACGGTATTGCTTGAACTCAGCGACTTGACAACTGTTAAGATGAATCCTAGTCCTCGCTGAAACTATTAGATGTGGTATGTCCTTGCAGGTGGTTGCAATCACATCCAGGTTTATTTCTAGGCAACTATACGTTCAGTAGTTTGCCATTGCTTTCCGAATCAGTAGCCAGCGTTTAAATCTTCTGAATGATAGAGACAACCATTCAACCTGTCTCAGTTGACTTCTGAGTGATGGAGACAACCATTCAACCTGTCTCAGTTGACTTCTGACTGATAGAGACAACCATTCAACCTGTCTCAGTTGACTTCTGACTGATAGAGACAACCATTCAACCTGTCTCAGTTGACTTCTGACTGATAGAGACAACTATTCAACCTGTCTCAGTTGACTTCTGACTGATAGAGACAACCATTCAACCTGTCTCAGTTGACTTCTGACTGATAAAGACAACCATTCAACCTGTCTCAGTTAACTTCTGACTGATAGAGACAACCATTCAACCTGTCTCAGTTGACTTCTGACTGATAGAGACAACCATTCAACCTGTCTCAGTTGACTTCTGACTGATAGAGGACTGAGATGCTGACCAGCGTCGGGTGTCACGTTGAGTGAGGGCAATTTCTTGAGACAGAGGCACTGGTGGGATAGAAGTGGGGGTGAAGACAGTGTTCATATTGTAAGGTCGTGAGGTTCGTGGACTCTGACGCACACGTGAGGCTGGTGATGTCTGGAATTAACTCTTGAGGAGTGTCTACATTGACAGAGACACGGTTAGATACTTACACCATATATATCGAGTGGTCATTGACACTGTACATTGACAGTCAAGACTAGAGATACTTATTATTGAAATGTCGTGTATTCATTGACACTGTACATTGACAGTCAAGACTAGAGATACTTATTATTGAAATGTCGTGTATTCATTGACACTGTACATTGACAGTCAAGACTAGAGATACTTATTATTGAAATGTCGTGTATTCATTGACACTATACATTGACAGTCAAGACTAGAGATACTTATTATTGAAATGTCGTGTATTCATTGACACTATACATTGACAGTCAAGACTAGAGATACTTATTATTGAAATGTCGTGTATTCATTGACACTATACATTGACAGTCAAGACTAGAGATACTTATTATTGAAATGTCGTGTATTCATTGGCACTATACATTGACAGTCAAGACTAGAGATACTTATTATTGAAATGTCGTGTATTCATTGACACTGTACATTGACAGTCAAGACTAGAGATACTTATTATTGAAATGTCGTGTATTCATTGACACTGTACATTGACAGTCAAGACTAGAGATACTTATTATTGAAATGTCGTGTATTCATTGACACTATACATTGACAGTCAAGACTAGAGATACTTATTATTGAAATGTCGTGTATTCATTGACACTATACATTGACAGTCAAGACTAGAGATACTTATTATTGAAATGTCGTGTATTCATTGACACTATGCATTGACAGTCAAGACTAGAGATACTTATTATTGAAATGTCGTGTATTCATTGACACTATGCATTGACAGTCAAGACTAGAGATACTTATTATTGAAATGTCGTGTATTCATTGACACTATACATTGACAGTCAAGACTAGAGATACTTATTATTGAAATGTCGTGTATTCATTGACACTATGCATTGACAGTCAAAACTAGAGATACTTATTATTGAAATAGAAAGAAAAGAAAGAAGAAAAGAATAGAAAGAAAAGAAAGAAAATAATAGAAAGAAAAGAAAGAAAAAAAAGCCACCTTTTCTGTCCCACATGGCATCGAAGTAGTTGTTTGTTTGCTGTATTTCGTTGTGTTAGCTATCTGTGGTGTCCTGTCCTTGACAAAGATTCTGAGAATCGAAACGTCGGCCGTCCTGTGTTGTCGTATTGTACGCGTTTGTGTGTATTTTTATTTTATTATTCATTTTATATATTTATTGAGTGCTTCTGATTTCGGATTTTCACCTGTATTTCGCGATACGATGGATCTCTTTGTAAGGTACGTGTTGATGTTTAGTACGTTTCTTCTCGCAGGAGCTTAGTATACCTATTTGTTTCCAATTCATATTATTATTGAAATGTCGTGTATTCATTGACACTATACATTGACAGCCAAGTCTAGAGCTATTAGCACTGAAAAGTCTTAAATTTACAGACAATGTACATTGACATCCAAGTCTAGAGCCATTAATACTGATAAGTTGTATATTTATTGACACTACATTGATAGTAAGACTAGAGATATAACTGAAAAGTCCCATAATCTTTGACAACGTACATTGACAGTAAACCAAGAGTTACTTACCAGCGATAAACCGTATGCTCATTGACCTTATACATCGTTAAGTAAACCATACTTACCTTATATAAGCCTCATGTTCCTTGTCAATTATATTTTAAGTTCAATAAAATCTGCACCATCAACTCTCAGTGACATTAGTGAGGCACAGTGTCAAGTTGGCCGGGCAAAGTATTTGTTTACTTAAAGAATAAATAATACAGATTTCAACAGAGAATACAATCAGACATGTTTGCCTGGTTTATTATACCTGCAGTTGTTTATTACGTCTTATTTGTGCAGTAACAATATGGCTTTAATTTCACGTTGTCCAAGCAGTCGGCCTGGCCCCTGTACAGATTGAGCCTAAGAATATCTCCGAGAGGCTTAACTTTCTTGCTGACTTTATTCACAACGTATTTAGCTTCAAATATGGCACCGCCAGGTTTAGTTGTGAGCGTAATTTGGTACATAGAGAGCTCTTGATCCTTCAGGGAATTGCCAAGTTGAATCTCCATCACGTTCTGCACAGAGTCAAGTGTGTACTCCACACATTTGCCACGTATTGGTTCAGTCAGAGAGACTAAACTACGCGTCAGATCAAGTGCTAAGGCAAACTCGATGGCAGTGCTCACGTTTCCTTTGGTTAACTTGTTGCAGAGACAGTATTCAACTGGTATCCTGGCGTCCTTGCACGTCCTCTCACGAGGGATCTCATTAAATAAACTAATCCCTTGTTGTGTGATGTTCCCAATCCCAGGTTTGCCCTGAAAGTTGAGAATATCTAGAAGTGTCGCGTGCAAATCTGTATTCGTGGTTAGACGCTCTTGGTTTATTTTTAGCACTCTCATGAGATCCGGGTATTTCCGATGGAACCAGGGTGGGAAGATCAAGAAAACGTATGGTGTCATGGTTTCTATCACCCCATTGTAGGTGCGTCTGAAATAAACAGATTACATTTGTAAATAAAGAGATCAGAATCTGTGTGTAGGCATAGAAATATAGTGCACTGTCTTTTTGTAGATGAATAAAACATGCTGAAATATATTTGACAATTTCTTCTTCTTTTCCTCCTCCATTTACCTTTGTCAAGTTATGGGGAAGGTGTAACGATCTGTTATGCGATTTTTCAAATGATCTTTGTAAGTTGGAATTCATTTCTCTAATTTTGTTCTTGATACCATCACGCCAACCTTTCACGCGATCTTCATCTTGCTCAGTATCCATTAGATCTCATGAATGTGGCAGATAGTTCTAAGGTATTCTTGAGATGTTACCACACCATTTCATCTGTTGTTCTGTGGTCAACTGCATGTCTGGATTCAGACTTACAATGTCCTCAATCGTAATTCTATCTAATGACTATGTCATGTAATCCTGAGAGTCAACAATTAACTTGTAATGTTTAATGATTCCATCTCGCGGATGTGATGCTGACCCCGTGATCCATCGGTTGCTGATTGATCTGTACAATCTGGGACGAGCACTATATACCCAACACACGTCAAAGCGTATGGAAGCATTCTTTGCTTACTTGTTAATAGTTTCCCATTGGACACATCCTCGGAGTCGGTGAACAAAGAACTAGCTAATATTGATAGAGGGAAAACTACCGGACAAGTCACCATCATGGCCAGCACGTATGTTTTGTTCTAAATCACCACCTGGTGACATTATAATGGCCAGCACTTATGATTTGTGCTAACTCACCACCTGGTGACATCATCATGTGTCTCTCCGCAGATGTTAACGTGTTGTAACGGCCGTGCACATTCAGCTGGTTAATAACATTGTAGAAGGAGTGGTGAGCTCTGCAGCTGTCCCCACGGAGATGGAACAGTGGTAGCAGGTCAGAGTTCAAGTCTCACTCCCAGAGGTCCGTGCTACAACGACCTGAGTGCCGAGTCAGAGGAGTCCACCAGCAGCCAGCCCATCAGACATGTGGTAGTACGTGTCTATATTCTGTTGGAAGCAAATAACACATGTGGAAACACAATCACAAAGACACCACAAACCGGTTACAGAAATGAGATGAAAACCATCAAGATCTTAGTAAAGACGGGCAAACCGAATGTCAAAAGTGCAAAGGAAATTCAAAATGATAACTAGGCAGAAGGCTTGGTCAAAATGCTAAGTGGAGAAGAGACAATAGACTCGATTCCAGACTGGTGTTCACGTGAGATGATGATCATGAGAGATGGTGTACGATGTTCACGAGACATAAGCTATCTTGGGCTCGTTCGCAAGATCCCAAGATGCACGACCCCTCCAATAGCTCCATCCCAGGGATCACACACCGTGTGTATACTCCGAGAGAGATCTGAACTAAACTAAGTCGTACTCATGCCCATCTTTTGTTATCCGTGTCTCTCGTTCCGGGGTGAAATTTCTAATAACCGTGACGACATTGTGTCGAGATCAATTACAGCTTTCACTTCTGGTTTGCCGGTTAGGACGGAATTCTGTATCAGTTTTTGTATGTCGGTATGGAGGGAAAGCTGTATAAAACGCTTAGCTTGTTTCAAACATGGACAGATCTACAGCCTGGTCAAGAAGCACTTCAGTAACACTATAGGTAAGGAGCTCTTTTATAAATATCTGCGGGCTGTCTGATCGACGATTAATACAGCTTACGTGGGAAAGAAACGATGACCGTTGTTGGGGGAATGTTCAGAGCCGTGACCTCGAAAAACGGTCAATAATGGCCAAACAGAAAAGGGGGAAGTCCAACGGGTCTATTTAAGGTGAATGGCTTCATAGAACTCATGTGAGTCCTGTGGTTAATGTGCTGAATGGTAGCTATGAAATACCAGGGACATATTATTCCTGCAATACCTAGCTATCGATTGACTCCCTACAAAGGAAGTTTCGGGACATACCCCGTCTCATCATCATCATGTGGCGGTGCCAAGACTATATATCTGCACTTTGATTTACAAAGATAGGTTATTACCGTCCTTATCTTTTTGATGTTCTGCTTCGATCTGATGTCTGTCTGAGAAAATTTTTCTAGATCTGGCTCTTATTAGGACACAGTCTATTCTCAAGAGTATGATGTCTTGTGGGACAATGTCTATTCTCAAAGAGATGATGTCTTCTCGGACAAGGTCTATTCTCAAGGGGATGATGTCTTGTGGGACAATGTCTATACTCAAGGGGGTGATGTCTTGTGGGACAATGTTTATACCCAAGGGGATGATGTCTTGTGAGACAATGTCTATACTCAAGAGGATGATGTCTTGTGGGAAAATGTCTATACTCAAGGGGATGACGTCTTGTGGGACAATGTCTATACTCAAAGGGATGATGTCTTGTGGGACAATGTCTATACCCAAGGGGATGATGTCTTGTGGGACAATGTCTATACTCAATGGGATGATGTCTTGTGGGACAATGTCTATACTCAAGGGGATGATGTCTTGTGGGACAATGTCTATACTCAAGGGGATGACGTCTTGTGGGACAATGTCTATACTCAAGGGGATGATGTCGTGTGGGACAATGTCTATACTCAAGGGTATGATGTCTTGTGGGACAATGTCTATACTCAAGGGGATGATGTCTTGTGGGACAATGTCTATACTCAAGGGGATATCAAAAGACACAATCATGAAAGTTTAACCTAGGCTAGTCTTCCAAGAGAGTGTCGTTGAGTCTGGACACAATGATGACAGTTTAATTAAGGCTAGTCTTCCAAGAGAGTGTCGTTGATTCTGGACACAATGATGACAGTTTAACCAAGGCTAGTCTTCCAAGAGAGTGTCGTTGAGTCTGGAAACAATCATGAAAGTTTAACCTAGGCTAGTCTTCCATGAGAGTATCGCTGAGTCTGGACACAATCATGAAAGTTTAACCTAGGCTAGTCTTCCAAGAGAGTGTCGTTGAGTCTGGACACAATGATGACAGTTTAACCAAGGCTAGTCTCCCAAGAGAGTGTCGTTGAGTCTGGACACAATCATGACAGTTTAACCAAGGCTAGTCTTCCATGAGAGTTTCGTTGAGTCTGGACACAATCATGACAGTTTAACCAAGGCTAGTCTTCCATGAGAGTATCGCTGAGTCTGGACACAATCATGACAGTATAACCAAGGCTAGTCTTCCATGAGAGTTTCGTTGAGTCTGGACACAGGAATGACAGTTTAACCAAGGCTAGTCTTCCATGAGAGTTTCGTTAAGTCTGGACACAATCATGACAGTTTAACCAAGGCTAGTCTTCCAGGAGAGTATCGCTGAGTCTGGACACAATCATGACAGTTTAACCAAGGCTAGTCTTCCATGAGAGTATCGTTGAGTCTGGACACAATCATGACAGTTTAACCAAGCGTAGTCTTCCAAGTGAGTGTCGTTGAGTCTGGACACAATCATGAAAGTTTAACCTAGGCTAGTCTTCCATGAGAGTATCTCTGAGTCTGGACACAATGATGACAGTTTAACCTAGGCTAGTCTTCCATGAGAGTGTCGTTGAGTCTGGACACAGGAATGACAGTTTAACCAAGGCTAGTCGTCCATGAGAGTATCGCTGAGTCTGGACACAATTATGACAGTTTAACCTAGGCTAGTCTTTTATGAGAGTGTCGATGAGTCTGCACACAATCATGAAAGTTTAACCTAGGGTAGTCTTCCATGAAAGTATCGCTGAGTCTGGATACAATGATGACAGTTTAACCAAGGCTAGTCTTCCATGAGAGTGTCGTAGAGTCTGGACACAATCATGACAGATTAACCAAGGCTAGTCTCCCATGAGAGTGTCGTTGAGTCTGGACACAATCATGACAGTTTAACCAAAGCTAGTCTTCCATGAGAGTATCGCTGATTCTGGACACAATCATGACAGTTTAACCAAGGCTAGTCTTCCATGAGAGTATCACTGAGTCTGGACACAGTCATGACAGTTTAACCAAGGCTAGTCGTCCATGAGAGTATCACTGAGTCTGGACACAGGAATTACAGTTTAACCAAGGCTAGTCTCCCATGAGAGTGTCGTTGAGTCTGGGCACAATCATGACAGTTTAACCAAGGCGAGTCTTCCACGAGAGTATCGCTGAGTCTGGAAACAGGAATGACAGTTTAACCAAGGCTAGTCTTCCATGAGAGTATCGCTGAGTCTGGACACAATGATCATAGTTTAACCAAGGCTAGTCTTCCATGAGAGTATCGTTGAGTCTGGACACAATCATGACAGTTTACCCAAGGCTAGTCTTCCATGAGAGTATCGCAGAGTCTGGACACAATCATGACAGTTTAACCAAGGCTAGTCTTCCATGAGAGTATCGCTGAGTCTGGACACAATGATGACAGTTTAACAAAGACTACTCTTCCATGAGAGTGTCGTCGAGTCTGGACACAATCATGACATTTTAACCAAGGCTAGTCTTCCATGAGAGTGTGGTTGAGTCTGGACACAATCATGACAGTATAACCAAGGCTAGTCTTCATTGAGATTTTCGTTGAGTCTGGACACAATCATGACAGTTTAACCAAGGCTAGTCTTCCATGAGAGTATCACTGAGTCTGGACACAATCATGACAGTTTAACCAAGGCTAGTCTTCCATGAGAGTATCGTTGAGTCTGGACACAATCATGACATTTTAACCAAGGCTAGTCTTCCATGAGAGTGTCGTTGAGTCTGGACACAATGATGACATTTTAACAAATACTACTCTTCCATGTGAGTGTCGTTGAGTCTGGACACAATCATGACAGTTTAACCAAAAGTAGTCTTCCAAGAGAGTGTCGTTGAGTCTGGACACAATGATCACAGTTTAACCAAGGCTAGTCTTCCATGAGAGTATCGTTCAGTCTGGACACAATCATGACATTTTAACCAAGGCTAGTCTTCCATGAGAGTGTCGTTGAGTCTGGACACAATGATGACATTTTAACAAATACTACTCTTCCATGTGAGTGTCGTTGAGTCTGGACACAATCATGAAAGTTTAACCTAGGCTAGTCTTCCATGAGAGTATCTCTGAGTTTGGACACAATGATGACAGTTTAACCTAGGCTAGTCTTCCATGAGAGTGTCGTTGAGTCTGGTCACAGGAATGACAGTTTAACCAAGGCTAGTCTTCCATGAGAGTATCGCTGAGTCTGGACACAATCATGACAGTTTAATCAAGGGTAGTCTTCCAAGAGAGTGTCGTTGAGTCTGGACACAATCATGAAAGTTTAACCTAGGCTAGTCTTCCATGAGAGTATCTCTGAGTCTGGACACAATGATGACAGTTTAACCTAGGCTAGTCTTCCATGAGATTGTCGTTGAGTCTGGACACAATCATGACAGATTAACCAAGGCTAGTCTCCCATGAGAGTGTCGTTGAGTCTGGACACAATCTTGACAGTTTAACCAAGGCTAGTCTTCCACGAGAGTATCGCTGAGTCTGGACACAGGAATGACAGTTTAACCAAGGCTAGTCTTCCATGAGAGTATCGTTGAGTCTGGACACAATCATGACAGTATAACCAAGGCTAGTCTTCCATGAGAGTTTCGTTGAGTCTGGACACAGGAATGACAGTTTAACCAAGGCTAGTCTTCCATGAGAGTTTCGTTAAGTCTGGACACAATCATGACAGTTTAACCAAGGCTAGTCTTCCAGGAGAGTATCGCTGAGTCTGGACACAATCATGACAGTTTAACCAAGGCTAGTCTTCCATGAGAGTATCGTTGAGTCTGGACACAATCATGACAGTTTAACCAAGCGTAGTCTTCCAAGTGAGTGTCGTTGAGTCTGGACACAATCATGAAAGTTTAACCTAGGCTAGTCTTCCATGAGAGTATCTCTGAGTCTGGACACAATGATGACAGTTTAACCTAGGCTAGTCTTCCATGAGAGTGTCGTTGAGTCTGGACACAGGAATGACAGTTTAACCAAGGCTAGTCGTCCATGAGAGTATCGCTGAGTCTGGACACAATTATGACAGTTTAACCTAGGCTAGTCTTTTATGAGAGTGTCGATGAGTCTGCACACAATCATGAAAGTTTAACCTAGGGTAGTCTTCCATGAAAGTATCGCTGAGTCTGGATACAATGATGACAGTTTAACCAAGGCTAGTCTTCCATGAGAGTGTCGTAGAGTCTGGACACAATCATGACAGATTAACCAAGGCTAGTCTCCCATGAGAGTGTCGTTGAGTCTGGACACAATCATGACAGTTTAACCAAAGCTAGTCTTCCATGAGAGTATCGCTGATTCTGGACACAATCATGACAGTTTAACCAAGGCTAGTCTTCCATGAGAGTATCACTGAGTCTGGACACAGTCATGACAGTTTAACCAAGGCTAGTCGTCCATGAGAGTATCACTGAGTCTGGACACAGGAATTACAGTTTAACCAAGGCTAGTCTCCCATGAGAGTGTCGTTGAGTCTGGGCACAATCATGACAGTTTAACCAAGGCGAGTCTTCCACGAGAGTATCGCTGAGTCTGGAAACAGGAATGACAGTTTAACCAAGGCTAGTCTTCCATGAGAGTATCGCTGAGTCTGGACACAATGATCATAGTTTAACCAAGGCTAGTCTTCCATGAGAGTATCGTTGAGTCTGGACACAATCATGACAGTTTACCCAAGGCTAGTCTTCCATGAGAGTATCGCAGAGTCTGGACACAATCATGACAGTTTAACCAAGGCTAGTCTTCCATGAGAGTATCGCTGAGTCTGGACACAATGATGACAGTTTAACAAAGACTACTCTTCCATGAGAGTGTCGTCGAGTCTGGACACAATCATGACATTTTAACCAGGCTAGTCTTCCATGAGAGTGTGGTTGAGTCTGGACACAATCATGACAGTATAACCAAGGCTAGTCTTCATTGAGATTTTCGTTGAGTCTGGACACAATCATGACAGTTTAACCAAGGCTAGTCTTCCATGAGAGTATCACTGAGTCTGGACACAATCATGACAGTTTAACCAAGGCTAGTCTTCCATGAGAGTATCGTTGAGTCTGGACACAATCATGACATTTTAACCAAGGCTAGTCTTCCATGAGAGTGTCGTTGAGTCTGGACACAATGATGACATTTTAACAAATACTACTCTTCCATGTGAGTGTCGTTGAGTCTGGACACAATCATGACAGTTTAACCAAAAGTAGTCTTCCAAGAGAGTGTCGTTGAGTCTGGACACAATGATCACAGTTTAACCAAGGCTAGTCTTCCATGAGAGTATCGTTCAGTCTGGACACAATCATGACATTTTAACCAAGGCTAGTCTTCCATGAGAGTGTCGTTGAGTCTGGACACAATGATGACATTTTAACAAATACTACTCTTCCATGTGAGTGTCGTTGAGTCTGGACACAATCATGAAAGTTTAACCTAGGCTAGTCTTCCATGAGAGTATCTCTGAGTTTGGACACAATGATGACAGTTTAACCTAGGCTAGTCTTCCATGAGAGTGTCGTTGAGTCTGGTCACAGGAATGACAGTTTAACCAAGGCTAGTCTTCCATGAGAGTATCGCTGAGTCTGGACACAATCATGACAGTTTAATCAAGGGTAGTCTTCCAAGAGAGTGTCGTTGAGTCTGGACACAATCATGAAAGTTTAACCTAGGCTAGTCTTCCATGAGAGTATCTCTGAGTCTGGACACAATGATGACAGTTTAACCTAGGCTAGTCTTCCATGAGATTGTCGTTGAGTCTGGACACAATCATGACAGATTAACCAAGGCTAGTCTCCCATGAGAGTGTCGTTGAGTCTGGACACAATCTTGACAGTTTAACCAAGGCTAGTCTTCCACGAGAGTATCGCTGAGTCTGGACACAGGAATGACAGTTTAACCAAGGCTAGTCTTCCATGAGAGTATCGTTGAGTCTGGACACAATCATGACAGTTTACCCAAAGGTAGTCTTCCATGAGAGTATCGCTGAGTTTGGACACAATGATGACAGTTTAACAAAGACTACTCTTCCATGAGAGTGTCGTCGAGTCTTGACACAATCATGACATTTTAACCAAGGCTAGTCTTCCATGAGAGTATCGCTGAGTCTGGACACAGGAATGAAAGTTTAACCAAGGCTAGTCTTCCATGAGAGTATCGCTTAGTCTGGACACAGGAATGACAGTTTAACCAAGGCTAGTCTCCCATGAGAGTGTCGTTGAGTCTGGACACAGGAATGACAGTTTAACCAAGGCTAGTCGTCCATGAGAGTATCGCTGAGTCTGGACACAATTATGACAGTTTAACCTAGGCTAGTCTTTTATGAGAGTGTCGATGAGTCTGCACACACTCATGAAAGTTTAACCTAGGGTAGTCTTCCATGAAAGTATCGCTGAGTCTGGATACAATGATGACAGTTTAACCAAGGCTAGTCTTCCATGAGAGTGTCGTAGAGTCTGGACACAATCATGACAGATTAACCAAGGCTAGTCTCCCATGAGAGTGTCGTTGAGTCTGGACACAATCATGACAGTTTAACCAAAGCTAGTCTTCCATGAGAGTATCGCTGATTCTGGACACAATCATGACAGTTTAACCAATGCTAGTCTTCCATGAGAGTATCACTGAGTCTGGACACAGTCATGACAGTTTAACCAAGGCTAGTCGTCCATGAGAGTATCACTGAGTCTGGACACAGGAATGACAGTTTAACCAAGGCTAGTCTCCCATGAGAGTGTCGTTGAGTCTGGACACAATCATGACAGTTTAACCAAGGCTAGTCTTCCATGAGAGTGTCGTTGAGTCTGGACACAATGATGACAGTTTAACCAAGGCTAGTCTTCCATGAGAGTATCGTTGAGTCTGGACACAATCATGACAGTTTACCCAAGGCTAGTCTTCCATGAGAGTATCGCAGAGTCTGGACACAATCATGACAGTTTAACCAAATCTAGTCTTCCATGAGAGTATCGCTGAGTCTGGACACAATGATGACAGTTTAACAAAGACTACTCTTCCATGAGAGTGTCGTCGAGTCTGTACACAATCATGACATTTTAACCAAGGCTAGTCTTCCATGAGAGTGTCGTTGAGTCTGGACACAATGATGACATTTTAACAAATACTACTTGTCATCAAGCGATGCTACAGGCATTATGGGATAAACTTCTCTCGCACCACACAAAAAGATTTGTCAGTCGTACGAGAGGAATGGATTACACATTTTATTGCCACTGGCTCTTTACATTACAAAAATGCACAAAACTGTCTCTAATGAACCACACATGAATACACAGAACTTCCTATCACTAGTCGTCCCTAGCCCTACTGCTAAATCTATCTACTCATCTAAAGAAATACGCATCGACGCTAAGCGATGTGTTCCCTACGAAGTCTGTCCCCAGTCTGACGGTTCTCCGTGTGCTGATTACACAGTACGCGGAAGGACCTCGTGCGTACTTCGGCTTTTGCGTGCTACATCATTCAACACGCTTAGAGTAGTAGTCTACTCTTGAGTCCTATTCTAGTGCTTCGTGTCTATCACCTTGGCGTGATTATACCGTGACCAGAGTGCTTACTCTCTGGTTGACACTTCCGTGTCTCATGAGAGAACTGTTTACAGTTCCCCTCCCTATCTACTTCCTACACCTACCCTGCCCTCATGTTGGGGCACTGGGTTACCTCTATTCTACTTGAGGTAGACCACTCGTTCAGGGTGGTCTTCCCTCCTATCTATTTTAGTCTTTGACACACACCCTCCCCTCCTGTGTTGCGTTACAAACTTTGACTCCTGGTTGTGACGCAAGAGGTTTCTAAAAATTAGTGTATCTAATTTTTGTCAAAGACTTGGTTCTGGGTAACTCAATAGACCTCTACTGACTATTGTCACAATGTAGTATTACTTTACTTGGCTACTGGTGATCGCCACAAACTTGTCTGGTTGGCGTGAGCCCTCTTCTCAATCGCAATATTATATTTATTAGAGGTTTGTCTGAACCGGACCATTGTCTTATAAGACCTGCCCTCAAATAGTAAATTAACTTACTACCCATACAAAGTTGATTTTCTTAGGATCAACACACGAATTGCTTCATGTCCCCCATATAATATTAAACAACCCTTGCACAAGCTGTGCGCGACAGGCTTTACCTATCTCGCTTCCGCGTGTAAAGTTATCTTTCACTGTTAATTTAGTGTTTCGCTGTCTATTGTGTCCCCTGACCCGGAGTTATCTCCCTTGTTCTAACAATTGTATGCACTTTACATGTTTGTTTTTCTGATAGTTTGAGTGTTTGGATGTAAATAATATTATAATTTACCTTATAACATGTGTGTCTGTCTATAATTTGTATGTAAGTTAGTTTTCAAGTGCCATAATTCGGTTAAATGTGACCACAAACAAGTGTATACCACTAATTCGTGACAACATTTCCGTCTTATGAGACTTAAAATACTTTTTCTAAGGTATACACTAAACTACACACAACACATTCGAGACAGTATATCTCAACATTGAAAGCAAACGCTTGACGCAGACAAATAATAAAAAGTTGCGTTGAGCGGCAGAAAAAATCCGCTGGTTGTCCTAACTCTCCATTGTATATTTTCCATTTTCTCTTACTTTCACACTTCTATCACACATCTTTTATCCTCCCAGTTATTTAAAAACCTTGAAGTGACACTGTACAAGTTTGGCTCAGTTTGAAAAGAGTTGAGCTTAATGACTGTGCGTAACTTACTGCACGAGTCATGTATTTACAAAATATTTACATGGATGAAATAGGGTTGATAGTTTGTATCCTTATAATACTAAACACTACATTCTTCTGAAATACTAATACTAATTCTATAACTATATATATTCTAATTTGTTGCACAAAAATAACCTAATTTAAGGGAAGTATTCTAACTAACTAAAAAAATGCAAATGATGTGCGATGAATTATGTACCTTTCTGAAATGAGTAATGTAAAATGTAACAAAATTATAAATAATGGGTTATTATTTAAAAAAAATGTTTTAATGTCTACATGAAAAAATATGATTAATAATTTTAATATACATGGTGAAATGTATAATCCTTTTATCCTATAAGGTATAAACTACTTTTAATTCTAAATGATGAGGTTGTTAAAGTGTTTATCAAGATGGAATGAAATAATGTGAAATGAAATGTACTAACTGGTACTGTTCCTATCTTAACTTTTTATCCTCGTCTTTAATTAGCTATTATTAAATTTAAAGTACTATCCTAAGTAAGTGGGTAAATTAGTGATTTATCTAAACTAAAAAAAATCTATTATATTCCCTAAATCTAATTTAAATCTATATTAAAGTAACTACTCTACCTATAATTTCTCACTATATTAAAAACATGTTATAATACATATCACAATAAATAAATATATATACATAGTATTTAACTACCTCAGGTTAGTGGTTGCCATAATGTTCAGACATTGCTTTCGTTGGCACAGTTCATAGATACATAATTGTCCTGGGTATATTAAATACACTACACATTTTCGTAAGGGCTTGCGTTGCAGCCGATATGAATTGGGTTTCACGGTCGGATAAGATGGTACGTGGAAATCCGAATCGTGAGAACAAATGTAGAAATACATTGGCAATATCTTTGGAGGTGATGTATTTCAAAGCTACTGCCTCAACCCACCTTGAACATAGGTCTAGTAGCGTTAAGATGAAGCGAATTCCTTTGCTGGACACCTGGTTCAGGGGTCCAACAATATCTACCGCCACACTCTCAAATGGCCTAGAGGCCAGTGTTGAAGGTTGTACTTCAGCTGTAGGATGTTTACCCTTACGTACTAGTTGTTGACAGACATTACATGAACGACAAAATACTTTTATGTCATTACAAAAACCCGGCCAATAAAAATGAGCCTGAATTCTGGCCCTGGTTTTGTCGTATGCAAGGTGACCAGCAAACGGTGACTCGTGTGCAATCTTTAGCACAGTTTGGCGGTGTTGTACAGGTAACACCGTTTGCTGAATCTCATGGTTGCCAGTTGTATAATAACGAGTAAGAATACCATTATTAAGTCTAAAGAACCATGATGCGTTTTTTGTTACTTTGGCTTTTTCTTTTAATAGTTTTAGATATGGAGACACACTCGGATCAGCTTTTTGCTGGTCTATGAACTTTTGTCTGGTGGTATCATCCGTGCTAGTAGGTGATAGCAACAGTAGTCTTTCTTCCTGTAAAGTGTCTTGATGCTTAATAGTATCTGCTCTGGTTGTTGCATTAGCTGCATTTAATTTTTCCCATGCAGCTATTTCATCGTTAGTGCAATGCTTCATTTGGGGTAAGCATCCCAAAATGAAATCATTACAAGGGTTATCTAAAATAGCACATGTAAAGGTACCAGAAAGGAAAGGAGTGTTAATACGGGCTCTTGCCAACGGGTAAATTTCAATATTGCCCGAAAAGGTTCGGCATTTGACTGAGTCACCTGTATAATCATTTGGATTCACCAGTTCCTTTCTAAGACCGATAAGAGTGCTCCCACTGTCAAGCAAACATTGGCATGGTATTTCGTTGACCAATGCATTGTGGAACACCAAATTGCCTCTGGAGGCTAATGCTGCATTTACACTCTCAGTGGAGAATGGTACTGTATGTCCACATTCTAATTTTCCGTCTGCATGAAATTGGTGACATCGCTCACAACTGTCAAAGCTTAAAATATCGTTTACACAACAAACATCTTCAGATTGATTAACAGGTAATTCATTCTCGACCTCACACTCAGTCTCACTTCCACTATCAGAAGATGTATCAATCAAAATTGCACTGTTGGCCTTCATTCTTTGGCGGCCTAGGCATTTATTGGAATAATGCCCGTAGCTAGAACAGAAGAAACATTTGATTGCACGCCTGTATGCATTTCTCTTGTTTTGTTGTTTCTTAATGACCATCTCAAGATGTCTCGGATAGTTTGGTGATTTATCACACATAGCGTAAGTATCATGAAAAAGTTGGCAATACACACATTTAGGCAATTTTTTGATCTTTCTTGTCGACTCTCTGAAATGGTTTTTTATTGCTACGATAGCTTTTAGGTTGGTCCTTAACAAAAGAGACTATTTCAGAGTCGATGTTTGATGTTTTAAAAATTTCTCTATTCGAGGAAAAATATGCGGAGCCTTTCTTCTCGAATTGTTCTATTGTTTCGATGTCTGACTGCTGAAGGAACTTAGCGAAAGGAGTTGGGACTGTGGATATGACTTTATCCATTGCTATTAAGTTCTTAAGTTTCTCTTAGTCCTTTCCTATTTTTGCTGCACTAAGCCATCTATTCAGCACGCTTTGGACATTCGAGACATAATCGATGAAGGTCTCACTTGGTTTTGGTTTTAAGTTAGAAAACTGCACTTGATACCCAGGGGCATCAAGTAAAAAATGTTGCATTATTCTATCATGAATGTACTGATAGTTAGATCTAAGATCAGTTGGTATTGATTCAATAACTTTAAGGGGCTCCCCACTGAGGTTTTTCATGTAGATCATGGCCCACATATCGATTGGTACTTGATGGTATTTAAGCTGATATTCGACATTTTCTGTCCAAGCTGATATGGAATCTTCGTTACAGCATGGCTTAATAATATGTATGTATTTATTAAGCTTATTTCTTCTTGCTGACTCTTTAGTTTTGTAGCGGAGATCTCTGAGTGTGAATCTACTTCCATACCTTTCATCTTTAACTGTGTGTCTGATTCAATCTGTATTTGTTTTTCTTTCACTCTTGCCATTTCATCTATCTCTCTTTGCTTCAACTCTCTCTCCTGATCTAATTGTTTTTGCTTTAATTCTCTCTCCTGATCTAATTGTTTTTGCTTTAATTCTCTCTCCTGATCTAATTGTTTTTGCTTTAATTCTCTCTCCTGATCTAATTGTTTCTGTTTTGTTTCTTCAGCTAATTGTGCCTCTTTGTGTTTTATTTCTAATTCTTTTTGTTTTGTTATCTCAGTTAGTTCTACAATCTCCTTCTGGTGTTGTCTTTCTTGTTCTCCAATCTCCTTCTGATGTTGTCTTTCTCGTGCACGTTCGTCTCTCTCAGCATCTTTTACTTCCCTAAATTTTTGATCAGCATATTGCTCTAATTCCTTTCCTGTGTGTTCTAATTCCTTGCCTGCTTGTATGAAATCAGCTAAAGTTGACATGTTGTTGGATAATTAGCTAGAGTTGATAGGTACTCAAATATTTACTCAGGTATATTAGCTATGTTGAGTTTTTAAATGCCTGTGTACAAAAAATATTATCAGATTACACCCTGAAAAAGAGATGCATTATTAATTATATGGCATTCAAAATAATTTGGGTATACTCATCTCAGCAATCCAGAACACTCAGGTACATTCGTTTGGCACCTCAGGTACAATCGTTTGGCACCTCGACATACACCTTGCGTTACTCTTATACACCGCTCTTGTTATACCTGGTTTACAAGAGCATCAATAATTAACTATTTGTAAAAGACATATGACTTTAGACATTTGTTTGACATTTACAATCACATGCCCCCGGACAACACAATGTGGTATAGTTAATAGTAAATGTCACTGTCCTGTCTTCGTTCTAATGTCTTCTGCGTTCCCTAACTATTGCTGTTTAATTTGTGAAAGTGCTGTGCACACGGATTCTTATTTGCATAAAGAAAGTAGTGCCATCGTGACGGTAGAAAATAGAAAAAGTCTACAAATAATTAAATAAACTCTTTGAAATAAATATAAAGGTAATAATAATGTTCAAATAAATAAATATATTCAATAAATAGCTTGTATAACCAAATAATATTCAATATAAGCCAAAGATTCAGGCGAGCAGCCGCTTGGCGATTTGTAAACAATCTGTCGCTGATTGCAAATGGCGTAGGGCAGCTGTTTGTCAACCGCGATACGTCACAGGCGCAGCGCTATTTTTAGATTGGAAAAATCGATATTGTCGCCGGCTCATTTCTTGTGTATTGCTCCGCCGTGAATCATGTTTGATAAATACTCATAAATAAATCAATAATTGTAGAAATACATGATACAAAACTATAATAATAATACTTACAAATCAGAAGGAAACATATTCATAACGCACAAAACATTTCAATAAGCATAAATAAACGTTAATCGGTCACGATGGGCACAGCTCGCATCTTGTTCTAGTCTGCACACGCCATTTTACACTAACACAAATTAAACCCTGTGATAAACTGACAGTAATACTATTCTAGAGCCGTGGGTGAGTGTTTTAGCTTGAACAATTGTCCAAGCTACACTTCTGACACCACTTTTATCCTAGCCTGTCATCAAGCGATGCTACAGGCATTATGGGATAAACTTCTCTCGCACCACACAAAAAGATTTGTCAGTCGTACGAGAGGAATTGATTACACATTTTATTGCCACTGGCTCTTTACATTACATAAATGCACAAAACTGTCTCTAATGAACCACACATGAATACACAGAACTTCCTATCACTAGTCGTCCCTAGCCCTACTGCTAAATCTATCTACTCATCTAAAGAAATACGCATCGACGCTAAGCGATGTGTTCCCTACGAAGTCTGTCCCCAGTCTGACGATTCTCCGCGTGCTGATTACACAGTACGTGGAAGGACCTCGTGCGTACTTCGGCTTTTGCGTGCTACATCATTCAACACGCTTAGAGTAGTAGTCTACTCTTGAGTCCTATTCTAGTGCTTCGTGTCTATCACCTTGGCGTGATTATACCGTGACCAGAGTGCTTACTCTCTGGTTGACACTTCCGTGTCTCACGAGAGAACTGTTTACAGTTCCCCTCCCTATCTACTTCCTACACCTACCCTGCCCTCATGTTGGGGCACTGGGTTACCTCTATTCTACTTGAGGTAGACCACTCGTTCAGGGTGATCTTCCCTCCTATCTATTTTAGTCTTTGACACTACTCTTCCATGTGAGTGTCGTTGAGTCTGGACACAATCATGAAAGTTTAACCTAGGCTAGTCTTCCATGAGAGTATCTCTGAGTCTGGACACAATGATGACAGTTTAACCTAGGCTAGTCTTCCATGAGAGTGTCGTTGAGTCTGGACACAGGAATGACAGTTTAACCAAGGCTAGTCTTCCATGAGAGTATCGCTGAGTCTTGACACAATAATGACAGTTTAACCAAGGGTAGTCTTCCAAGAGAGTGTCGTTGAGTCTGGACACAATCATGAAAGTTTAACCTAGGCTAGTCTTCCATGAGAGTATCTCTGAGTCTGGACACAATCATGACAGTTTAACCAAGGGTAGTCTTCCAAGAGAGTGTCGTTGAGTCTGGACACAATCATGAAAGTTTAACCTAGGCTAGTCTTCTATGAGAGTATCGCTGAGTCTGGACACAATCATGACAGTTTAACCAAGGCTAGTCTTCCATGAGAGTATCGTTGAGTCTGGACACAGGAATGACAGTTTAACCAAGGCTAGTCTTCCATGAGAGTGTCGTTGAGTCTGGACACAATGATGACAGTTTAACAAAGACTACTCTTCCATGAGAGTAGCGTCAATGATGACAGTTTAACAAAGACTACTCTTCCATGAGAGTGTCGTCGAGTCCGTACAGTGATCATTCATAGAGCTATGTGATTTTGTATCCTGAAAAATTCAGTGTTGTCTGTCCTGGGTATCTCAATATCACAATTAAATAACATTCGTGTTCGTCAAGACAAGTTCTGTTGTTTCAGTGATACGTTAAAGTATTAGCCTTGTGATTGTATCTCAAGTACGGCATCAGAGAAGACGGTGTAGATAGAGTATAGTTTAATTCTTACTTGGGAAATATTCTCTTCCCTACTATATATATATATATATATATATATATATATATATATATATATATATATATATATATAAAGAGAGAGAGAGAGAGAGGGTATGGAGAGAGAGAGAGAGAGAGAGAGAGAGAGAGAGAGAGCCATGCTATGCTTATCGAAGTAGCACATTGTAATGATGGTGACAAGCACACGGATTTGGTTGTATAGGAATTCCAGTGGATTCCCCTCATTTTCTGTCTAAAGGGGTCAACGACTATTTCTAGACGGGGAAACTCCACAAAGGATTCTTTGTTTATCGGGTTCTTGTAAAATCCACAACTCTACTTTAAAATTAGAACACTAGAGAAATATTTAGCAGTTTTTGTATAACTCACCTAGTCAAGTGAATCCTGACAATATTCAATCCATAGTAAGAGAAATACTCTAGGTCCAAGGCTATAATATAACTACGGACTAGCAGTATCCGGTAGAGGCAGTTAACATTATTACTTCGTGAAGACAACTTCTGCAATGTTTTCCTTTATAAAATGCTCACATGGTTCCGATCTACAGTACCAATTTTCATGGCGACAACGTATTACTTTCCTAAGATAAGATAATTGCAACTTATCTTAACTTAACATTGTAGTTTAGATGAATCAATACCCGAGGGAAGCTACCGCGTTCTTGACAGAATAGGGGTGGAACGCCAAGGGTACACACACTATCGAGGTTGATTAAGTGACCAGTTTAACTGGACCTGTTGTCTTGATTAGAGAAGTTAGTGTTTGAAAGTGTGATGTGTCTACCACATAATTGTGCAGCGTATTTGTGTTTCTACGGCGGCTGTATTGATAGGCTATTTAAAAGAGCGTTAATTTAAGTATGCACACGATAGAGGTAAAATCAAATTATTTCCCCACTATCAGCTAGTGCCATACTTAAGTACTACACTGATTTAACTCCCCTGGATCATAGAATCCTTTCATTACTACGTCCGATTATCAGGGGATGTGTTAATAAAATTAATCAGTCAATATGGAGTAATTAAACATGCATGAAAGAGAGTCTCTATGATATGATCATTTGTCATCGTAGTTCTGCAGTGAACCACAAGCCTATTATTTAATCCAACGAGATTTTCTTACTTGAATCAACATTTCAGCCAAATATTATGATGGGCTTCATGAATATGATTATCGTGTGGTAGAAAGAAAGCCTATTTACATGGCCACCGTTATTATCGTCTGATGAACTATA
This sequence comes from Cepaea hortensis, assembly GCA_963921405.1. Taxonomy (NCBI): domain Eukaryota; kingdom Metazoa; phylum Mollusca; class Gastropoda; order Stylommatophora; family Helicidae; genus Cepaea; species Cepaea hortensis. The sequence goes on from OY992890.1 coordinate 6,093,177, forward strand.
GGACTGAGATTATGGCTTCAGTACATAGTTCAAACAGTATCAGGATAACTCACTTATCATTCGACCACATAAACGTAATTGTTTTCTTCCGGTAGAGAAGAAAGCTCATAGAACACTGAAGTGATATAGTGAGTGAAATATGGCGAGAGTGAAGGACTACATGTTACCCTCATATTTTGTCATGAGGTGGTGTTCATCGTCTCCCCATATGGTGCATATTGTCTCACTGGACATTGTTGGTAACATGTTGAAATAGAACTTAGCACTATATAGTCCCCGAGAGCTCATCCTGAATAAAGGAACAATTGGTCAACTTTCATCATGTCTCAGAAGATTTGACCATATGCTCTGAAGTCTTCGAAAAACAATAGCTGTGAAGTGGCATCATCTTGGCTGGTCTAATAGAGACATCAATCCTGACCTGTTGAATAAGTTGAGGAATGTCCAGTGTCATCACATGCAGCAGGGAGGAAGAACTCCGACACTACCAGGTGAAGCGTTGCTACCTCCAAACATACGGACTGTGACTAGATGACACAACCAGGTGAAGCGTTGCTCCCTCCAAACATACGGACAGGAACAAGATAAAGCCTATGATGAAGTAGTAGTAATTCTACCTGACAACTTGGCGGGACTATTTTTTTTTTTTTTTTTGCAGACTATTTATAGTAGTGTTTGTCATCTCTGGTTGTGTAGTTCCTTTTGGCTGTTGAATAGCTTATATTAAATAATTGAGTATTGTTCTGAATTTCTCATGTGTGTATTGTCCTTGTCTAGAATTGGAGTAAATTAACTTGAGGACTTAGAACCAGGCGAGGAGTGGGTACAAGTGCCAACATATTTCTATACATCCTTTTTAGTTTGCATCCAACTAGATAGAAAATGCAGACAATAAAATCCGGCTGCTGTGGGGACTGAAGTACAAGCGTTGATTTTCGAGAATTCGCTAGACAGTGACGCGGTCATCTACACAGATGGGTCGGTCGTCCGACATGTGAGAAGCTCATGGGCCTTTACGGCTCGGGCCGGAGGGAGAATTGTGATGGAGGACTCTGGTGCTTTCACTGAAACCACAAGTAGCCTGACCATGGAAGTCATGGCAGTAAGTAAAGCAATATCATGGCTCGAGACACAGACATTCACTAGGGCTTGTTTCCTTAGCGACTCAATGAACATGATCAAGAAGATAGAGGTGGAGTTGATCCGAAGAGAGTGGTTGCTGTCTCTGGAGCGGTCTCGGCTGGCAAAGATTAGTTTCATCTTCGTGCCAGGGAATGCGGGAGTACAAGGAAATGAGCGGGCTGACAAGCTCGCAGGTGAGGCTACGGTGGAGGGCGGACGCGGCATGGACCAGGCCGACATTCTGAATGCTCTACGAGAAGTAAGACTTTTTCATGAACCAAGTGATGACTGTGAATCTACAACCATGGCCAGACTGCGAGAACAGCAAATTAAAAGAGGGGTGGCCAAACAAGAACACTACGCGGGAAGCCAAAGCAGATTGATAAACCAACACAGAACTGGTGTCGTTAGCCGCTACACGCTGAGGGATTTGCTGAGGAGGGGACCCATGCACTTATGGACTGAATGGTTCGATGCGCAATGAGGACGATCTGTCGACTAACTAACTATCTCTGGTTGTGTAGTTCCTTTTGGCTGTTGAATAGCTTATAATAAATGAGTACTGTTTTGAATTTCTCATGTGTGTATTGTCCTTGTCTAGAATGCGAGTAAATTAAATACTTCATACGGGATAGTACTCCAAGGAAATAAGGGTGTCTACAGAACAGTGATGACTTGACTGGCCAGAGAGGTTCCTTACACTGGTGTAGTAACATTTAGGAAGCCAATCCCATTCTTCTTGTTACACTGGCGATGAAAGACATGGAGATGGAAAAAGTTGCACATCCTTTACTGACGCAGTCAACCCCAGCATTTTCTTCTATTCGTGATCTCTGGGGAAATTTCTTTTAAGTAGTTTGCCATTGCTTTCTGAACGGCCGCCACTCATACCTTTGTATGGGAAGGCAAAACAAGGCGGTCGGCTGTCAAATACGGAGATGGAGGCAAACACAAAACTGACTAGGGTAATGACCCCAGAAACAGGCCACAGAATCAGAACCGGACAATTAGCCAGTAGTCTGAAATAACAGAATGTCATGCGGACAAGCTTGTCCGTCAAGCAAACCCCGCCGGACTCCAATCAATTATTATGATTATCTCGATATTTCTAGCTAGCACTCAGTCATGACTGTTTATTACGATTGTGATCGACACAGAGCTTATTGACAGGGGGAGATCACTCCCTAGGTAAGGGCTGTAACTAGTGAAAAGTTGGTGGAGGTGGCGGGGCGTGGTTGGTTCACTAAAGTGTACACATGTTTAGTGGGAGGACAACGGAAAATCTCTAAGGTAGTATCCGAGGTACTGGTTTTCAAGTTGTCGACTGTCCTGGTCTGTAACAAAGTACCATCACCAGGGAACTGTGTGGCAGAGCCCGCTGTCACTTCTCCGATAAAAACAGAGGGGTATGAATTGAGTGGTCGCAGTGTTGAATCAGTCTGGGATATCTGTTGAGTGTTACCTAGCGAAGGCAACTGTTACAGGTGGGCAGCTGGTAGCGTTGTTCAACCAATGCGGAGTTGTTTGGTATTGACAGTTTCAGAAATAACAACTTACCGAATTTTACCAAACCGTTGTCCGTGATCGCCGAAAAAGATGATGATAGTGTTGTTGATAATATTTTTCTCTTTGAGCTCCACGAGAAAGCGCAGGTATAGATCGTCCCCAGCACTTGCCTTGTTGTGGTCATCGTGAGTCAGGTGTGTGGAGTGGCTGTAAAGTGAACATACAGGTGATAATCGTGTGTTAGGTGTGTGGAGTGGTTGTAATGTGAATATACAGGTAATCATCGTGTGTTAGGTGTGTGGAGTGGTTGTAAAGTGAATATACAGGTGATCATCGCCTGTTAGGTATGTTGAGTGACTGTAAAGTGAACATACAGGTGATAATCGTGTGTTAGGTGTGTGGAGTCGTAAAGTGAACATACAGGTGATAATCGTGTGTTAGGTGTGTGAAGTGGTTGAAATGTGAATATAAAGGTGATCATTGTTTATTAGGTGTGTGGAGTGGTTGTAAAGTGAATATACAGATGATCATCGTCTGTTAGGTGTGTGGAGTGGTTGTAAAGTGAATATACAGGTGATCATCGTGTGTTAGGTATGTTGAGTGAATGTAAAGCGAACATACAGGTGATTATCATGTGTTAGGTGTCTGGAGTGGTTGTAAAGTGAATATACAGGTGATAAACGTGTGTTAGGTGTGTGGAGTGGTTGTAAAGTGAATATACAGGTGATCATCGTCTGTTAGGTGTGTGGGGTGACTGTAAAGTGAACATACAGGTACACATCTGATTGAAAAATGTATCGTCTTCAGAGCATTAAAGAAACAAAACACACTTAAGTTAACTGATGTTCCGTTGACACAGTGATCGTTCCCATGCGGTAATAACATGTCCTTGAGTATCACACACCAATAAACATCATAATCGTGTGGACAGCAGCATTGTGTCTGTGCCACAATTTCCAGGAGAACATTAGGTGGTGGATAATTTAGTGTCGTGGTAAACATCATAGCGTGGATAACTTACTGCAGTGGTAAACATCAAGGTGTGGATAATTGAATGGCTTGGTAAACTTCCATTCTATTGGCGCCTTAACGTCTTGACAGACGATAATTTGTTCCATTGTGCTTCAAAAAGACATAGTAACCACACCCCATGGCGGTGACGAATGTGACTGGTAAGGATAATTCGCGCTGTAAATGTTCGTCCACAGTGGATGTATGTGAACACATGGTCATTTCCACCATCATGCACCATCTTACCTCTCACACCCTCCGTGTGTGACTTATCTGCAATAATTTTCTCTTGTGTCTTTATTCCATTTCTGATATTTGCACTTCATCTTCAGGGTGTGGATAATTTAGTGCCTTAATAAACCTCAGGGTGTGGATATTTGAGTGACATGGTAAACATCAGGTTGTGGATAATTGTTTGCCGTGGTAAACATCAGGATGTGAAATACATCAGGGTGTGGATAATTTAGTGCCTTAATAAAACTCAGGGTGTGGATATTTGAGTCCCATGGTAAACATCAGGTTGTGAATAATTTAATGCAGTGGTAAACATTATGATGTGGATAATTTAGTGCGAAGGTATACATCAGGATGTGGATAATTTAGTGCGAAGATATACATAAGAATGTGGATAATTTAGTGCGAAGGTATACATCAGGATGTGGATAATTTAGTGCGAAGGTATACATCAGGGTTTGGATAATTTAGTGCAATGTAAAACATTATGGCGTGGATAATTTAGTGCGAAGTTATATATCATGGCGTGGATAATTTAGTGCAATGTAAAACATCATGGCGTGGATAATTTAGTGCGAAGTTATACATCATGGCGTGGATAATTTAGTGCGATGTAAAACATCATAGCGTGGATAATTTAGTGCAAAGTTATACATCATGGCGTGGATACTTTAGTGCAAAGTTATACATCATGGCATGGATAATTTAGTGCAAAGTTATACATCATGGCGTGGATACTTTAGTGCAAAGTTATACATCATGGCGTGGATACTTTAGTGCAAAGTTATACATCAGGGTGTATATAATTTATTGCGAAGGTATACATCAGGGTGTGTATAATTTAGTGCGAAGGTATGCATCAGGGTGTGGATACTTTAGTGCAGTGTAAAACTTCATGGCGTGGATAATTTAGTACTGTGGTATAAATTATGGTATTGTTCATTTAGTGCCATGATAAATATCGTGTACGGGTACCATCAATCTGCTACAACACTATCCATTCGATAACATCATTACCTAGCAAGTTACCTGTTTCTGTTGTTGGTTTTGTTGTACTGCTAGTCACAGCTCTACCGGGGCTCGGAATGCAATAGAACTTATTCGTTAATATTTGTTGTAGAATGCTTTCCAAGATTCGATCGTATTCTGTGCATTGATGGGCGGGACAGGATTATGAATGGTTGCTCAATGTTGTTCTTAACTGATATTAGAATGCAAGAATCATTGTAGTGATTGTTACAAGCCAAGCGAACCATACTACAACAACAGTAGCACGGGACAATCACACACAGATCGCACAGATGAAACAACATCCACAGCACTATTATCTTAAAGACAGACACTTACATTTCTTAACCAAATCTAGGAAACTATGAGACTAACCTGAAGCCGAAATACGGCTGAGATTGTGAGTTGTTGAAAGTTGAGGCTAACTGTATCCAGTAATTGTGATTGAAGGTGATTTCTGGGACATCCCCCACGCAGTGCTCACCCCGTCCTTTCATCAGTTGATCATTTTCTAGTTCAAGAATTGTAGCCCTATGATAGTAGTCCACCGGAGACTTATCCCAGCCTTTCTTGTAGAAATGGAAGGCGGTTACAAAGGATTCATCAAAGAACACTCCAGTTCGGTATCCTGCTTTGTGAAATTTGCTCCATAACATTTCATGGTTAATGTAATCAAAGTATTGTCCAGTTGTCCAGTTGGGGCGGTTTACTTCCAGTCTTCCGGTCAAGATGGGCATGAGATTAGTGATTGTACTTTCACCTGCCTTGTTATATTTATGAAGTTCCAAGGCATTCATGCCGTGCAACAGGTAGTTTCTAGTTTTAGGCATGTGTCTTTGCAGATTCTGTTTGGAGTTACTGTCTATACCGATCATTAGAACGCTTAAGACATCTTTAGGGGACACTTTCGCAATGTGCTCGTGGAGATTTTGCTCTAGTTTGTGCTCCAGGTCTTTCTTTACACGAATCAGACTAAAGTAGGAGCGGGAGAGAACTGCGTTATTGCTGCCATAACACTCTACCACTAGGTTATCGTCGTTGTCCCTGAGAGTTATCGAATCGTTAAACGAGCTACTGTTGTAGAGAGTTACGGTCTTAATGTCAGAACCAGGCCGTCTATCTATAGACCTGTACCTGCAAGCCTTGAACCTGTTGTTGCCATCCCCGACTAAAGCTGTCTTTGAGTGATGGATCTTAATGACATTACCAGTTACGTAGACCAACTGAGGAACCCCTATCTGACAGCTGATTGGAGGGTGGAAATCTGTGAGGGCTAAAACTACAGGATCAAAGGGATCACTGAAAGGAAAGATACATCCGTCTTTGGTGATATTGTCATGAATGGTCGTGTCTTCATGAAGTCCATGTCCTGTGTTAGATATGTCATCTAGATGTCTACGTTGTGTCGGCGCCATTGATGGAGTCAGTGTCTTGCTGATATCCGCCTTACATGGATCTTCTCTGTGGGTCACGTGCACAAATGAAGCAGGCCATATAGGCCCTCGATGGCTGCTGTAGATGAGGATGAAACCCGTGAGGCACAGACACAGGAGAAGAGCAGCATGCGTGAGAGACCTCCACCTCCTCCCTAGGACAAGAATGGATACATTACACTTTACGTTGTATATTGCCACACCTTCTCCCTGCTCCATAGGACAAGACATGAACACATTTCAATTTGTGGAGTAGATTTTCACACCTTCTATCTGCTCCCTAGGACAAGAATGGATACATTACACTTTGCGTTGTATATTGTCACACTTCCTCCCTGCTCCGTAGGACAAGACATGGACACATTACACTTTGTGGAGTAGATTTTCACACCTTCGACCTGCTCCCAGGGACAAGACATGGACACATTACACTTTGTGGAGCAAATTTTCACACCTTCGACCTGCTCCCAGGGGCAAGACATGGACACATTACACTTTGTGGAGCAAATTTTCACACCTTCGACCTGCTCCCAGGGACAAAACATGGGCATGTTAAATTTTGTTTGTATAATTTCGCGCTTTCTAATTGCTTTGTCACCAGTAAACACTGATACTTCTGAGTTGTATGTTGTAAAGCGTATATTACAAATTATTCATTTGAACTACAGGAGGAAATAATCTTGTTCAATACATCACAAATATCATATGTATGTGTTTGTTGGTGAGAAATTTTTAATCTTAGCAACACTGCCTTGTCCTTTACATCACAAATATAACAATGTCATAATATTTAATCACTGCTACGTACAGTAAAAGGCTGTCTAAACTCTGCTATATCTCATATGATTTTGTGGACACGATGTATGGGACTTTCTCAACTCTGCTTTCTTACACTCCTACACATAATTTAAGGTTTTCTAAACTCTGCTGTATATTAAATATGGACATAATATATGCGAATTTCTCAACTCTTCTTTCGACTCTCCTACACATAATTTAAGGTTTTCTAAACTTGTTGGTTTTAAACGTGTTCAGTGTCAGATAGCCCACGGCTAATTTACACTGCACATCGAACCACTGAGTCCATAGTTGCTCGAATCCCCTCCTCAATAAGTCCCTCAGCTTGTATCGGTTAACTACACCAGTTCACCATAGTTACTGTCATGACCTCTACAGTCAGACTGCTTTTGTCAAGGCGAAGGCACCTTAGCCATACCTCTCTCTTTTCTCTCAGATTTAAACCGCAACAACCCATGAGTTTCCAAGTTTCCTATAATAAAATGGCGCTACCACCAATAAAAAGATGTCAATTGCTACGAGAAAAAGAGTATTGAGGTGCTACATAGAGCATGCACTGTTGTATGGATGTTAAGCGTGGACTATAAGCAGTCAAGCTGAAAAACATCTGATGGCTGTGGAAATGTGGTTTCTGTGGAGAATGTAAAGAATACTATTGACACACAGAAAAACCAACAACCAAGTCCTAAAAGAAACAAATGAAAATCGTAAACTAATAAGAGAAATTAGACGTAGATAGTCAACATTTTTTTGGGACATGTTATAAGAAGAAATAGCAGGGTTCGGATCGGCTAGCTTCTCCCAGGAGGGGTGAAAAGTGAAAACTAGTAGCTTGCCGATTACCCACAGACTACACAAGTCAACCCGCACCTCCACGTGGTGTAGACTGGGAAATCATATCCGCAAGGTCATGGGTTAACAGGGTTATGGCTCTCTTTAGGGGATGGACTCCCTATAGTCATATATTTGTCCTAAATCTGCGACTGGCCTAGCAAGCCGGCAGGGGATCTTCATAATGCTCGTAGAAAAACTAAGAAGTATAAACAGACTGACCCTAATGGTTATAGACTCGGCAATGTTAATGGACTTCGAGATAGATCAGCGATTCAAAAAACAGGCACAATGAACAACTGTGGTTTTAATAGCAAAGAAGAAGAACTTATAGAAACAATGGAAGAGAGGAAAATTGGGCTGATAGGAATATCGGACACCAGAATAAAAAGGGAAGGATGCAAGGAGATCCACTATAATTACATGTTTGTCTACTCTGAAGTGGAACAGCAATAAAGGGCAAGACACGGTGTGGGAATAGTCATTGAACCATTGCTAGAAGGAGGAGTACTGGAAATAATATATATATATATATATATATATATATATATATATATATATATATATATATATATATATATATATATATATATATATCACAGAAAGAATCATAACAATGAGAATAAAAGCACAAACAATTACAACATATGTACAAATATAGGCATCATGTAACACAAACAAAAATGAGCAAGAATGCGAGGAATTCTACGAAGACATCCATGATGTGCTAAATAAAATAGATAAGCAGGACAACATCATAGTTATGGGAGACTTCAATGCAAGACTCGGACATAACAGAGCGGGCATAGAAAAACATCTTGGAGCATTTGGATTCCAATATACTGAAAGAAATGATAATGGAAGTAGACTGATAGAGTTATGCAGCCAACACGACCTCTATATAACAAACACTTTCTATAAACACAAAGACTCACAAATATACACCTGGTATCTGGCCAAGGGGTTAACGACGTTGTTCGTAATCCTGTATATTCACGTGGGGAAAACAGCTGCGCGAGATGCGGCAGCGGATCGCGCCGCGCTGGTAACTTGCGGGGGTGTGTAAGCCGGTCGTTCAGAAAGCAATGGCAAACTACTGAATGCAAAACTTGCCTAGTACATCAACAGCAGCTGAATTATGCCGGTGTTGACTGCAAGTGCTGTTAGGGATATGCAAAATTTAAAAAAAAAATAAATAAATGGAATGATCTAGATACAAAAGCCAAATTGATTTTATATTAACAAGAAAAAATAGAGAGAGAAATATGTTAGATGCAAGGGCAGTGTCCAACTTAAATATAAATACAGACCACAAAGCAGTCGTTGTCACAATAAGAACCATCAGAATAAGAAATCAAAGACCAGGAAAATACATGCCATGCGAATCAGTAAACTTAAAAACCTCCAAAGACAAGGCAGTGAGGGAAACTATCAGAAAGAACTAACTGAAATCTTTGTAAAATTACCTCTAGAAAGAAAACCAGTGGAAGAGTAATGGGAAATGTTCAAATCAAGCATTTTAAATACTGCAAAAATAGCATGTGGAATCACAAAAAAAACGCAAAACACAGATAAAGAAAATAACAAGTTGGTGAAACGCAAAGGTAAAGAATGCTGTAAAAGACACAAAGGAAAAATATGAAAAGTGGTTGAATAGCAAACAGAAACGTGATTACATAGAATAAAGAATAGCGAGACGACATGTGAATAGAAAATTCAAGACAGAAAAAAAAGCATGGGAGGAGTATGGAGAAACCATAAATAAAAAGGAGGCAACTAGAAATGTCTACAAAACGATAAGTGCAATGAGAACCATAGGAGAACCCTTTGACCTAACTGAAATAATTAACAGCGAAAATAAAAAACCAATAATTGAACAAAACAAATCCTAATAAGATGGAAACAATACTTCGAACAACTTCTCAACATCCCATCAGATGTAACAGGAATTCAAGAAACCGACACAGATACCACCTTACAACTAGAACCAGACATACTGAAAGAAGAAATTATAGAAGCCGTCAGATTAGCCCCATTGAACAAATCACCGGGACAAGATGAAATACCAAATGAACTAATCAATGCATCAAGAGAAGTAGGAACAGCATGGCTACATAGACTATACAACGATGTTTGGGTAGAACAACAGACACCACGAGACTGGGGAAACCCCATAATTATCCCAATGTGGAAAAATAAAGGCAACAAAAGAGAATGAACACAATAAAGAGGCATGTCCCTTATGAGTCATACTGGGAAATAGTTTGCAAAATTCTTGAGAAAAGATTACGAACTACTATATAACCCCAGCTAAGCGAAACACAGCTTGGATTTAACAAAAACAAAACATAGGATGCACATCCTCTTAGACAACTTATAGAAAAATCAATCGAATTCAATGATACGCTCTTATCCTTTGTCGACCAAGAAAAGGCATTTGATAGAGTAGAAAGAAACACGCTGTGGGAAATCCTTAAACAATATGGAGTGAGTACACATCTAACAAACCTATGTAGAAGCTTTTACAACAACAGTGAATGCATAGTGAGAGCAACTGGAGGACACTCAGAACCCTTCAATATAAGATCCGGAGTACAAGGTTGTGTCCTGACCCCTCTCTTGTTCATAACATATATTGACAACATATGTAAAGAAACCAGCCAGACAAAGACCGCAAGAACACCGTATGATGAGAACATAGAAGAAGAACCATCTGCAAATTACACCATTAGAGAACTCCTGTTTGCGGACGACCAAGCACTAATAGCAAAATCAGAAGCTGAATTACAGGACCACATGAACAGTCTAAACGAAATGTACAGGGAACATAACATGAAAATTAGCACAAATAAAACAAGTAATGATTATAATTAAAGAAACAACAACAACAACAACAACAACAACAACAACAACAACAACAACAACAACAACAACAACAACAACAATTCACCTAAGCGAACATCCCTTGAAACAAGTAAAGAGTTTCAAGTACCTAGGAAGTATAATATCATCAAATGACAAATCAGAAGGCGATATCGAAAATTGATGCAATAAGGCAAACCAACTCACTGGACAAATGGCATCAATACTAAAGAATAAACATGTATCAATAACTACTAAGAAAGCACTTTACAACACAATCCTCCTACCAACTCTATGTTAACAATGCCAAACCTGGACAATAACAGAAAAAGAGAAAATAAAAATTACAACAACAGAAATGAGATTCCTGAGAAGAATCTTCTTATATATAAATTAGGATGTGCGTATCTCTGTCTGTATGTATGTCCTTTATTTGTTCGCGAACGGCCCATCCGATTGAGATGAAATTTTCTACACGCCTTCCTTTCATTCCAGAGCTGTCAACTGTGATATTTTGTTAGTGTGAAATCGCCTGCTTACTCAGTATTATTTAATTTTTCATTTTTCATAATAATTTCATATATCTCAGGGGACCTAACTCTATAAAAGTTATTTCAAGGGGCATAACTTTTCTGTATAACTTATAGTCATATTGTGGCATCGTTTTCAAAGATTTATAAACTCTTTGTCCATAGTTATGTACCGGCATATGAGTTATAATAAATAATGATACAATCTGTAAGGCATTTTCAAAGTTTTCATAAAAATGATGCACAATGCATAACATTGTAACTCATATTTTTTTGCTTAAGAAGTTACTGTAGTCATGCAGGTGATTAGAAAGAGTTTTCATTAAAAATAATGGATGGTGTGTGGTAGAACGTTCTTTTAAGTTACATTTTTTGTTGTTGTATGAATTTAATGAAGCCGGACAGGGTCAGGCAGACAGATAGACAGACAGACAGACAGACAGATAGACAGTCGGGAACAGGAACTTATATGACTACTTATATAAATTAAATGAGATGCTTCACACCAGGAGCTGGGCGATGTCGGGCCGGGTCAGACAGACAGACAGACAGACAGACAGACAGATAGTCGGTAACGGGAACGGGAACTTATATGACTACTTATATGAATTAAATGAGATGCTTCCCACCAGGGACTGGGCGAAGCCGGGCAGGGTCAGCTAGTACTCAATATATCAAGAAGAGATAAGATCAGACATGAAGAAATCAGGACTAAAGTGGGGGTTATAGCTGCGCTAGATTTTATTAGAAGGCAACAAGTCAAATGGTTTGGCCATGCAAGTAGGTTACCAACTAACAGTATACCACAACAAGCAATGATGTACAGACCAGATGCTAGCAGAGGAATTGGCCGATCACGTAAACGATGGACGCAGGGAATAACAGAATCCACAGGAATATCAATACATGAAGCCCACTGTTTATACTTCACCTCGACACCGCAAGGTAAAAGAGGAACATGATGAGATGAGATGAGATGAGATGAGAAGAAATAAATAAGAGAACTTGGTGTCAACTGGGAAGATCGAGGGGAAGAGAACAAGGGGAAGGCAGTGAAGTAATACCTGGATGGCTTGACTACGTGGCATGGTCGAGACAAGAACACTGAGCTGTTCCACGACTCTGGTGATCGAGTTAACTGGCGAATCATGACCGCCCACGCTTACCGGCATGGCACATGATGGATGGATGGACCACCTTGTTTTATGGTCGTTCCTGCTTTTTCTGTTTACAGCCAGTTAAAAAAAAAGTACAGGCCCATTAAATCAACATTAAACTCCAAGATATATCAAACCAAAAGAAAGTCCCCATAAACTGGTAAGTTTAATTAAAAAATTAGATTGACGGCGCCATCATCAAGTACGGCGATTATAAGGGAAGTTGCTCATTGAATTCTTTGAGAGGTTTCTGATCAGAGTTGTCTTTTCCATGGAAGTGTTCATTTCCACATATCCGACTTGCCTTATTGGTGTGGACATAGGATTATTCCACACACACACACACACACACACACACACACACACACACACACACACACGCACGCACGCACGCACGCACGCACGCACGCACGCACGCACATTTACATACATACACTCAAACACACGCACACATATTTACACACGTGCACTCAAAGACACACGTTTACACACGTACAAGCACACAAACACACAGATACATACATACACATACACACACTTACAGACACATGCACACGCAAATTTGAACGACAAGCCATGCTGGAGCTTTACAGTTGCACTATTTCAGTGGCAGGGATGTCCGTGGTGAATACAGGAACGTCCCAGCTGTCAATGATTAAACAGGAGCCGTGATAACGCAGTGCTAGCATTTTCTGCCTGCCGGCTCGCTGGTGATACAATATTCATGTAGAGTAGGAGCAACGTGTTGATCAGTGATACAATATACATACAACATAAGAACGATGTGTTGATCAGTTATACAATATACATACAACATAAGAACAATGTGTTGATCAGTGATACAATATACATACAACAGATGCTTTCAAGAACATTCAGAGAGTAGTGCAGCAGAAACTTCGGCACATGCGGGACTCCTGGCTGAGCAGCAAAGCTGATGAAATTCAGGGCTTTGCTGACAGACATGATATGAAAAACTTCTACGACTCACTGAAAGCGGTCTATGGTCCTACATCACCAGGCACAGTTCCTTTCCTCAGTGCAGACGGGGGAACATTGGTCACCGATAAGAAAGAAATCCTCCAACGCTGGGCAGAGCATTTCAGCAAAATCTTAAATGCAACTTCCTTCTTCGATGATGAAACCATCAACTGCCTTCCTCAAGTTCCCACCAATGAGACACTTGGTGACCTGCCAACCATAGTGGAAATAAACAAAGCCATCCAGCAGCTCTCCAGCGGCAAGGCACCTGGTCCTGACTCCATCCCAGCAGAGATATACAAGGCAGGTGGGCCGGTCCTAACAGAGCAGCTTCACCAAGTCTTCACAAACATATGGATGAACGAGACCATGCCACAAGATTTTAAGGACGCGTCAATAGTCCACCTTTACAAACGTAAAGGAAACCGCCAATCCTGTGACAACCACCGAGGCATCTCCTTGCTTTCAATTGCAGGGAAGATACTCGCCAGAATTCTTCTCAATCGCCTCACAGCCCATCTCGATCAAGGTCTTCTTCCTGAGAGTCAATGTGGCTTCAGAAAAGAACGTGGAACTGTTGACATGATTTTCGCTGCAAGGCAGCTGCAAGAGAAATGTCAGGAACAGAACTGCGAAATGTTCTCCACTTTCATTGACCTTACCAAGGCTTTTGATACAGTCAGCAGAGAAGGACTGTGGAAGATTATGGCAAAATATGGCTGTCCACGAAAGTTTGTCCAAATAGTGCGGCTATTTCATGACGGCATGCAGGCAAGAGTACAGGAAAATGGTGAACTGTCTGAACCCTTTCCTGTAACCAATGGAGTGAAGCAAGGATGTGTCCTGGCACCAACACTGTTCAGCCTCATGTTTTCAGCCATGTTGATGAATGCCTTCGAGAACGACGACATTGGAATAGACATCAACTACCGTATGGATGGAAAGTTATTCAATCTCAGAAGGCTGAAAGCTAAAACCAAAATTGACAGCGGCACCGTCAGAGAGCTCCTGTTTGCTGATGATTGCGCTCTATACGCCAACTCAGAGGCGGACATGCAACATAATGTTTCAGCTTTCTCACATGCCTGTGCCAACTTTGGGCTCAATATCAACTTGGAGAAGACTGTAGTTATGTACCAGCCAGCTCCAGGGAATAATCACACTGTGCCGAATATCAAAGTGAATGACCACAGACTAAGTGTTGTGGACAAATTCACCTATCTTGGCAGCACTGTGTCACAAGCTGCCACAATCGATGACGAAGTGAATGCAAGAATCTCCAAGGCCAGTGCAGCCTTTGGCAGACTGTACAAGAATGTATGGAACAGAACTGGAATAAGCCTGCAAACAAAGCTAAAAGTCTACAAAGCAGTTGTATTATCCACACTGCTATATGCTTGTGAAACCTGGACTGTTTATCAGCGACACGCTAGGAAATTAAACCACTTCCACACAGTCTGCCTAAGAAAGCTACTGAAGATTAAATGGCAAGACAAGATTCCAGACACTGAAGTCCTAGAAAGAGCATCCATGCCCAGTATCCACACTCTACTGATGAAGAATCAGATTCGCTGGGCTGGTCACTTGACCCGCATGCCAGATCACAGGCTCCCTAAACGAATTTTCTACAGCGAACTGCGTTGTGGTAAACGCTCCCAAGGTGGCCAGAGGAAACGTTTTAAAGACACTCTGAAAATTTCACTGAATGCTTTTGGAATTCGTCATGACACCTGGGAGGCTGCAGCCAGAGACCGAAATTCATGGCGTGCATCATTGCGCAAAGGTGCAGTCATATGTGAGGCAACCAGGACTGCAAGAGCTGTGAAGAAAAGGCAGGACAGAAAAACCACTGCAGGAAATCCTCCTCCAGAGACGTCAAGCATTCTTTGCCCACATTGTCAAAGAACATTTCGAGCCAAAATAGGCCTTATCAGCCATCTTAGAACCCACGTCTCCACACCTTCAACCCCACTGGATGAAATGAATGGTCATCATCATTCTTGATGGACAAACAACAACAACATACATACAACATAAGAACGATGTGTTGATCAGTGATACAATATGCATACAACATAAGAACGATGTGTTGATCAGTGATACAATATACATGTAATATAAGAACAATGTTCAAGAGAGACTTACGCACGGCATGTAGGAGAGATCGCAGCGCCATCTATGTGATTGCTGGTGTCTTTCTGTGTCTGTAGACCTGTCTGGTCTACGTGCTGGAAGCAGGCCGTTCCAATCTGTTGACATATTGCATTTGATTACGACATTTCTGGTACTATTTATGATAGATATAGTCTTAAACTGAACAATAGCCGTTATGGTAATTACAAAGAGAACATGTCAGTAGTTTGTAATGGCGGAAACAAGTCTCATTTGGGGTTTGGCAACACCCGATAAATCCTTCTATGCAAGTTATATCGACCTTCGCGTGACCTTGGAAAACTGCACCAGATGTGACATAGTTTGTTGCTCAAAATTCGCGCTATCTGGTACTTGCGGTCTTTCTTACTTCCGGTCTACTGTGTGTGTGTGCGTGCATGTATGTATGTATGTATGTGTGTGTGTGTGTGTGTGTGTGAGAGAGAGAGAGAGAGAGAGAGAGAGAGAGAGAGAGAGAGAGAGAGAGAGAGAGAGGATACGGATGTCGCGGGGGGCACGGGCACGAGAACCGGGCGACGCAGGCATGGCGGATGGCACGGTGTGCTGAGATCGATGATCGAACGCATTGGACCTTTCGATTTCACCAGTACCCCTACTCCATTCAACTTCAAGGAGAAGTTATAGTCCTGGCGTACAGGTATTTTAATCTGACGGTGATTATTGTCTATGTAGGGTAATTGTAAATTGGATTTATTACAGTCTGATGAAATAAAGTGAGATCCCATCATGTCTTAAAATATTATCGAAGGAATAGAATACCAAAAAGAAATATGCTAATTAACGTAGAAATTGTCTTATTCACAGAGAGTCTAACATTAATTATTATTGTAATTAAAAAAATATTCGTTAAAAATATCATACTTAGTGACTTTTGTAAATAAGTGTTAAATTATTTTAAATATAATAATAATGCGAGTTATTTCCCTTGTGCAAACCAGAATAAATTATTTCCCCTGATTTGTCTCCAGTAAAAGACTTACCCACACAACTGAGTCGGGTTAATGGAATCTAACTCGCGTTAGAATTAACACATGGTAGTAAAATGTGTAATATGGAGGCTTTAAATGTTGCTGAATCGATTAAGCACATCTTCAAAGATGCAAACAAATATTCTAAGGCACTTTGCTTTGGTGCTAACTATATAAACACGGCGTAAAGTTGAGCAAATGTAAACATATAACTACAAACCAGGTCAAAAATGATTCATCTCGACAGGCAAAATCTGTAGGAATGCGTGGATATTGACACATCTGCTTTATTTTGCAGTAATTTCCTCAAAGCGTAAAAAATTATAATGCTGGCAGCGTATTTACTGCATGACAAGCTAAAATTCGGGTGGCTATATCAGAGCACAAAACACTCATACATTAGCAAGGTGTTGTAGGTAATTCCCAGAAGCACTACAAAACTATGGCGACCAAATGAAGTCAGCGAGGCAAGTCCCGGGCATGTCTTCTGCTCTAAAAATTATTGTAATATCGCAGTGACCGAATAGGCCTCGGTGTGTTAGTAATCTTTACCACTCATACATTAGCAATGCATTTTAGGGCATTCCCAGAACCAATAGAAAACTGTGACGTCCAAACGAAGTCAGCGAGGCTAGCGCCGGGCATTTCTTCTGCTCTAAAAATTGTCTTTTACTGGCATGTAATGGGCACATCAGATTTTTCTTACTTTGCTTCTTCCTTAGCCAATCGATCCGCGCTGTCGTTTTCGGGTACTGTCACGGTGGGATGGTATCCACTGTATGGTGACCTTATGCCGACTGCTAAGTTCAGAAAGTAGTGTCTGTAGTATTGGCAGTTTTACAGACAGTAGCGCCTCGAGCACTGATTTTGCATCTGCCAGTAGCACCACATGTAGTGTACCATGGCTGGTATTTAGTAATTTCCTGTAAATACTAAATGTAATAGTATAAACGAGGTAATATTTACAATAGTATTTTTCTGTGTAAACTAAAACAACAGAAATAGCAACAGAAATGCATCAAACATACAGCAAGTTAGAAGTTATAGAGGAGCTGAGTGTCACAGTGACCACTTCCTCGTTGGAGCAAAATTTAAAATAAAACTTAAGAGAGCTTTCTATACTAAATTACAAAGATTACACCCAACATATAACAGAGAAAAACTACAGGACATTACAGTCAAAGAGAAATTTACAGATGAAATAAAATGTAAAATTGAAACTCTGCAAAACCCTTTGGAGGAAAGCGTTGACCAAACTTGGTTGAACATCAAGAATACAATTCAATCTACCGCAGAAGAATGTCTCGGTGTGTTAACCACGCATAGAAGGAACAGATGGTTCAATCAAAAATGTGAAGAAGCAGTCATTAGGAAAAAGAATGTCAGACATTTATGGTTAAATGAGATCAGCAACATCCAAAAGGAAGAGCATTATAGAAATGAAAGTAAAGAGGCTAAAAAAATAGTCCGACAGCAGAAGCGAGAATATATGAGTAATATAATCAAAGATATGGAAACTAATCACAAGAAAAATGAATCCAGAAAGTTTTTTAAAGAACTGAAGTCAATGAAACGAGGGCACCAACAAAACACATGGTTTAAAAGACAAAAATGGTTATATGATAAATACCAATGAGGAAATGTGCAACACATGGAAAGAATATTTTGTTGAATTACTAAATTGTGAAGCTCCAAGTAACACTTTCCCACAGGAAGAGGTTCTAACATGTGAACCACAAATTGAAGAACCTACATTTGAAGAAATCCTATATGTAATCACACGACTTAAAAACAATAAGGCAACTGGGACTGATGGAATTGCTGCTGAATTTATAAAGGCAGGTGGCCATGCATTACATCTAAAGCTATACGAACTAATAATAAAAATCTGGAGGACAGAAGAATTACCCCATTGTCACTTGTCGTCCCTGGGGGGAAAGTGGAGTCAACAAGCACACCGTTAAATATCCTTTTTCTCAGGTTTCCCTGTTGGTGGACCTTTGTCTACATACCCCCATTTATGTCTTATGATCTCTCTCTCTCTCTCTCTCTCTCTCTCTCTCTCTCTCTCTCTCTCTCTCTCTCTCTCTCTCTCTCTCTCTCTCTCTCTCTCTTATTCCTTCAGAACATAACCCTACAATACTTTCCTCAAACAATTATTATAATTCAAAACAATGTTTTCCCGTAGTGCAATCTATTGTTTGTGTCTTCGTTATTCAAATTATTATAATGTTTAATACAGAAAACTATGTCAGGTGGGTGTATTGAATGTGTATATGTAATCTGTGGTGTAGTCTATTGTGTATGCGAGATAGGACTCTTTATGTCTATGTTCAGCATCCCATCTCTCATCATTGTACGGCCATTCGACGACACACCACACAGATTTGGATTGAGCTCACACGGATATGCATCTCTCCTTCTGATTCTGGACGTATTCCAATATCTTGAAATTGGTGCACAGTCTTATCACCACTGAATAATGGGATTAATGTAAGTCCTTGAATTCTACACTCTCACAATTCAGGTAGTTAATAAAATCCATTGCTGAAAGCACATCAACACTGTCTAACCCACTGTATCTCGATATGTTCGAAACACTGTCGCCGGTTAGTCAATTTATGATTTTTTGTATGCCTGGAAACTGTTTGTGAGTTATCCCGTTTTCCGTTTTATATTTTCACAGAGTTCAGAATCTTTTGGTTATTTCGCTCTGCACCAGCGTATTAAATTTTTATACACAGAGTTCATATTCTTCAGGTAATTTATCTCTGCACCCGAGAAGTAAATTCCTATCCACCGAGTTCTTAGACTTGAGGTTATTTATCTCTGCACAAGAGTAGTAAATTTCTTCTTCTCAAGGTTATGTCAGGTGACATACTGTGGAACCTTATACCACCTATTGTAGTCCTGAATCGAAACACCCATGCACATAAGCACCAATGCCCATTGCCTCTAAGCAACTCGGGACATTGTAATTTCTATTCTAATAAGGACCACGAATAGATAAAACACTTCTGTTAGGTGGAATAGTTGTTAGCACACTCAAACAAAACATGTTTTTCAACCAATATATACTGTTACGGTAAGACGTCATTTGCGTTCTCCTCCCCACCAAATCATCCCCACTCATCTTTTTATCTTTTGATCTCGTCCCAAAACCTGGTTGACATTCTTCTTTGATAAAGACGATCTCCCGGTATAGTTTTTTTCCCCGTGGCTCACGGGAACTCCGCTCACCGCACATCAAAGACTTCCGACTCTTAGATTGGGATCCCCGTGCTTACACCAAAAAGAGAACGTAGCGATCTTACTCGACGTATTATGTCCTTTGAACCAGTCGGTCAATGACCCTCACAACAACTTTTTCTGTCTTCTTTCTCATCAGGGCGATGGCCTTCAGGATTATGCGACACCCATGACTGGAAAGAGTCATTATTAATACCTATCTTTAAGAAAGGAGACAAGTTCCAATGTGAAAATTATAAAGGAATGTCACTACTGTCCACAAGCTATAAGATACTATCCGCGGTATTACTAAATAGACTAAAACCATATTCAGAATACATATTAGGTGACTACCAGGCGGGTTGTAGACAAAACAGATCAACAATAGATCAGATATTTATCTTACGACAAATAGCCGATAAACATTGGGAATATAAAAGAGATCTCCATAACATTTTTGTGGATTTTAAAAAGGCTTATGATAGTGTCCATAGGAATAGTCTATGGAATGCTATGCAGGAATTTGGAATACCAAGGAAGTTAATCAACATGACCAGACTATGCATGGAAGATACTTATAATATAGTAACATATAAAGGCAGGAAATCAGACCCTTTCCAAATAACATCTGGCTTGAAACAGGGTGATGCACTATCGCCGCTCCTTTTCAATCTGGCTCTAGAGAAAGTTGTAAGGAAGGTAAAGGAGGAATGTGATATTGGAGGAACATCCAAGCTTCTTGGTTATGCAGATGATATAGATATTATAGGGCAAAGTGAACAAAAGACATTGGAAGTATTGACTCACTTAAAGGAAAAAGCCCAACAGATGGGGCTGGTTATCAACCAAGATAAGACAGAATATATGGTAATTTCAAGAGACGGAATGGCTAGAAACTCTGGCCACATACAAATAGATAATATGACCATTAAAAGAACGGAAACATACAAATACCTGGGTACAATCTTCAACTGCTCCAACATCATAAGGGAAGAAATACAAACTAGAATCAACTCTGGAAATAAGATATACTATGCACTGCAACATCTACTAAAATCAAATGCGCTATCTCGTAACATCAAAATCACAATATTCAAAACACTGATCAGACCAGTTGTGCTGTATGGATCTGACACCTGGAGTACAACGAAAGGAGACGAAGTCTTGTTACAAACCTTTGAGAACAAAGTGTTAAGACGCATCTTTGGACCCATTAGGGATACATAAAGTGAAGAATGGAAAAGAAGAAGTAACAAAGACATTTATGATCTGTTTAACTCCCCGCTAATCACTGGTATCATGAAGGCTAAAAGACTACAATGGCTGGGACATATAGAAATAATGGAAGATAATAGGGAAACAAAACTCTCTTACACTCAGGAAATAAATAACCGTAGACCCTGAGGTAGACCAAGAAGACGGTGGAGAGATAATACATATACAGACTTACTTGGAGAGAAGGTCCACCAGAGAAAAGAATGGAGACGGATTATGCCTGCAGCAAAGAACCTCAATGGCTCGGAACGCTGAAGAAGAAGAAGAAATTAAAATATGGCGGCATAAAAGGAGGTCGAATATCGACAGCTTTGATACATATTTAAGAATCCGATCGTCATAAGTCTTGGGATTTCCATCTATATATCTAATGAAAAGTGACCGACTGTGTATTATATCATTGGCACCTTGCCGTCTTGACAGACGATAGTTTGTGCTTTAAAAAGGCATAATAACTGTTACCTATTGCGGTAGCGAATGTGACTGATAAGGTCAATTCGCGATGTAAATGTCCGTTCACAATGGTGCATGTGAACACGTGGTCATTTCCACCATTATGCACCATCTTACGTCTCACACGCTCGGTGTGTGACTTTTCTGCAATAATTTTCTCTTTTGTCTTTATTCCATTTCTGATCTTTGCTCTCCATGCAACACGTTCACTGTGCATTATCAATGCCTGTATCAATCATGTCTCGCTTACACACATCTTTGTATCTTAGTAGAGGCCGGCCCTGAGATCTCTTACCCATAGACTTTGTTTTAGAAATGTTAATGTTTTTTAATGCGTTTTGCATGACTCCCGTTAACTATGTGTGGATGAGTAAAGGATATGTGGGTGGGTGAGTGTGTGTAGGTTAGGAGATGGTGGGGGTTGTTTGTATGGGTGGGCTCGGGATGTGTCAGTGGGCTGGGGGAGATGGACGATTATGTGTGTGTGGGTGCGGAATTTGTGTTTGGGTAGGTGCGGGATATGTGAGATGGTGGGGAGATGTGTGTGTGTGTGTGGGTGGGGGATGTGTAGTTGAGGGATGTGTGCTTGGCTGGGTAGTTGGATGTGTGTGGGTGGAGGAGGATATTTGGGTGGGTGATTGTTGGTGGGTAATGGAACGGGTGGAATATGTGTGAGTCGGTGGTTAGATGTGTGTGGGTGGGGGATGTGTGGATTGGGAAATGTATGTATGCTCGTGTTGTGGGTATATGGGATGTGTGGTTGCTGGGAGTGTGTGTGGGTGGGGAGATGTGTAGTTGTGGAGATGTGGTGGATGGGTGGGGGAATGTACGTGTGCCTGGGGTGTGTGTGTGTGTGGTTGTTTTGGGGATGTGTGGGTGAATGGGGGATTTGTGGGTGGGTGGTGGATGTGTCTCATAACATGGTAATATGCATTGTTTATGTTTACAAAATGTTACGCAACCACATGTATACAAAATTCAAGATTGGTGAAACAGCCATGTGCACATGTGGATTGGCGTCGCAGACAGCAGAGCACATACTCCAAGACTGCCCAAAATATAACATGTCTAGGCAAACCTTCTAGCCTAGAGAGACGATAGTGGAGGATAAATTCTACGGACCGCTGTGTGAACTGAAAAAGATAGTTCAGTTCATACAAGAGACAGCATTGCAGTTATAGACATATTTCAAGCGAACGAAAGAAGAAGAAGAAGAAGTTTACAAAATTCATTTGACAATGTTTTTCCTATGCACTATTGATGAACGAAAGATGAGTGATTGGAAGGGCCGAATGTAAGACGGGCCTGCGCGCCCAATTTGTTAATCTTTGAAAATAAAGTTCGTTCGTTCGTTCGTACACATTTTATTTCCTGTTGCAAGGATAATTCGAGCACATTACGATCATTAGCGTTTGCATATACTGTGCAGTCATGAGCAAATCGATCGCAGGACAACGACAGATGTAAGGGAAGATCATTTATATAAATGGCATATAACAGACGGCCAAGAATAGACCCCTGAGGTACTCCAATATTAATGGTAATGGCTTGAGATAAAGCTTTATTGTGTGATACTACTTGCTTTCTATCTAATAAAAATGATTTTGATTAATGTCACTATATTTATGCTTATTTTCATTGTTTCTAGTTTTTTAATTAGAATAGTATGATCTATTGTATCGAATGCTATTCTAAAGTCTATAAACACCGCTCTACATAGAGTATTGTTGTTAATGTTTTGATACCAGTTTTCTATCATGTTTGATAGGGCCGTATGACAAGAATATTTTGGCCGAAATTCTGACTGACTGTCACCTATTAGTTTGTGGCGAACTAAGTGCTCTAGTGTTGTTTTGTGGATGTGCTTTTCTAGCGGTTTGGATAGTGAGGATAATATGGAAATTGGCCTATAATTACCCATGAGACGATCGTCTAGAGAGCCAGTTTTTAAATGAGGATACACTTTAGCGATTTTAAAGGCTGATGGGAAGTGACCTTTGGTGAGACATTGATTATATATAAAAGTTAGTGACTCGCAGATCGCCAGTGCAGCATGGCGAAGGATCCGATTACTGATTCCATCTAGTCCTGATGAGTTATTGTTTTTTAGATTACTGAGATGAGTAAATACTTCAGTGGTAGTCAGTAGCGGTATGCTGGAGGGAATGTCTCCATAGCCTTTGTTCTCACAGAATGATGATAATAAAGATATGTCATGAGGCGCATCTGGTATTGCAGCCTTCAGTTGGTTTATGTCGGACTGAAAGAATCTACTGAACTGATCACATGTAACCTGATTTGCTAGTAATGATTGTTGACATATGTCTGGGTCATTGACATTGAGGTGAGTGACCCAGTAGCGAGACTACGAGAAAAACAACCAGCCATGAGAAATAATGGTGAGGGTGAGTGGAGAACCCCAGGGTGGATGGGGAGAGAGACAGTTTTAGGCTGGGGTGTAATATTGTGGGGAGCCCAGGGAGGGGCTACACAGCAGGGTTAAAAGACAGGGGAAAACTTTGACTGGGCAGTGGAAGCTGGGACCAACTGAGGAGTCGGGTCGCTGGAGGACAGTTGATGTTTTGGCGCCGAGCGGATCGGTTGTCGAAGAAGGGGGAGCTTAGACTGACTGCGGTCAGATCTTTTGTTGTGTTGTTCTCCCAGTTGTGAAAGCAGGCCTAAATCCCAGAGTGGGTTGGATAGTTAATGGAGGCCTGAACCCAGAGTGGGTTTTATAGTTAATGGAGGCCTGAACCCAAAGTGGGTTGGATAGCTAGCGGAGACTAGACCCAGTGTGTGGGTTGTGATGTGTGAGGTCCAGCTGTGGATAGGAGCTGGATTACCTGTTTTGTGGATTTGAGATTAAGCAGGCCGTGAGAAGACAGTGATGTGTGCGTGTTAAGTTGTGAGGAGGATATGGATATTCTATGGATTATAGTGTTTCTGGATATATAAATATGTTCCGTTTGTCCGTGTTCTTTCTGCAATAAAGGATTATGTGCGCCAACGCAATCTTGTTTAATGATTGGTGAATGTGCACTGCGGGGGTGAGTTATATTGTAAGACAGTTAGATAGCTCAATTGATACACCAGGAGTATCGTTACCTAGACAACGACCATATCACGCACTTATCATCAAGAACTTCGTGATATATCTGAGGGCTCTCCGGTCAATGACGACGGGGATATATTGTATTAACTGGGAGCTCGTCGCTTAGTAAAGATTTTCTGACAGCTACATTCGGTCAAAGAACACCGTGCAATATTGAGATATATGTGGGCTCTTCGCTGAGAGAGGAGTTATTATCTGGTGACTTCGTTCCATCAAAGTAACAAACCCGTGACAATTTGGATATGAGTGCTTCAAGAAATTAATGTGAACACTTTGGTGAGTGCGCCAGATAATTTACACAGACAGACAAGAGGCAATCCTCAAGCTAGCAGACGGGGCACGGAAAAACCAGGATTAATCCAGAAGGTGGTGAGAATGTCGTGCGTGTGTGTGTGTAAGACGGCACATCGGGAAAAACTGTCAGCGCGCATGAAGACACGTCACAGATCAACTGAGAGAGGGGACTACGGTGACGGGTTAGTCACTAGTCACAAACAGCGCGTTGTTGAAGACGCGGCACAAAAAGTCGGCGCGGCGATACTGGCTGGACATTATCGCTGTCGGTGATAAAGACAGGATTGACAATCAAAGATATTGACAGGTGTGTGTTCCGAGGGAACACACCGTGTGGTCGCAGGTTGACTGGTCAAGATTTGTCGACGCCTTTAAAAGACGAGGTGGGGCGGCGCTAATAGACAGTACAGGTAAAGTACTGAGGACAGTGAACTCTCTCGGGGAAGGGAGAGGTACGAGAATTGTAAAACAGAGAAAATTGACAGTCGCTGATTCACCGGGAAGGGTGAAAGACGGGGGTAGGAACAGTACCCCTACCGCAGCCAGAGTTGGGGCTGAGAAGGTTGTGTGGAAACTGTTTACTAAGGATTTTTCCACTGAAGGTGATAAAGAGAAATTAGGTTGACATTGGGTGTTTAACAGTAAGAAGTTACTGAGGAAATTTCCACGGCCTATTGTGGTCAAGATGACTCATTGTGAATGAACAAAACAAGGTGTTTTGTATGAAACCAGACTTTATTGTTCGTCTTTGTTGAAATCCCTTTGTGATCATTACTCTGTAATCAGCAAACATTTTGACAACGAAGGAGGACGTGGCAGCTCCGCGAGCAGGGTTGCATACAGTTGTCAAAAGAACTTACGATAAAGAGCTATAGCGCTGGACATTTGCTGCCATTTGTTTTTGGGTTGAACTTTGTCTTTAAACGTGAGTCTATCACATAAATGATACAGCAAAGCGCCATCTCCACAACGAAGGTATAAAGACGTTTGAAGTATTACTTTGTTGCCACCACGTCCAGGGAAAGTACAATAACGTTACGGACTGTGTCGAGACATAACATTTTGGATAATCAATTATCATCTTCAATTTTTCGACGGTTGGAACTTGTGATCACCACGTGAAATTCAGTCACCACGAAAGAATTCTGGAATTTGACGTCGTAGACATTTCGGAATTTTAACCAACAGACACTTCCAGCCAATTGTGAAAAACTATTAACGGCAGAATAAGAACGTTTGGCGACGGATTAATAAGCACATTAGTGTCGGCCAGCCATTTGGACATTTTGTTTGCTCTCATCGTTTTAACTGTCGTTATCGTTTGTGTACTTATATATATGGATATGTTATTACATGTAGTTGTTGGATAGGCATTTTTTGCAATTTCTATCTATCATAGGCGTTGCAAAACGTGGTTCTTGTGCTTACGATATTTTTGTAAGGACAACGCTAAAAACGTTAGCGGGGTGTGCATTGGCATTGTGGTCCTAACTAATATCTAGAGCCGGTGTGTATTGCGTCAAATCTGTGAATTATTGATTTGAGATTCTTTCTTTTCTTCTTATTATTTTTATGTATGATATTTTATTTCTTTGAGTATATATGTGTTATTATTGTAACTCTTGCGACTAATTCTGCTATATAGACTGTTTTCGGTGTCCGTTTACATATATTACGCGCACAGTGGTCGTTTCACACAAGCTTGTGGATGTTACTGTGGTTTATTTCTTTGTGATCACCGTCTCCGTGTACTTGGCTTGTGCGTCTAGCGTTTTATAGACAACACTTATTGTTATCATTCATTTGTTTGTATGCGTATTTATATGTATGTTTAACAATATTTCCAGAAATTGTCTATGGCTATTTGGGATATATACGAGGCAGTATAGGTAATATTCCCCCCTCACTACCTAGTACTTATAGAGTGACTTGGTGACTACAGAGTGATATTATTAGTACTACGAATTTACGTACACAGGGAGTGGTGGTGTGCTTAGGGAGGTACACAAAGACTAGCAGCAAAGTCTTTATATTTATAATTGGCTGACAGACAGCAACGTGTCCACAAGTACAAGATGCCTACGTCAATGGAATATATTGAAGCAGGTGAACGGTTAGGCCTGAAGGGTAAAGAGTTAAAGGAGTTTGCAGAAGCAAAATTGAAAGAAGTTCAACACTGGGAAAGAGAGGACAGGCATAATGAACGCGAGGCAAAACGCCTACAGGAAGAAAAGTTAGCTGAAGCCAAGCGTCTACAGGAAGAGAGAGAGACACAAGTGAAACTAGAAATGGAACAACAAAAACGCCTACAGGAAGTAAAGTTAGCTGAAATGGAAAACAACCGTCTACAGGAAATTGAGAACGAGAAGCTCAAGTGTCAATAGAAACTGAAATTGAGATTAAAAAATTAGAAATATCATAGAAGGGTCAAAGTGAGGAAAGCAGAAGACCGTCGCAGTCGTCACAGAGATTAAAACTGCCATATTTTACAGACCGGGACCATCTTGAATCTTATCTTGGAAGATTCGAAGCATCAGCGAAAGTGTTAGGTATTCCAGAGGGAGAGTATGCGATGAGGCTGGGCGAGTTTCTTACGGGTAAGGCCCTAGACACCATGTTTAATTTACCGGTAGAAGAAAGAAACAACTACACTAGTTTGCGTCAACATTTGCTTACAAAGTTCCAACTAACTGAGCATGGATATAGAACAAAGTTTAGACAATTAAGGCCAGAGACAAATCAAGATTTCACAGATTTTGTTAATACAGTAAAGAACACATTTGATAAATGGATGGAGCTTGCAGAAGTAGGAAAAGATTTTAATAAATTAGTGGATTTAATGTTAAGAGACACGGTAGTATCTAGGAGATCATCTGTTTAAAATTTGGAAAGAAGGGACATGTCAGCTATCATTGTACGATGAGGGAAACGGAGCATTCTAATGCAGTACAAGTGATTGAGACTATCAATAATGAGGATTGTAGTGGGTGCAAACCTCTTTTTGAAAAAGACGGTCAGCCAGTTTTAGTGTGTGGTCATACAGTGAATGCAGGATCAGCAGTCCATGCAGGTGGAAGCATGAAGATGCACCATGGTTTCGCTAATGATAGGCCAGCATTAACAATTAGAGATTCCGGGTGTACGTCTATCGGAGTTAGAAAAAGTTTAGTGAACCCCTCGGAGTACACAGGGGAAACGATTAGATGCATAACATTTAATGGGACAGTAGAATTCTACCCATTAGCCGTGATAGCAGTAAAAACACCATATATCACAGGAAGAGTGGTAGCGTGTGTTCTAGACTCACCAGTGGCAGATTTGATCATCGGAAATGTACCAGGAGTAAAAGATTGTACAGAAGAGGAAGTAGCTTATTGGGACCAGAAACATAGTTTAAATAGTAGCTAGGTAGGTACCAAAAGAAAACCTAAATTAGAGAGTATAGCTGAAGAAAAAGAGGCACTTGAAGTAGACACAGAGGACAGGGATAGGACAGCTGAGCATTTGAGAATGGATCTCAAATATAGTTGTAGGGAATCCCAGAGACTAGATACTACTCTCGACAAATGTTTTCAAGGGTGTGGTAAAGTGAGACACATGCAATCAAAGAAGGGTAGATGGTGCTTTGGAAGGAAGAATAATGTTCTCACTCGCAGGTTTTCAGATGGGGGAACTGCATGTGGACAAGGAGTAGTACCCGTAGCACGTAGTGACCGAGATACTAGATCAGCTCAGGATAGTGCATGTGCAGGGCACATAAGTATAATGCGTATGCAGCAGAGAGCAGGGTGCCAGGGATATGGGCCAAGATTGCATAAAGAGTTCAGACTAAACAGAGACTCCAGTGTAACGGTGCAATATGCAGATAGGAGAGTTGAGTCAGGCCAAAAGAGTGTTCGCGACATCACGGACCCAGGGTTAGGGATAGCATACAGATGTTGTAAATATATGGGCACCATGAGGAATGGGTACAAGAAAGGTAGATACATCATCAACAGAAATAGATGGAGGTTTGATGCAAGAAAAGAACCATCTGATACGGGGTCGGTACACAAATAGGTTGTGTCTTCTTGAGGATGTTAGTAGACTTACAGATATTATGTTCCCTATGATATGTTTATTATTATTATTATGTGAGATACTAGTCATGTATGGTACACAAGATGGAAAGTTGTTGGTATTGATGTGTGGGGAATATGGGAGTGTACTTTGAGCATTCGATGTATTATTTAGTGTGGTAGCTAGAGTGAAATGTACATACTTAGGGCTACCCAGGCATTATGTCTGGTTCATAAGTATTATGTTCCCAACGTTTGAAAACGAAGTTTTCTTTTAAGAGGGGGGTAATGACATATGCCTGGGTCATTGACATTGAGGTGAGTGACCCAGTAGCGAGACTACGAGAAAAACAACCAGCCATGAGAAATAATGGTGAGGGTGAGTGGAGAACCCCAGGGTGGATGGGGAGAGAGACAGTTTTAGGCTGGGGTGTAATTTTGTGGGGAGCCCAGGGAGGGGCTACACAGCAGGGTTAAAAGACAGGGGAAAACTTTGACTGGGCAGTGGAAGCTGGGACCGACTGAGGAGTCGGGTCGCTGGAGGACAGTTGATGTTTTGGCGCCGAGCGGATCGGTTGTCGAAGAAGGGGGAGCTTAGACTGACTGCGGTCAGATCTTTTGTTGTGTTGTTCTCCCAGTTGTGAAAGCAGGCCTAAATCCCAGAGTGGGTTGGATAGTTAATGGAGGCCTGAACCCAGAGTGGGTTTTATAGTTAATGGAGGCCTGAACCCAAAGTGGGTTGGATAGCTAGCGGAGACTAGACCCAGTGTGTGGGTTGTGATGTGTGAGGTCCAGCTGTGGATAGGAGCTGGATTACTTGTCTTGTGGATTTGAGATTAAGCAGGCCGTGAGAAGACAGTGATGTGTGCGTGTTAAGTTGTGAGGAGGATATGGATATTCTATGGATTATAGTGTTTCTGGATATATAAATATGTTCCGTTTGTCCGTGTTCTTTCTGCAATAAAGGATTATGTGCGCCAACGCAATCTTGTTTAATGACTGGTGAATGTGCACTGCGGGGGTGAGTTATATTGTAAGACAGTTAGATAGCTCAATTGACACACCAGGAGTATCGTTACCTAGACAACGACCATATCAAGCACTTATCATCAAGAACTTCGTGATAATTGTGATGATTTGTGTTTGGTTGTCAAGGTATTAATTTCTTTCAATATATCTTTAGTGTTTGTTTTATCTATTATTAAGTTCTTAAAACAGTTTTTCTTTTCCTTTCGAATAACATATTGAACCGTGTTTCTCAAACTACGGTACATAGTTAGATCTCTATTTTTGTGTGCCCTGTCCCGGTCTCTCATAAGTTCAGCTACCTCCTGTGTGATCCACGGGGGCTTAGTGTGATGTTTAACACGGACTTACTTAAATGGAACATGTTTATCGAATATACTTAGAAAGGTCTTCAGCCAGTGGTCCAGAGCATCGTCTGGGTCAGGAAGCTGGTAAACATTGTCCAGAGATGAGTTGAGCAAGTCCTGTAAGAAGACGTCTCGATTGAATATTTTGTAATTTTTATATTTTATACTTATTTGTTTGTTTTGGAGTTTTGGTGCCTCTTTTCAACCACGTGCAACATACTGGGTAGTGATCGCTCATTGCATTAATAGGTACAGTATATTCTGTGATGTTGTCAGCACACGTAGTATAAATATGATCTATAATTGTTGCAGATGATTTAGTTATTCTAGTGGCTTGTTTGACTAACTGTTGGAAGTTAATCGACTCTATTATGTTTCCCCATGTTGTGTTTGATTTGTAAGTGTCTATGTTGAAATCACCTAGCAGTATTATTTCTCTCGCATCACTATAGACTAAACCCATCATAGTGGTGAAATTTTCATACCAGATATTTCCTGCACTGGGGTTTCGATAAAGATAGGCATCTACTAGCGGTATGCGATTTTGAAGTTTAACCTCAAGCCATACACACTCAGTCTCACAGGTTTCAAAATCTACGCTGCAGTGGACGTTAAGCGAGTTAGAAATATAAACTGCAATAACCGTCTCTTGTTTCTGATAGGGATCTCTTGTAATGGTATTAAAACCTCTGATGGCGATGTCATCATCTGAGATGTTTCCATTTAATCGACTTTCGCTGACGCCGAAAATGTGACACTTTTGATTAAGTATAAGTGATATTTCGGGCAGCTTCCCTAATAGATGGCAGATGTTTACATGCCCCATTCTGAGCCCATTATTACTGAGCCAGTGTTCGTACTTACTAGACATTTCAACAATGCGTAATCATAAGTTTAAAAGCAAAAAAGACCACACACACACACACACACACACACACACACACACACACAAACAAACACACACACACACACACACACACACACACACACACACAAGGTGAATACAACTTACGTCCCTTATTACAATACACACTCTAAAGTACAGAGAAACAGTAATAGCTCTGTTAATATATAAAAATACGTACACAGATTTGTGAGGAAGAGCAGTGAAGACACCCCTCACTCACAGTAAAAACACAATTACAAGTATTATAAAATCTATACAGCTAAGAACTATCTATTAATATAAAGTCAAACAAGTCAATGTTTGTAGTTACATATAAACTTCTTCTTCTTCTTCTTCTTCTTCTTCTTCTTCTTCTTCTTCTTCTTCTTCTTCTTCTTCTTCTTCTTCTTCTTCTTCTTCTTCTTCTTCTTCTTCTTCTTCTTCTTCTTCTTCTCCTCCTCCTCCTCCTCCTCTTCTTCTTCTTCTTCTTCTTCTTCTTCTTCTTCTTCTTCTTCTTCTTCTTCTTCTTCTTCTTCTTCTTCTTCTTCTTCTTCTTCTTCTTCTTCTTCTTCTTCTTCTTCTTCTTCTTCTTCTTCTTCTTCTTTCGTTCGCTTGAAATATGTCTATAACTGCAATGTTGTCTCTTGTATGAATCTAACAGTCTTTTTAGTTCACTCAGCGGTCCATAGAGTTTATCTTCCACTGTTGTCTCTCTAGGCCAAAAGGCTCGCCTGGATATGTTCTAGTTTGGGCAGTCCTGGAGTATGTGATCTGCTGTCTGCGATGCCAAACCACATGTGCACATGGCTTTGTCACCAATCTTGAATTTTGTATACACGTGGTTGCGTAATCTATTGTGTCCTGTTCCGAGGCGCAGCATAATGACCTGTTCTGGTCTGTCCATAACGTGGTAGTCATCTTGAGTAGGGTTTGGTGGCCTTCTGACTGATTTGATCATTCTTTTCTTTTGGTGGAATGTAATGGGCACATCAGGTTGTTCTTCCTTTGCTCCTTCCTTAGCCAATCGATAAGCTCTGTCGTTTCCAGGTACTCCACAGTGGGATGGTATCCACTGTATGGTGACCTTATGCTGACTGCTGAGTTCAGAAAGTAGTGTCCTTAGAACTGGTAATTTCCCAGATAGGAGTGCCTCTATTACTGATTTTGCATCTGTCAATATCACCACAGGTTGTCTACCGTGGCTGGTATTTTGTAATTTCTCTATTGTTATCTTGATTGCCACAATTTCAGCATGATAGTTATGGCAGTACTTTCCCTAGTATTATTTGGGTATTCTATATACACTCCCGCTCCTCCATTTCGAACAGCATTGTGCGCTGACCCATCTGTGTAGACTCGGATCCAGAGGTCCTGTTGGTATTCTTCATCAAGGAAGCTGAGATTGGCCGTTCTGCGCTGTACACTGTTCTGTTCTTCCTTGTCAAATAATCCTCTCACTTTTGTCTGGATTTGTAGCGATAGTCTATTTTCATCTTTCCATCTAATCTTTATCAATGATCTTGTTGCTAATCTACCCGATGGAATTAAAGCGGCAATGTACGCTGATGAGCTGGTTTTGTGGAGCACAATTGAACATGCATCAGTGGCCACCATATTGCTACAGAGAGCTGTAGATACATTTGTTGTAACGGCGGGTAGATGGTGTGTCAGCATTAACATTGACAAGTGCAGCACCACTCTATTTACCCTCTCTCCGAAACAAAAGGCAGGGATCATCCAGATAAATGGAAGCCCCTAAGAGAAGATAAAGAACCAACATTCCTTGGTGTAACACTTGATGACAGGCTGACATGGAGAAATCCCACCAAAAAAAGCTGTAGCAAAAGCCAGAAGGAAAATAGCCAGCCCGAGAAAGCTAAGTGGGACCACATGGAGAGCCAGTGGGAGAATACGTAGCAAAGTATATCAACAGAGCATCCGACCACACCTGGAATACGGGTTGACTGCGTGGTGTTCAGTATAAAAAACCACATTACATGAGATGGACAAGGTGCAAAATCAAGCTCTTAGAGTCATCACAGGAGGGATGAGATCAACCCCCTATAGTAGCAATGGAGAAAATGTGGAGGACACAAGCACTGAGAGAACGTAGAGATACAAAAACACTAATACAAGCAGACAAGTTCCTCAGCTTGCCAGGCCACCCTATGAAGAACCGATTTGAAAACTTAGCTATGGGGCGGTTGAAAAGAAGTAGTTTTATCCACCAGGCCAAACGACTCTGCAGAGAAACCACCGATCTTCCCACAGTTGGTATTCCACTGACAACTATTCCAGAGCGACATATAACCTAATACGTTACTAGATCAAGTAATAACCAAATATGCAGATAAACGTTCTAGGAGAAGCTCATTCTTGTACAGAGATACGGTGTAGCTTTGTGCTAAGTTGCTAGTAAATACCAGGTTGTAATGGTTGTTGGTACAGCGACATTATAAGTGCTTGACAAAGTGTAGCTGGGCTGTAAGTGTGAGGTGCAACTATTCTGGGTTACAATGAAATGGGAACTGTTGATGCCTCATGGGTATGTAATGACTACCAACTACAGCCTCTGGTTGGTGGCTAACAGGAGGTTGTGCTGGCACGCCGTTGTTGCTGAGAGTTGGTTCCTTCTGGGGAGAAGAGGAAATATATCTTCATAATTATTACCCTCCTGTGTGAAAGAAGACGTATTGTACGGACCTGGTGTGTTGGAAGTGTTTGGCTTGGATTTCAGGTGCAGTGGTTATGAATGGTCTGCGCACTTCTGGCCTATTGGTACTTGATGTGACGGGAGTATGTCTTCTGGCTTGAGTTTTAGGTGGAGTAGCTAAAAGTGTACGGTGTGATCCTGTAATGGATGTATGGTGTGTCCGTTCTGGATATTTGATATTTTTGGCCAGCAAGCTGGTGCCCAATGTAGACAAATGTAATTGATCCTTATAAAGACTCTTTTTTGGTGCACCAGCCTGTGAAGTGAATGATGGTGTGTTGTTGATGAACTATATCTTGTTTTGAGAACATCACTTCTGAAAGTGTTGTTATTTATGTCAACTAGACGGCGCTGGAGTCCATAACTCCGTGATATGATGGAGGAGAAGAAAATGGATGAATTAGGAAAAGTGTGACGTAATCCGTTCAAGAGTTCCAGCAGTTGAGACCCTGTGATTTGTTGGTTGTTCATGGTGTCATTGATACCAATATATGCGCTTGCCTTTCGAACGTTATGATTTACAGCCAACCTGCTAATCCTGTCTGTTAGCCGGTCAACACCAGCCCCAGGCAGTGGGATTATGGAAATAATGCCCTTGTTTGAAGTGGCCATCCGGTCGCTGTATAAAGCTTTCATTAAAGATTCGCCTAGTATAATGTGTGTACAGTCAGGTCATGCTGTTGGTTGTCAGCACGTCTCGCCCGTTGTTTCACCCATTTCCGATTATCAGCAGTCTTTATGAATCCATGTGGTTCTCCCGATGTATCTTGTAGGCATTTGTTGCCCGTTGGCAGCATGTTAAAGCACTGTGCGTTTTCTGGTGACTTTTCGTGAAGCACTTCTAACCTATTGCCTATTTTTACGTCAATGGGGTAGACTGCGTGTTGTTGTTTATCTTCCTCTGCGCATTGAGGTGTTTGTTGTTGTTTATCTTCCTCTGCACGTAGAGGTGTTTTCATAGTGGTTATTTGTTCTGGGTGGGATTGAGCTTCCACAGAATTTCCCAAGGGTGAAGCGGTTGCTTGGGAATTACATGCTTTTCGGTTTGGTCGATAGAGGACACATTCTGTAAGGTTTGAAATGTTTTTCTCAGGAGCAAATTTTCATCTCGCAGGAGTGCGACTTCTGTCTTGAGAGCATTGTAATCACTGCTTATCTTCCTGTTTGCTTCAATGTTAGTTGAAACAGTGACAATAAGAGCCTGTTTACAGTCGCACGAATGTCCATTGATAGTTAAAATGCTACTGTTATCTGAGGCAGGTACTTCTTCAACAATGTCCACGTTGGGTTCTATGTTGTTTTGGATGCGCTCCATTGGGTATTCAATGGCCAAGAGCACTGATGGGTTGGCAGGCCTCGTGTTGATGTTGTCATGTACACTCGTCGTATGAGTTAATTGACGAACATTGTTTGCTGGTGTGCTGTCTACAGCTGTAGTTGTGGGCTGCGTAGATTCAGTGAATGTCTTTATTGAGTTTTCAAGCTCAACAAAATCTACTTTTAGCCAAGAATTAATGTTTTCAATATTTCCTTGTGTCATTAATTTAGTTTTCGTGTGGTACAAATGCATCGTAATCACTGGCGTCGTAATCAGGTCTTCAACGTGGGCCCCGCTCTTATCTTGTCTGGGTATGGAGTGTGTTGTTGAAGGAAACCGTAACACACTGTCTTGAGTTGGTGTGTTTGACGACTAGGCCGGTGGGATCCATACACTTGGATAGCTTGTTTTTCATGGCCCTCTCTTTATGTAGTGTGTAAGTTTTATTGACAGCCGATCGTAAACCGGAGTGAGTCCTTTCACCATTCACTTCCAATACGAGCACTCTCCTTCCCCTGACTTTATTGCATAATGTTACGAATAACTAAACTTGAAGAATAAAGCAATCGCATAGTTATCTAGCCACGTGGCGGGCAATTTGAGGTCCCGTTTAGTGGTTGGTTGTTTCTGACACGCCTCGTGCACTTGGTTGGTTAAAATTTAATAGTGTTCAACTAACACTCGAAATGAATATTATATATAGCGCGCATTTTTGCGATGATCATCACGTGTATTAATCTAAAAACTATTTAACCACATCCACAGAATCACAACGAGCACATTGATATAAAAATCCATGATAGGTGAATTCAGCTTGCAGTAATAATATTCCGAGAAGTAAGAGATACGAAAACACGTCTTTACTCTCCGCGGTGGACAAGATATGCATAGCATCTGTCTTCTGATATCTTTAGAATTGCAATACATTCAGAGGTACATAATTCAGGAGGTAAATCTCGAGTATGATATATTGTATCCAGCAGTCTGGTAAATTTATCTATTCCATATTCTTCTAAAGCATTAATCATTTCTATTGTGATGCTGTCTGAACCGGGGGTCTTGCCAGATTTCATTTGGTTAAAAGCATTCTGAACCTCCATCTTTAAAATTGATGGTCCTTCATTATTATTTTGAATATCATACTGTTCTTCTTTGTTATCATCATACAGGATTTCCTCATAATCTGATTATACATGTAAGATGTATTTTTCTATTATGATCTTTCCATCTTTTATCTTTAGGCAGTCTGCTGATGTACGTGTTCTTTCATTCGTAAGCTCCTGAATTCTTTTGTGCATTAATTTGGTATTTTTACTGTTGTGTTGTTTTTTTAATTTTTATGCAATGTTTCTCGAGCCATGCTTCTTTTGTCTCCTTACAACATAATGTGACTTTTCTGTGAATGTCTTCATATTTGGCAGAATTATTTTTGTTCTGCCTTCTTGTTTCCATTAGTTGTAAAATGTCTTCAGTTATCCATGTCTTACGACCCACTTTCTTTAATTGTTCTTTCATTCGTAAGCTCCTGAATTTTTTTGTGCATTAATTTGGTATTTTTACTGTTGTGTTGTTTTTTAAATTTTTATGCAATGTTTCTCGAGCCATACTTCTTTTGTCTCCTTACAACATAATGTGACTTTTCTGTGAATGTCTTCATATTTGGCAGAATTATTTTTGTTCTGTCTTCTTGTTTCCATTAGTTGTAAAATTTCTTCAGTTATCCATGTCACAGAAGATGGCAGATTGGACAGAGAAATTGACATCAGATGTCAAAAAGCTAGTGCACTTACATATCAACTATCACCCTTACTGAAACATCCAAACATACCCATGTCCGCAAAACGACAGATAATAAACAGCATATTCACACCAACCCTATGCTACCAATCTCAAACCTGGACTTTATCCAAATTACACCTTCGCAAAATCAACACCTGCGAAATGAGATGCCTGAGGAGAGCTGCCAACTTAACAATCCGAGACCGAGTAAGAAATGCTACTATCAGACAGACTGTTGGATCAACACCTTGTGCCACATTTATTGACAGACAGAAGATCAAGTGGTTTGGCCATGTCATTAGAATGCAACATCAACAACTACCATCACTGGCCTTACATCAAAGATCATCTGCGACGAGACCACGAGGACGTCCAAGAAGAAAATGGATTGACGACATCAGAGACATTGTACAACCTCACGGAATGACACTATCCAGTGCCGTCCACCGGGCGCTGGAACGCAAATTATTCCTCCCCACGACGCTTGACGGCAGAAGTGGAAGATGATGATGATGATGATGATGATGATGATCCATGTCTTACGACCCACTTTCTTTAATTGTGGAATAGTTTTTTTCTGCAGTCAAACTGATTGAATTCTTTAAGATTTCCCATTGATTATCCGCATCGTGAAATAGGATCTCTAGATCAGACAATATATCAGATTTGTTCTTTACTTCTTATGTTAAATTATGTTGCATTTCTTCGTCATTTTGCAATTTGCACAAAATCGTATTTAGGGTTTCCTGTTGTATACTTGACTTTCTATAACTTTACCTTAAACGTGCTTGTGATCACTGTGAATGTCTGCATTG
Organism: Cepaea hortensis; assembly: GCA_963921405.1. Classification (NCBI taxonomy): domain Eukaryota; kingdom Metazoa; phylum Mollusca; class Gastropoda; order Stylommatophora; family Helicidae; genus Cepaea; species Cepaea hortensis. The sequence goes on from OY992890.1 coordinate 6,131,094, forward strand.
GGGACTGTGTTTACGAATATTAACGCACTTCGAAACCTTCTGCTAATCAGTATGTAATCTATCTGGATTTTAATCCTCCTCTTTGGACTCCTCCATGTCCATAATCTTCTAGGATGCTGTTTAAACCAGGTGTTTCCTACAACCATTTCTTGTTCTTTTGTACATTCTACAAGTCTGTATCCTCTTCCGTTTCGCTCTCCCAAAACCATGGTTGCCTACACTGCATCCATCACCTTGATTTCTTACTTTTGCGTTGAAAACACCCATTTTGATATTTATTTCTGATATTTTATTACAGTTCTTCAAAGCAGACTCCATGTCATTATAAAATTCCTCTATACTTTCTTCACTCCATTCACCTGTTGGAGCATATACTTGAATGACATTTATCTTAAGAGGTCTTCCGTTTAATTTAGTTTTGTAAACATTAATTCACATTACAAACACATTAAATCAAATGTCTTCTGTGAAGTCTCAAAACCGTCAAATGCATGATGGATATTTCCCCCACTATACCACATTATTTTACGACAACACTAACCAACAACGACATTGGGCCGAAGACAGGATGAAAGAAGAGTTGGGATTGTCTGTGATGTTACAAGCCCAAGCCGGACTGAACTAAAATAAATACGGCATGCAAGCGAATAACGGCCTGTTCTGTTTACACCGACACAACACGGGGCAGGAGAAGATCTGATGTGTCAGATGGAGTGATTGCATCTTCGAAATCAAATTTTCAAATATAACTAAGTATTATTAATGAAAAGGGGAAAGCATGAGCCTACGTAATCGCATTTGGGAAATCCAATGATAGTCAGATTCTGAAAATTGTTGCGACGTGTTGAAGCCAGTAGTAAGTGATCTTTTCCCAAGAAGAAGTTGGTAAGTGGATGTGGTAACCATATGGTTAGTTCTTAAGAAATTAATTAGGAAAGTCTAAGTACTTTATTCATATATCTTAGTTCGTGAATAAATGGTACACGCTGTTAAACCATGAGGAAGGTTTCTTCTAGTTAAACAACTTATTTAACGTGTAAGCATTAGACCTAGGTTGTACAATTTAGTTCTTAAGAAGTTAAACTAAGTCAGCAGTGATTAGAAGTTGTGATTAACTTAAGATTTGGGAAGGTACGAATACTTAGTTCAATAAGAAGAAACTATTTTACATGTGCCAACACTGGTAAGAGAAATTAGTGTAATGCGTAACAAAAGTACATGAGCACATGAGCTGTAAACAGATTTCTATATGAATCATAATTGTGTGTGTTTGGAGAAATGTTGTGAGTCAAATGTATTTTCATTGTTGTTAAACATGTGGATTTATCATTTGTGAGGCACATAACAATGCATGATCACCACCACTGTAAGTGTGGTTATGATTCAGGATGAATGAATATTGGATTTGGTGTATCACATAATTCTCTGTATTTGATGAAAGAATACCATGGACAGACAGAAAAACCAATGAACAAGTCGTTATAAAAACAAATGAAGATCGTAAATTGATAAGAGTCATTAGACGTAGACAGTCACACATTTTTGGGCACGTTATGAGAGGAAATGAATTGGAGAACTTGGTGACAACTGGCAAGATCGAAGGGAACAGACCAAGGGGAAGACCTAGAAGTAAATACCTGGATGGCTTGGCCACATGGCATTGACGAGACAGAAACACGGAGCTGATCCACGACTCCGGTGATCCAGTGAGATGGCAAAATATGACCGCCCACGCTTACCGGCATGGCACATAATGGATGGATGGATGGATGAAAGCATGCATATGGTGAATCAATTGTAATTTCATTGGTGTTACATCTGTGAATTTATCATTTGTGAGTCATATAAGTATGCTTAATTATCATCCATGCAAACATGAGTATGGTGTCTGAGGAATGATGGTGGAATGAGTAAAGTTCCATTATGACTTCAGTGGTGGTAAATATATGAGTTTATCATGTGTAAATCACATAAATATGCCACTTATCATACATGTAACTATGATTATAATTTCTGATGAATGACTGTGGATTGAATGAAGTCCCATTATGATTTCATTGGTGTCGCATATATGAACTCATCATGTATAAATCACATCAGGATGCCTAATTAGCATAGTGCCAATATGGTTATGATTTCTGATGAATGAGCATTCTATGTATTTGATCAGAGCAGGCATGTGGTGATTCATGTGTAATTTCAATATTGTTAAACATGAGGAATCATCATTTGTGAATCTCATAACTATGCCTAATTATCATCCATACAATTATTATGTCGAATGAATGATGATGAGAATGAGTGAGATTCCATTGTAATTTCATTGATATCAACTCTGTCAATTTATCATTTCTAAAATCACATCAGTATGCTTACTGATCATCCATTCACATATGAATAGTGTCAAGGTGTTGGATCTACTAGTGACAGAAGAGGGGCAAGGACTAATAGCACTTAGAGACAGGACATCTATAGAGGTATAGACAGAATACAGACATCACCCAAGCTAGGACATTTTTTTTTTTTTTTCCGCGTTTCCATCCTGTTTTCAGGATATTGCGGTCAACACCAGCATCTTTCAGCTGTATGTTGATTCCTAGGCTAGATTACGCTCATCAGCACGCCACGACTTTCTGAGCGTCCAGCTCCATACTCTCATAAGTCACTTTTGCGATTCGAACCACTGCTAATTCTCGTCGCGTCACGTGACGAGAGTATTCGGGGTTAGTGGAGAAAGCTGCTAACCCCTCGGCCATGGAGCCGGCTCAAGCTAGGACATAAAGACAGTAATTAGACTAGACTCGGGTGGGGACACTAATTAGTTATAGTTAGAATAACAGAGGGACCGACCCGAGAACAGGGGCGGGTGCATGAGGTCAGGGGAAGACCGTGACCACGTAAACTAGACTAGAACTTAGAGGGGAATGAGAGCTAGGTAACGAGTGCTGCGTGCAAAGAGAAACGCCACGCAGAGTTGCGAAACCCACGAGGGTGTTTGACCACGTCGGCAAGCGACCACCTGAGCTGCTTCAGACAGGGGACATACCGGCCTTCCGACAGGACGTAGTGTTGTTCTGAAGCGAATATCTAGTGTAGTGAATGCATACAATGTTGAGAGAGAGAGAGAGAGAGAGAGAGAGAGAGAGAGAGAGAGTGACCATGTGTGACATTGTGTATTCATATATTGTGTAACGAGCGATAATTATATTGATGATGTATCAGGCAGATAACGCCTTATGTTGAGTGTCAGACTTGCCTGAAAATAAACTCCGTATCAAAATATCGGTACGAGTAAAGTTGTACTTAGGATACGGATGATGTGGCCTGAGTGTGAATGAACACAAGACTGTGTCAAATAGTATGTCTGATGAATGATGAGAATGAGTGAGATGAAGAGACATGCTGAGAAGGAGTATAAACAATCAATCAATCTCCTGATGGAAGGCACCTTGATATATAATGGCTTGTCTATCAGATGAGAACATGTTAATGATAACCCATACACTAATTAATAAGTTATTGCACTCCGACGCATGACACCTCTCTGTAGTCCATACAACCTCATGTTAGAATCATATGGTTTTGTGTCTCTAGCATGACACCACTCTGTATTCCATATCATCCATGTAACAATCATATAGTTTTGTGTCCTGAATGACACCACTCTGTATGACATGTAACTCATGTTAACATCATATAGTTTTGTGTCCTGAATGATGATGATAATGATGATGATAAATGAGGTAAAAGCATATTACGTACATGGCGAAAAGGAGGGAATATACTCGCCTTGAAACTTTTGATTAGAAAAGAATTCACCTGAAGGTTATACAAGAGATGTTACCGTAATGTACTTACATTGTTTATAACCAAATACTCATTGCATTGGGGAATGATTTTGAAACCCTTAATGTATGAGACCTTTTTCTTGTAAGAGAACGAGATCTAGAGAAATTAATTATATACAGAAGAGAAGGGAGAACATAGTTGACAAATTCCAAATCAATCAAGGTATTACTCAACCTGTAGACCATGTGGGACAAGCATGGGAGAAGTCGACACTGCATATCTGCTAGTCTAAACATTGAGCGCATATAAGGACGGGTTGGATGGAGAACAACCAGTAATGTTGTAGAAAACTATTTTAGAGCACCAAGACTCTGTTCCTTCCACTGTTTATTTTCCTAGGATCAAAATTCTGTTTATTGTTATTTTTTTTCTGTGTGGTTTATTTGAAAGGGTACAGCGTTTCATTTCTGATGTTCATAGTGATGATATCATTAGATTTATGACTGATGCTGAAATATCAGGGAGTGGCTAGATCCATCTAGATTCAGACTTGACTTTGTGAATGTAACAGCTTGACTGAATGTAGGAGCTAGACTGAGTGAGGCAGCTGATATAGTGAGGCCAAATACTAGTCCAAACCAACGTCCTGCAGATTTATCTATCATAGAGGACAGGTATCCTAGATAAATTAGTCTATATTTATCCAGGTGGAGAAACCCTTGAGCCAAACAAAAATCCTATCCGGGAACACATAACACAGAACCTTCAAGCAATTAGTACATATATGTCACTGCCATGAGTCGAGTTGACATGATAGCAGGTTGGCAGGAAAGTAGATAAATTAGACAGTAAGAGTGATGAATTGTCACAGGCAGCCAGAGGAAGGGATGCACCGGTAAGCGGATAAAGATAGTAGCCAATGAAATGGCAAGACGGAGGCTACGTGATGTGAGAGGCGGATAATCAGCAGACAGTGGAGAATTTAGTCGGCCGGGAAACACAGTCATGTTCACATCGTAGAAATCGACAGACCAGCGTTCTAAGATGAAGATGTGGACAGAGATTAGACTATGAATGAGAAACCAACGATTGAACAACAGGGGAAAAGAGCCGCCTTTAGTTACCGAGACCATTTTTACAGCAAGCAGGATGGTCAGTACACACGCCATGCCGTTTAATATACTACCGCACAGAGAGCGAGGCTACCGGTGTAGCTGAGTTGGCTTGATTAATTGATTGATTGATTGATTTAGGAATCCACATCACAGCATTCGGGGCTTTCCTATAAGCGCTCCGTCCCCATCCTCGGCAGCCAGCGAAGAGTTCCAACATCAATATTACGAGTAGCAATCTGATTATATGTCCGTCTCGCCTTTCCTCTAAGCATTGAACGTGGACCAGATCCCCTCGTCACTCCTCGCTGTCTCATTCTTGCCAGACCATGGTAATCCATTTGCTCCTCCGAGGTGTACATGTGCTCCCACAAGGCCGCAACCACGTCTGCCTTGTCATGTATCAATACTCCACCAAGTTCTGCAGAGCCAGCCAATTTTTCCGCCTGTTTATTTCCCAGCACACCGGCATGCCCCAGAGAAAAGATCCAGGCGATGCTTGTCACCCGTGACCTCTGAAGCGAAGCAAGCCACTCCACACGAAGCCTGCCCGTCCTCACCCTCGGCAGCATGCTTTCTGAGTCAGTTGCAATCACGATGTGTGTGTGTGTGTGTGTGTGTGTGTGTGTGTGTGTGTGTGTCGTATTCTCCATCCAGCGGAGAGCCGCAGTGACTGCCTCCACCTCCTTTCTTAAGCTGGATGTTGTAGTATCATATGCCAGGCTCTCCTGCACCAAACGTCGACCATTAGCTTTGGCTATGAACCCCCAGCCACTTCTCTCACCTCTTGACACCGAACCATCTGTGTAGATAATCACATCACCCGAGTGAGCATTGTCCTGAATTAGTTGCTGGATTTCCACTTCCGTGGCCCCTGCTGGCCACTCCCTGCACTCCCGGCTGAGTGGGCTGAGGGCCGGTAGTGACCCAGGGCAACCGGTTGTAAGTAGGTTAATTGCTACAGTGTATAACCGCATGAACTTGTTGTGAAGAAATAAAGATATGTATTCGGCATGTTTTGCACATGGAAAGCCGTAGTGGTTCAGTGTATTCTGGTACGTGTTCCAAGCTTAGTTTGCCAGTGTAGCTACAGGATACCTCGACAAGCGCATTGGCAGTCACACTGCCTGATTGCCGCAAAGATCCAAGAACTGGACGGGTGACCAAACAGAGTGTATAGTTTTGTTTTCTCCACAGATTATACATAGGCCAGAAGAAGTGGCCCATTAAAGATAATGGAGGACTGACACATTACTGGTGGGGTGGATAGTATCTCGGCACAGCCAGAAGATAGGCATAGTTAGAGATGTATATGTACATGATCTGTTTTTTGTTTGTTTGTAATGAAGTGATTGTTGTATTTTTATGACACTCATGAACAATAGCCCCATTTATGTGTAAAAAATTATGAAAATAAGGGTCATTTTCTGTTTTTGAGAGTTCTCTTGTCGTAGTAAAATTGTTTTAATTAATAACCCTAGATTAATAATTATTAAGTTGAGAGAGGAGCAGCAAGGAACCAATAAAAGGATATTTTGGGGTATTCAGAGACAAACTTTTCATTGTTTTCATGGAGGTATTCCTAGGTTTTCCAAAACTCTATTTATGGTCTCAAGCCACTAAGCCAGTAACAGCTAAATTAATTAAAACGGGCAGAATTACATTGAGAAAGAGGAACTTAGTATCCTTTACCTCTTTGGGGTTGTCCCAACAACCATACATCCGACATCTTAATTTTATTTACACTATCATCAACTAACAAACAAACTACATGAAATAGCTTCAGTTTATTTACTTTAGCATGTACTAACATTACGGACAACTTACATCAATTAGTTTCAGTTTACACTCTGCCCGGGGAAAACGAAAACTCTAACCTGCACAGTTCACGGCGACTGCACTAGCCACGCGGCCTTAATTCATCAGGCACAAGACCCCACTGTCCTACACCGCAAGGTACTAAAGTTTGTAAATGACAGTTTTTATGACTGCAACATAAACTCACATTATAGACAACTTACATTAATTAGCTTCAGTTTACTCTCGTTAGCCGGTCTCTCTGGCTGTGGGGTTACAACACTTTCTCTCTGTAATCCCGTTTATCACGCAGAGTCTCGCAGCGGAGCGAGAACTGAGGTGGTTCGACCCCCGCTCGTGACTTGCGGATACTGAGCCGGCCGCTCAGAAAGCAATGGCAAACTACTGAGCGTAATCTTGCCAAGAGATCAACAGACAGCTGAAAGATGCTGCTGTTGACAGCTAAGTCCTGTAAAAGGATACGCAAAAAAAAAAAAAAAAAAAAAAAACAAACAAACATTACTCTCGTTACTGCAACATAAACTAACATTACAGACAACTTACATAAACTATTTAAGCTTTGTTACTGTCACATCCAAGATCCAGTACTTTGACTTTCTCGTGTCGACTCTTTAGTGATCTCTCCAAAGGAGTGTTGTGCACTTGAGACTCGGACGTTCTATCAGTCACTGAAATCAAGGAAATGTCGGCCAAAGTCCAACCGCCAGCTTATGGTGATATAAAATGTTCTTACAAGAACCACGCTCCACACCAAACACCGCCTGAGGGTTGGGACACCCAAACTCACAATCAAGTAACCAAGAGGAAGAACTGGCTTCTCAAAGACAAGCAGCAGTAGGGATCCGGGGTAGGCAGAAGGCAGCATAGCGAACCGCCGACATGGAGGCGACGACAGGGGTGAACGGCGGGGGAAGAAGCTGGCTTTTCACGGTCAAAGATGCTAGAATATGTGTGAGGGCACCAGGCTCTTGAAGATCACCTACCCGAGGGTAGGATGGCTTGGGAGCAGACACAATGTGCATTTGTTGTTCAAGTGGGAACACGACTCAAAGGTGTCTAATCGGATACGAACTTATGGAGGAAAAAGACACCCGCAGTCATGATCTGGGTCGATCCACCCCGAAGAAAGTGGGATGAAAGTAAAGGGAACCATTCTGGGAAAGGGGAGGCACTTCTGACGATCAGAAGTCTATTGTCTTGCTTGCTTTGCAGAGGAGATTGTATCACGTTGAACATGAATTGGGATTACAGACAACTTGCAACAACTAGCTTCAGTTTAGTTACTGTAACATGAACAAATACCACATAAAGCTTACATCAGCTTATTGAAGATTATTTACATTATCATGAGCCGGCTCCGTGGGGAAGTGGTTACGGATGCAGTTCTTAATCCCGTATACCCTCGTTCGAAACACAGCTGCGGGCAATTTGGCAGCAGACCGCTTCGCGTTGTTTCTTTTTTAACGAAATGTTATCGGTGCCGGTCGTTCAGAAAGAAATGGCAAACTGCTGAACGCAAACTTGCTAAGCGATCACAAAAGCAAAAAATGCTGGTGTTGACTGCGACGTCCTGTAAAGGATGTGCAACTAACTAACTTAACATTAACATGAACTAATATCGCAGACATCGTAGGTTTATTTACAATAACATGAACTAATATCAAAGACAATTTGAGTTTATTTACATTAACATGAATTAACATTACATACAACTTACACCAACTTGTTTCAGTTTAGTTAGTACAATATTAACTAGCAGTTTATTTTTACATTAACATGAGCTAACATTATTGACAATTTGCATCAATTTAAGTTTATTTACATTTATATGAACTAACATTACAACACTTAAATCAGCTTGTTTAAGTTTATATACATTAACATAAACTAATATTACAGACAACTTACATTACTTTGCTGCAGTTTTCTCTAGTTAGTGTAATATGAACTAGCAGTTTATTTACAACAACATGAACTAACATTACAGACAACATATATCAACCTAAATTTATTTAAATTAACATGAACTAACATTATAGACAACTTACATCAACTTAAGTTTATTTACATTAACATGAACTAACATTATGGACAAGATACATCAACTTACGTTTATTTATATTTACGTGAACTAACATTACAGACAACATACATAAAGTTAAGTTTATTCATACTTACACGAATTAGTATACAAACAACTTACATCAACGGGTTTCAGTTTACTCTATGCATTGCGCGCCTCTACACGTCTCCACAGAGAATTGTATCATATTGTGCGGAACTTTGTGACAGTGTATTATTTAATCTTTCCATATTTACATATGTCGATTTATTCTTTTGAATGTAGTATTAATGTATCGATAAACTGATTCGTCCAAGTAAGAATATAAGGAGTGAAAAATCAAATGAATTATGAAAAGAAAAATATCTTACCAGCATTCTTACGTGTTGGAGATTGCCGATCTAAGACTTGCTGTGTCAGTTTCAGCATGCAAACAGCATCAATACTGAACTGAGGAGATAATCACTAAACATCTGAGGAACTGTTTGGGAAAGGGGCCCACTACCCATGTCATCATCATCCAGTGCCTTGCCGGCTGGCGTGGGCCATCATGCCTCACCGCAAATTGCGATCTCCGACGTCATGGATCAATTCGTGTGTTGACTCCCTTCCGTGCCATGACACTAGACTGTCAAGAATCTTCTCACGCTGTCTTCCTCTGTCTCTTTTTCCGCAAATCTTTCCGGCTGTCACAAATTGTTCCAGTTTTTTTTTTATCTTCTCATAACGTGACCAAAAACGGTGAATGTATGTGTCTGATGAATGCGACGCATCTTCCCTTAAAACATCTTGATTGCTCATTTTGGCTGTCAAATTAACTGTCCCCATTCTTCTATACAACTAGAATGCTGAAACTACCAGTGTACCCTATTTTAAAAAAAAGTTGCGACTAATTCTCGTTGGAAACAAAATTCACCCTATGCGTTGACCCTAGTTTTCAAATCTATGTGTTTCTATGGTAGTCTCCTCTAGTCTTCCAGCTTGACTATGCCCCCTGCAAATCTGGCCCATTGCACTATATGGCCCTGAAATATGGACTACAAACACAAGAGATAAAAAGAGTTGAGCTAAAAACCGACATCCTAGCACTAGGGACTTTCTCATACGTGCTCCGCCCTCATATTCAATAGCCAGCGTAGAGTCCCAATACTAATGGTATCAGTAGCAGTTTGATTATATGCACGTGTGACAATTCCACGAAGTCCTGAGTTCCAACCAGTTCCTCTGGTCACTCCCTGCAGCACCAGTCTCTCCATTCCGCGATGATCTGTCTGTTTTTCGACACTACACACACGAGATGACAAGAACTTAGAAGTTGGTGAGGTGTAGTTTTATCACAAACATCGCAAGATAGATATTTTACGATACTTAAAATCACACGTGGAACATAAAGACATTTGATATATGATAATTACCATGTGATGGATAAGATAAGATACGATAAAAAATTAAGGGTAAGATGCAAATCATAGCATATACATAGATCTATAATGGAGATTTATTGACAACACTAAAGCGTTTGATAAAGTGAAACATTCAGAAATAAGTGTAATGTTGGAAATCTAAAACATTGATGGTAATGATTTGAACATTATAAACAAACTTGAGTCGGCAACAAAGCAGGCTTGTCCATGGGAAGGGATTCCCATGGGAATCTCATGGGAAACGTCCCATGAGATGGGATGGGGCGGGACAGCAAACATTTGTATTTCCCATGGGACACATGGAACAGTAGCTATGTCATAGAAACTATTTTTTTAGAAACCTTTTAAAAGCCTTTTATCCTTCCATTTTCTTTATATACTTATATCAATTCTTTATCTCGTGGTGGGAAACCGGATAAATTAATAAATGCGCGCATGCGATCATATTACCAGCGTTTCAATACCCATTAAAAAAATTACTCGCATTACTTTAATGAAGATGATGAAGAATTCTTAAACCACATTCCAAATATTGTTCAGATTAAAGGAATGCTGTACATACATGAGAAATAAAAATTTTTTTTGACAAACCAGAAATTGATGGTGCTACATCTCATTTAATTTTGCTGTTATACTTCCTCCTAGACTATCAATTGTACAAAGTTATTGTTGATTTTGACGAAGAAACTTCCATCAGCATTTTATTTTCTTTTTCTTCTTCTTCAGCATTCCGAGCCATTGAGGTTCTTTGCTGCAGATACAATCCGTCTCCATTCGTCTCTCTGGTGGACCTTCTCTTGCCAGTCGCTGATTCCAAGTGCTTGTAGGTCTGTATGTATATTATCTCTCCACCGCCTTCTTGGTCTACCTCGGGGTCTACGGTCATTTATTTCCTGAGTGTAAGCGAGTTTTGTTTCCGTATTATCTTCTATTCTTTCTATATGCCCCAGCCATTGTAGTCTATTAGCCTTCATGATACCAGTGATTAGCGGATACTTAAACAGATCATAAATGTCTTTGTTGCTTCATCTTTTCCACTCTCCACTTTGTGTATCCCTAATGGGCCTAAAGATGCGTCTTAAGACTTTGTTCTCAAATGTTTCTGACAAGGCTTCGTCTCCTTTAGTTGTACTCCAGGTTTCAGAGCCATACAGCACAACTGGTCTAATCAGTGTTTTGTATATTGTGATCTTGGTGTTACGAGATAGCGCATTTGATTTTAGCAGATGTTGTAGTGCATAGTATATCATATTTCCCGAGTTGATTCTAGCTTGTATTTCTTCCCTTATTATGTTGGAGCAGTTGACGATTGTACCCAGGTATTTGTATGTTTCCGTTCTTTTAATGGTCATATTATCTATTTGTATGTGGCCAGAGATTTTAACTGTTCCTTCTCTTGAAATTACCATATATTATGTCCTATCTTGGTTGATAACCAGCCCCATTTGTTGAGCTTTTTCCTTTAAGTGAGTCAATATTGTCAATGCCTTGTGTGCATTTTCCCCTATAATATCTATATCATCTGCATAACCAAGCAGTTTGGATGTTCCTCCAATAGCACATTCCTCCGTTACCTTCCTTACAACTTTTTCCAGCAGCATGGTGAAGAAATATTGTCAGAACTTTCAAAAAATTATTGGAGAAAAACTTTGCCCATATAGCGGCAGTTCTTTGGCAGTTACTGCAGCATTCCTTACTGGAGTTGACATTAAAGCCAAATTAGAAGACATGGTCAAGTCAGTTGTTACTAAGAAGAAAGGGAATGTGGACACCAATAAATGGGCCAATGATTGGATCGCTTTTTCTAAGTCTGTTGTTCCAACTGTTATTTCATTCATCAAAGAATTAATTTTTTTTTCTTTTGAATTATCTGCTGTATGCAGGAATTGTAGAATAAAAGCCGAAAAGTGATTTTGACTTATTTTTTGATCCTCCACCTAACAAAACACTTAAGTGTGATGACCCCAGAAACAAATGCCTTGAGGATGAAGTCAACATGTTTCAAAAATTACGGCAACCAACTTCACAACCATTAAATTATTGGAAAAATGAACCTAGGTTTCCACTGCTAACAGCAAGTGCGAAAATTGTCTTGACCATACCAGTGTCCCGAGCGGCAGAAGAGCGCTTATTTAGTGCAGCTGGATTGTTATTGAGTAAGTTATGAAAACAGATGTTACCAGCTCTCGTTATAAACTCTGTGTATATCAGATTTGCATGTAAGATGAACATTGTGGAAATGGTTCAGGGATTACCTGGATTAACTGAATTATTAGAAATAGTCGATCAGCAGGAAATTAATAATGAGCTGAATGAGCAAAGTAACTCATAAACAGAATGAGAATGTCAGAATGACAATGAATTGTCATATTTAGATTAAACTGTGTTTTAATAAAATACTCTTGAATATTAAAATTAATAAATTCTGTTGTATTACATGTCTCTTTGTACACGTAGTCCTATTTAGTAGACACTAACCCTAAACTGTCATACATTTCATAATTTTATTTGAACTGTATTCCATATTACTATTTTCATGGGAATCCTATAGGATGGGACAGGCAAAATTACCGTGGGATGGGACTGCAAAATGTGTCCCATGGACAAGCCTGCAACAAAGAGCAGCCACAAGAATTGACAAGCAATAAGGAAGTTGTCAAACATTACACCAGTTGTTAGACAAGGTTGTGTATTATCCCCCGATATGTTCAGTTTGTATAACCAAATAATAACGTGACCAGTACAAGACTTTCCAGGAATATCAGTTTGCGGACATAATATAAACCTCCCGACATGTACTGAGGTGATGGTTGTGATCGCTGAAAATGACACGACGTTACAGGAAATAATTTGTCAAAATATTATTGCAGCAGAAACTTGTATCAAAAGACAACACAATAAAAACAGAATTTATTGTACTAAAAGAACATCTGTACCAAAATGCACCATCAAAATGAATGGGCCAGTCTGAATCAAGTCAATGTATTTAAGTATCTGGGTACTTTAATTCCTTCCGATGGAAGATTTGTTGAGAGAGTTAAATATAGAATTGCTCAAGCAAAGACAGCAGTTTATAAGTTGAATAATAACATGTTCAGTATGCCTTTGGCAACTGAGGTGACAAAAAGAGTTCTGAAGTGCTATATCGAGCTGTGGTATATTTTATTTGCAAGCCGTCAACGTCGCTGTGAATATTCCCCACAATACTATTCAAAGATAACCACGGAAAAAGTGCTGGATTGTTCCACTTTTAAAATCCTAAATTTACACTGCAAACTCATTTTACGACAATACGAAGCAACAGCGACATTGAGCCAAAAACTTGGACCGGAAAATCCGGCATAAAAGAGACACGATCTCATTGCGTGTACCACAAACACGTTTCACTAACAAGAAGAAGGCCGACTGTGAATGCAGGACTGGAAGCTTCGAAATCTCTACGAACGCCAGTACGACAAGAGACAGAGAAAAGAAGGACAAAAACCTAGCAGTCAATGTATTTGGAAATCCAAATCTCGGACCTGACATCTTGGTGTTGACACGTGATGTTGGAGCCATTCTAAAAAAGGAATGAAGGTAAACAAAATAATCTATTTTATATTAAGCTAGTCAGTGAATCTTTTTCAAGAAGGTGGTTAAGTCAATGTGTCGTAAACCACGTGATTATTCCTTAAGAAATTAATTTAGTAGAAACTAAATGTTGTATTCAGTTATCATAGTCATGGATAAACTGTACATTAGGATAAACCACAGTGAGTTTCCTTTTCTCCCAGGTAAACAACGTATTTAATGTGTAAGCACTAGACCTAGGTTGTACATTTTAATTCTTAAGGAGTTGAACTAAACCAACAGTGATTTAGTAGTCATTAACTTAAGATTTAGGAAGCTAAGAATACTTAGTTCACTAAGAAGAAACTAATTTACATGTGCCAACACTGGTAAGAGAGATTACTGTAATGTGTAACAAAAGTACATGAGCACCTGAGATGTAAATATATTTCTATAGAGATCACAATTGTGTGTGTTGGGTGGAAGCACCCATATGGTGAGTAAAATGTATTTTCATTGTTGTTAAACATGTGAGTCTCTGTGGCGAAGTGGTCAAGCCGTTTGACTCGTGCTCCGAAAGCTGTGGGTTCGATTCCGGGCCGCGTCCTTCGGTTTACGAGTTAAATGTTTCGGAGACTCCTGTGGGTCGTCGCTAAAAGCTACGGAGTTCGTGCTTTGTGCGACGCTTTCCGCGCTGTGGAAAGAGACCGAGCCATTTGGGATAAAAATCCGGTGCAATGAAGTCGACCCTGTCGACTTTTAAGCGACTTTTGTTAAACATGTGGATTTATCATTTGTGAGGCACAGAATGATGCCTAATTATCATACAATCAAATATAATTATAATTTCTGATGAATGACTGTGGGTTGAGTGAGGTCTCATTATGATTTCATTGGTGTTGCATATATGAATTTATCATGTGTAAATCACATCAGAATGTTTAATCAACCGCATGCAAGAATGGTTATTATTCACGATGAATGAATGTGGATTGGGTTTATCACATAATTCTATGTAATTGAGAAGAGCATGCATGTGGTAATCCATGTGTAATTTTATTATTGTTAAACATGAGGAATCATCATTCGTAAATCTCATAATTATGCATAATGATCACATAAGTCTATGCCATTGAAGAGAGCATGCCTGGTGTGAGTCTGTGATTTCATTATTGTTAAAGAGGTGAGTATATATCATTTGTGAACCACATCAGTATGACTACTTGTCATCCATATAGATATGATCCCCCCCCCCCCCCCGGTGTTTCCATCCTGTTTCAGGATACTGCTGTCAACACTAGCATCTTTCAGCTGTATGTTGATTCCTAGGCTAGATTACGCTCATCAGGTCGTCACGACTTTCTTAGCGATGGGCTCCATACTCTCGTAAGTCACTGGCGCGACTCGATCCCCTTCAAATTCTCGTGCGCTCACGTCAACCACGAGAGTATTCGAGGTTACGGAGAAAGCTGCTAACATCTGAGCCAGGGAGACCGGCATACAGATATGATTGTGTCTGATAAATGACGGGGGAATGATTTAGATTCCATTGTAATGTCGTTGTTGTTGAATCTGTGAATTTATCATGTATAAAGTACATACATATGCTTAATTGTCATCCATACAGACAATGTTTTTTTCCCCATGCGAATGTACCATGCGTAATATGCATTGTTTATGCTTACAAAATCCATTTGACAATGTTTTTTTCCCCTATGTAAATGTAACATGCACATTTGATGAATGAAAGATGAGTGATCGAAAGGGCCGAATGTAAGACGTTCCTGCGTGTCCAATTTGTTACCCTTTTAAAATAAAGTTTGTTTGTTCGTTCGTTCGTTCGTTCCACTTAGCTTTCTCAGGATGGCTATTTTCCTTCCGGCATTTGCAACTGCTTTGTTAATGTGTGTTCTCCATGCCAGCCTGCCATCAACTGTTACTCCAAGGTATGTTGGTTCTTTATCTTCTCTTAGGGGTGTTCCACTTATCTGGATGATCCCTGCCTTTTGTTTTGGAGAGAGCGTAAGTAGAGTTGTGCTGCACTTGTCAGTGATTATGCTGACACACCATCTATTTGCACATGCAACAAATGCACCTACAGCTCTTTGTAGCGCTCTGGTGGCCACTGATGGATGTTCAATTATGCTCCATAGAACCAGGTCATCAGCCTACATTGCCGCTTTAATTCCGTGCGGTAGATTAGCAACAAGATCATAGATGAAGAGGTGATTTCCTGTTCCAGTGATAATTTGCTATTTACCTCTGATCATAAATAGGTAAACTGGCCTACTATCTCTAGTTTTTCGTCGTTAATAAAGATAGATGGTACCACATGTGCACCTTGTGACGTAATCTGCGTCTTCGTTTTGCCAATTGTTAAATCAAATTCAGAACAAACATTGGAGAATGCAGATAGTAGACGTTGTAATTGTTCCTTAGAGTGTGTCGTAATTGCAGTATCATCTGCAAATAAGAACTCTCTGATCAGTACCCTCCTAATTTTGGTCTTGACCTTCAATCTCTGAGCATTATAAAGGCCGCCATCTGAGCGTAAGTGAACGTATATACCATCATCCTGCTCAAGAAAGGAATATTTCAGTAGAAATGAAAACTATATTCCAAAGAGTGTGGGAGCTAATACACAACCTTGCTTAACTCCACCCTTGATTTCAAACGCTTCTGAACTTGTACCATCAAACTTGATTATGCCCTTCATGCTTGTGTGTAACGATTCCATAATAGACAGAAGAGTTGGTGGTTAGCCAATCTTGTTTAGTGCCTTAAACAGACCCTCACGACTGACCAAATCAAATGCTTTTGTGAGGTCGAAGAAGGCAATAAACAGTGGTTGATTATGTTCACTGCATTTTTCTTGCGTTTGTCGCAATGAGAATATCATATCAATGGCAGACCGGATCCGTGTAAAGCCACACTGTGATTCGGGGTAGACTTGATCTCCCAGGACTTGAAGTCTGCGCAGAACAATTCTGGCAAATACTTTCCCAACGATTCATAGAAGTGAGATACCCCTATAGTTGTTGCAGCCACTCCTATCCCCCTTCTTCTTGTCGTCATATGTCTGATCGAACTGTCTGGAACAGACTGCATGACGCTGAACTTCGGGCACAACGACCTCATCGTGGACCTGTCCTTACACTCTTCCATCGCCAATATCGACTTCTTTGAGCTAATCAGCATCGTCCCTGGGCAGCAGACAACTAATGGAGATGTGTCTGGTTTAGTGACGAATCTTTCATTTTGTTTTAGCGTCATGATAGTCGGAGAAGTGTCTACCGTGGGCGAAATGAACGTTTTGCCCACAATCAGGGTAATGAAGCTCCGCCGAATGGTGGTGGATGTGCAGTGCTGTGGGGGAATGATCAGTTACAGTGGAAGGAGTCAATTTGTTCAGTTATCAGTTATCAGCTGGGGCATCTTCATTGCACTCCGGACAGGTCCATAGGTGCTCAGATCCTTCCCCCAGCATATGCATCAGTGTCCGGCGGCTAATAGTGCCAGTTCTGTGTTGGTTTGATTGATTGATTGATTGATTGATTGATTTAGGAACCGACATCACAGCATTTGGGGCAATCCCATAAGCGCTCCGTCCCCGTCCTCAAAAGCCAGCGAAGAGCTCCAACACTAATAGTTCCAGTAGCAATCTGATTATATGTCCGTCTCGCCTTTCCTCTGAGCATCGAGATCCCCTCGTCACACCTCGCTGCCTCATTCTGGCCAGACCATGGTGATCCATTTGCTCCTCCGAGGTGTACACGTGCTACCACAAGGCCGCAACCACGTCTGCCATGCATCAATACTCCACAAAGTTTTGCCGAACCAGGGAATCTGTCTGCCCAGCACACCGGCATGCCCAGGAGAAAAGATCCAGGTGATGCTTGCTACCCGAGACCTCCAAAGTGAAGCAAGCCACTCTGCGCGAAGCCTGCTTGTCCTCACCCTCCTCAGCATGCTTTCTGAGTCAGTTACAATCACGATGTGTGTATGTATCGTGTTCTCCATCCAGCGGAACGCTGCACTGAAAGCTTCCACTTCCATTCTTAAGCTAGATGTTGTGGTATCATACGCCAGGCTCTCCTGCACCAAACGTCGACCATTAGTTTTTGCTAAGAATCCCCAGGCACGTCTACTACCTCTCAACACATAACCATCCGTGTAGATAATCACATCACCCGGGCGACTATTATCCTGAATTAGTTGCTGGATTTCCACTTCTCTGGCCCCTGATGGCCACTCTCTGCACTCCCGGCTCAATGTGATTATAACTCTGCACAAGTCTGACTGCTCTGCTGGCACTCTGACCCACTCCTCTTCTCGCCTAATGTTATCCAAGATGCACACCTGTCTGATCGTATCCTCCGCCTGAGCCATCCATGATTTCCCTCTTATCAGTCTCTGACCCTTAACTTTGTCCAGCGCCTCATGCAAGGTAATCTGTATCTGCAGCTACTCTGAGGTATGCCTTCGCATGCATCACCTTGTGCCTACCAGCAACAGTCGGCAGACCAAGGATGTAACGCATACACACTACTGGGGTGTCTCTGGTGCATCCCAAATAGCTTCGTTCTGTATGCGCTCTAATTTCACCAGCTGACTCTTTGAGACAGTGAGCAGTCCTAGTCCATAATCAATCACTGAGAGGATCAAGTGCTGGTATAGTGTGAAGAGCATTCTCTGCTCTGTGTCCATTGCAGCCATAGTTTTAAGTGCATTGAGTCCCGTTGAGATCTTGTCACAACCGTCTCCACATGGTCCTTGAAGGACAGACTCCTGTCAAATGTGATTCCCAGATACTTCAGTTTGTTCTCTCTGTTGACGCTTCTACCATCTATCGTGAGGCTTGGGACATCATCCCTCACAATCTGTTGTCCAGAGAGCACCACAAAACAGCCGTCCTTTAAGGGTGGATAACAGCACTAATTTCATTGCACCAATCAATCACTTTGTCTACTGTCGCCTGTAACTCCTGGGCTGTTTGGTCCCTATCTCTCCCCTGCCTATATGTAAGAATATCATCTGCAAATGTTAGTATTCTTTCAACCCCTGGTGCTTCTAGGTTTGCAATCTTGTTCGTATGCACGTTAAAGAGAACCGGTGAGATTGCAGATCCCTGTGGCAGTCCCGTGGTTAAAATATGTGGCTCTGAGGTCCATGCATCCAGACGGAGAGCAATCCGACGAGAATGCAGGACGGCTGCTATCGAGTTCACCAACCAGGGATTGACCCCTTACTCCATCAGTGCGGTCATCAAAATATCATATCGAATTCTGTTGTACGCATCCTCAAGATCAAGCGCCGCCGCTATCGTTTCCTGTCTACTCTAGAACCCCTCATGAACGTCAAAGGCAAAAGTGGCTGCATTTGACCAGGTATATTTTCATGGTCTGTAGCTCCCCAGGCCTCTTGGAAGAAGCTTCCCCCTTTCCAAAAACTCTTGCAGCTTGACAGCGACTACCTTCTCTAGAACCTTCCCAAATGCATTTTGAAGGGTGATGATCCTAAAGCGGCTAAGCTTTGAATGAATCTTGAATGGTCATGGGAGAGGGATGAGACAGCTGTGCACCCAATCCTGCGGTACTAATGCTGTCCTAATGCTCTAATTAAAGCAGTCGATCATCTCCTTCAGGTCTACATCGCCCAAAACCTTCATGTGGCCATGCCTAACACCATCGGGCCCTGGTGCCGTGTCTTTTACCTTTTTCAAAATATGTTTAACATCTTCAACCCGTATGATGTCTTCATAATACATATTCTCCATTGTGCCAGATAATTTCTCTCTAATATATAACACATAATCATGATTGGTCTGCTCTATAAATCTCTTTAGAAACGCCTCCCCTTTCTCTTTGTCTGTTGTCATGAGCACATCATCATCTCTACAAATTGTTCCCACTGTCATAGGCCGATCTTTTCTTTGCATTTGTCTGTGCAATTTCCATAATTTTCGCAGTGTTTTATCGCCTCCAATCTCCTTCATAAAACATTCCCATTTTAGTTCTTGGCCTCTGCAGCACAGCGCTTGAAAACCTCCACCTTGTCTTTCTGCCATTTTCCACTGTGTCCACTTCCTCTCGTGAGCTTCGGGGTGTCTGTCGCACTTTCCTTAGCTGCTTCACTGCAGCTCTCTTTGCTTTTCAAGCATTATCTACTTCTGGGGTCGACCATGGGGGATGCACAAAAGGAGTTTTAACAGTCCTGTTGCATGTCCCCTGTATGAGACGTCCAAGAAGGCTGTCGGTCCACTCATACCGGAAGGTCTTGCGCGCTCTCCCAGCCTTAACGTTCCTGGATTTAGAGATCAGGACTGAGCATGGCATGTGATCACTCCATGGTCATTCAAAACAGTCCACTTTACATCAAGAACTGATGACTGGGAGACAACTGCTAAGTCAATAGCAGTATCTGCATCGCCAGGCCTCATTGCCATTCTAGTCGGCCTACCATCATTTATGCAGACCACATCGAAGTCCACCATGGCATCCGCAAGGGCAATTCCCTGTCGGTTTTCTTCCCTACTATCCCAATCTCTGTTCCTCGCATTGAAGTCTCCACATATGAGTAGACTTTCACCTGATAATTCCTCCAATTCAAGCCAGTCCCATTGTTCTTTTCTGCCAAAACAGTCCACTGTGGCATATACATTAATGATGTTCCAACTTAGGCCACCAATCTCCATTTGTATGTGGATAAAGTTGGGGCGACCATCTCCAACCCAGCGCGCCAACAAGTGGCGGATCGTGGAACGGCCTCTAGATATAGAGGTTAGCTGCGAATACCCAATACGCAGCCGTGGACCAACTGGTGGTGGGCACAGAGGGCGATGCGTGATCACAGGGTGGGGTCTGAGTTCCTTAGAATATACCTCAAATGCTCGGAGACGTGCCTGCCAAGCGAGTCAGGGGCGCTCTAACTCCTCCTCCGAGTAGGTGGAACCTGTTAGCTTTGGACAGCAGTCAATCTAGGAGACGGATAACTCAAATATAAACCCCCAAGTTAAAGTTGGACAAGCGTGCTGAGGAACTGGATGGCCATGGGTAAACTGGTCGTGAACGTTGGACGTCTGGCAGGCGTGTGGGGCGGCACCAGGCTATGGACTCCTGCGGGACATCCCCTGCCTATTCCCTAGCAAGCTAGGGCGATCGGTTATTTCCTGCAATATCCAAACTTTGCTTATGGGATTAATTAAACACGAGAATCGTCGCCGGAGCTACGGAGCACGTGCTCTGCGCTTGACACATCTTTCAGAGGCTAGCGAAGAGAGAGTGAGGAGGAGAAGACGAGGAAATGGTGGGAGAAGAAGGCATAGAAATAGGAGGGCAGGCGCCAGAAGAATAAAACGAAAAGTGGAGAGACTAGGTTTCAACCATGTAAGAGTGGGATACTGGCAGAGAGTCCCTGTATTGGAGAGGATAATGTATGATTTTGATGTCCTCGTGCTCCAGAAGCTAAATACAGACAAATACCATTGTCCTGGGTACGCCAGTTATATAAACCCTACTGGGAAGAAGAGACATGGGCAAGGTCTGCTGGTGAAGGAAGGAGTGAAGCATGTGGTACTTGACTTGAGCCAGTGGAATCACAGTGCAAGAGAGGTCCAGGGTATACAAATGGAGATTGGTGGCTTAAGTTGGAACATCATAAATGTATATGCCACTGTGGACTGTTTTGTCAGAAAGGAACACTGGGACTGGATTAAGGAATTGGAGGAATTACCAGGTGATAGACTACTCATATGTGGAGACTTCAATGGGAGGAACAGAGATTGGGACAGTAGTGGAGAAAACCGACAGGGAGTTGCCCTTGCGGATGCCATGGTGGACTCCGATGTGGTAGTATTGGCTGACGTATTTTGCCGATGTGAAATGCGAAATTATTGAACAGAACAATGAAATTGTAGTTCACACTATTGGAGAAATGCGCCTATACAATAATCCTGGGAGAGTTAAGAAATTCCACGATAAGCCGTAGTAAATTGATGTCAGGTAGATCAATGAAAAGCTGCGGAATACAGACTCCAAGAGAACATCTCATCTCATCTCATCATGTTCCTCTTGTAACTTGCGGTGTCGAGGTGAAGTATAAACAGGGGGAGAGTGCCCGCTTATTTGCTTCATGTATCGATATTCCCATGGACTCTGTTATTCCCTGCGTCCATCGTTTACGTGGTCGACCTCCTCCTCTGCTTCTCTCTGGTCTGTACATCATTGCTTGTTGTGGTATACTTTTAGTTGGTAACCTACTTGCATGGCCAAACCATTTGACTCGCTGCTTTCTAATAAAATCTAGTGCAACTATAACCCCCACTTTAGTCCTGATTTCTTCATTTCTGATCTTATCTATTCTTGATACATTGAGTATTATTGTCAGGAATCTCATTTCTGTTGTTGTGATTTTCCTTTTCTCGTTTTCTGTCATTGTCCAGGTTTGGCATTGATAGCATAGAGTTGGTAGGAAGATTGTGTTGTAAAGTGCTTTCTTGGTAGTTATTGATACATGTTTGTTCTTTAGTGTTGATGCCATTTGTCCAATGAGTTGGTTTGCCTTATTGCAGCTATTTTCGATCTCGTCTTCTGATTTGCCATTTGATGATATTATACTTCCTAGGTTCTTGAAATTCAACCGGAGAGACGAATGGAGACGGATTGTATCTGCAGCAAAGAACCTCAATGGCTCGGAACGCTGAAGAACAAGAAGAAGAAGGTTCTTGAAATTCTTTACTTGTTTCAAGGAATGTTCGTTTAGGTGAATCGTTGTTGTTTTATCTTCTTTAGCTATAGTCAATACCTTTGTTTTACTTGTGCTAATTTTCATGTTATGTTCCCTACACATTTCGTTTATACTATTCATGTGGTCTTGTAATTCAGCTTCTGATTTTGCTATTAGTGCTTGGTCGTCTGCAAACAGGAGTTCTCTAATGGTTAGATTTGCAGATGGCTCTTCTTCTGTGTTCTCGTCGTGCGGTGTTCTCGCAGTCTCCGTTTGGCTGGTTTCTTTACATATGTTGTCTATATATGTTATAAACAAGAGAGGGGACAGGACACAATCTTGTCGTACTCCTGATCTTATGGTGAAGGGTTCTGAGTGTCCTTCAGTTGCTCTCACTATGCATTCACTGTTGTTGTATAAGCTTCTACATAGGTTTGTTAGATGTGTACTCACTCCGTATTGTTTAAGGATTTCCCACAGCTTGTTTCTATCTACTCTATCAGATGCCTTTTCTTGGTCGACAAAGGCTAAGAAGAATGTTTCATTGAATTCAATTGATTTTTCTGTAAGTTGTCTAAGAGCAAAAATGGAATCTGTGCATCCTTTGTTGTTCCTAAATCCAAGTTGTTTTTCGCTTAGCTGGGGTTCTATAGTAGTTCGTAGTCTTTTTTCAAGAATTTTGCAAAATATTTTCCCAATATGACTTAACAGTGAAATGCCTATGTATTGTGTGCAGTCTCTTTTGCTGCCTTTGTTTTTCCAAATTGGGATAGTTATGACGTTTCCCCAGTCTCGTGGTGTCTGTTGTTCTACCCAAACATGGTTGAATAGCCTATGTAGCCATGCTGCTTCTACTTCTCTTGCTGCTTTAATTAGTTCCTTTTGGTATTTCATCTTGTCCTGGTGATTTGTTCAATGGGGCTAATCTGATGGCTTCTGTTATTTCTTCTTTCAGTATGTCTGGTTCTAGTTCTTCGGTGGCATCTGTGTCGATTTCTTGAATTCCTGTGACATCTGATGGGATGTTGAGAAGTTGTTCGAAGTACTGTTTCCATCTTATTAAGATTTGTTTTTGTTGACTTATTGGTTCTCCATTTTCGCTGTTAATTATTTCAGTTGGGTCAAAGGGTTCTCCTCTGGTTCTCATAGCACTTACCTTTTTATAGAAGTTTCTAGTTGTTCTAGACGCTATATTCAGAGAAAAGGGTGACAGGCTAAAGAGGGGCAAATCATGGATGGGTCGGGCGGAAGATGTCGTCAGACAGGTCTGCAGTCTTACCAGTATCATCCCCAGCAAGGAATGGGTGCCGATGCCTCCAGCTTTTAAGTGCACTTTCTCCTGCATTATCACACTCGACAGACGGTGCAGAGAGCAGAACCCTGCCGCTGTCAATGCAGAGGTCAACGCGCTCATCAATGAACACTCAGATAGCCCCGAAGTGCTAATCTATACAGATGGATCTGTTGTAAAGCAGCAGAGAAGTGCGTGGGCATTTACAGCCCGTTCAGCGGGCCGAACCGTTCAAGAATCCAGTGGTGCCCACTCTATGACCACGAGCAGCATGACGATGGAGGTGATGGCAGTTACACAGGCTTTCATATGGCTGGAATCACAGCTTTATACCAACGTGTGTGTACTAAGTGATTCAATGAGCATGATTCAGAAGGTCGAAGCCGGATCTGTACGTAGACAGTGGACTGAATCGCTGCGGAAGTCTGTTGTCCGTAAAGTCACCTTCATCTTCGTCCCGGGACATGCGGGGGTCGAGGGAAATGAACGAGCTGACAAACTGGCTGGCTCTGCACCCCCTGTAGATGGCCAGTCCATGGATCGTGCCGATGTTATTAACGTCCTTAAAGACATGGCGAGAACAGAGGACTTTGACGTCAGTGATTCCACATCGCTGTCCAGGATGAAAGACCTGGGAGTAAGAATCGGCACAGCCAGACGCGAGAGGTACATCGGGAAAACAAAGCGCCTCGTCAACCAACACAGAACTGGCACTATTAGCCATCGGACGCTGATGCATATGCTGGGGGGAGGATCTGAGCACCTATGGACATGTCCGGAGTGCAATGAAGATACCCCAACTGATAACTGATAACTGATAGAAGTTTCTAGTTGCCTCCTTGTAGTTTTTATTTAGAGTTTCTCCATACTCCCCCCTGTCTTTTTGTTTTTCTCTTTTTACTATTCTATTCACATGTCTTATTGCTATTCTATATTCTATGTAATCGCATTCCTGTTTTCTCTTCGACCACTTTTTATATTTTCTCTTTTTGTCTTTTACAGCTTTCTTTACTTATGCGTTTCACCAACTTGTTATTGTCTTTATCCGTGTTGTGCGTATTTTCGTGGTTCCACATGTTATCTTTGCAGTATTTAAAATGCTTGATTTGAACATCTCCCATTCTTCTTCCATTGTCTTTATTTCTATAGGTAATTTTACAAAGATTTCAGTTAGCTCTTTTTCATAATTTTCCCTCACTGCCTCGTCTTTGAGATTTTTTAAGTTTACTGATTCCCATGGCATGCATTTTCCTGGTCTTCGCTTTCTTCTGCTGAAGGTTCTTATTGTGGTAACGACTGCTTTGTGGTCTGTGTTTATACCTAAGTTGGACACTGCCGTTGCATCTAATATATTTCTCTTTCTGTTATTTCTTGTTAATATAAAATCAATTTGGCTTTTAGTATCTAGATGGTTCCATTTATCAATAAATCATGTGCCATGCCGGAAAGCGTTGGCGGTCATGACTCGCCATTTCACTCGATCACCAGCGTCGTAGATCAGCTCAGTGTTCCTGTCTCGTACATGCCATGTGGCCAAGCCATCCAGGTACTTTCCTCTCGGTTTTCCTCTTGGTCTGTTCCCTTCGATCTTGCCAGTTGTCACTAAGTTCTCCAATTCATTTCTTCTCATAACATGTTCAAAAAATTTTTCTACGTCTAATTTCTCTAATCATTTTACGATTGTCATTTGTCTCCTGTAGTACTTGGTCATTAGTTTTTCTATCTGTCCATGGTATTCTTTGCATTTTCCTCAGGAACCACATATCTGCAGCCATCAGATGTTTTTCAGTTTGACTGTACATTGTCCAAGTTTAACATCCATACACAAGAAAAGGCTCTATGTATCCCCTCAACACTCTTTTTCTCGTTTCAATTGACATTTTTTATTAGTCAGAATGTTTTTCAATCTTGCTAAAGGTTACTTTCGCCATGGCGATTCTTGTTCTAATCTCTTCAAGGCATCACCCATCAGATGGTATGACTATTCCGAGATAATTGTATCGATTCACTTGTTGAAGAGTTTTCCTATTTACTTGTATATTACATTGTGGTACTTCGTTCTTCCTAGTGACGACCATAATCTGTGTCGTCTTACAATTTAATTCCAATCCCTGCTGCTCACTGTGTACAACAACTGCGTCTACTAATTGTTGTAGATCTTGTGCATTGTCTGCAATCAATACTGTATCATCTGCATATCTAATGTTATTGATGTTTCGTCCTCCAGTGCTGATTCCATTTATATCTTCTACATTCCTGAAAATATTTTCACTGTATAGGGAAAAAGATCTGAAGACATTACACATCCCATTCCATTTATACCAGGTGTATATTTATGAGTCTTTGTGTTTATAGAATGTATTTGTTATATAGAGGTAGTGTTGGCTGCATAGATCTATCAGTCTACATCCGTTATCATTTCTTTCATTATGTTGGTCTCCAAATACTCAAGATGTTTTTCTATGCCAGCTCTGTTATGTCCTAGTCTTGCATTGAAGTCTCCCATAACTATGATGTTGTCCTGCTTATTTATTTTATTTAGCACGTCATGTATGTCTTCGTAGAAGTCCTCGCATTCTTGCTCATTATTGTTTGTATTACATGGTGCGTATATTTGTACATATGTTGTAATTGTTTGTTCTTTTATTGTGCCTATTTTTTGAAACGCTGATCTATCTCGCAGTCCATTAACATTGTCCGGTCGATAGCCGTTTGGGTCAGTCCGTTTATACTTCTTAATTTTTCTACGAGCAGTATGAAGATCCCCTGCCGGCTTGCTAGGCCAGTCGCAGGTTTAGGACACAAATCTGACCACAGGGAGTCCATCCCCTATGGCGAGCCATATCCCCGTTAGCCCATGACCTCGCGGTTATGGTTTCCCAGTCTGCACCACGCGGAGGTGGGGGTTGACTTGTATAGTCTGCGGGTCATCGGCAGGCTACTAATTTTCACTTGTCACCCCTCCTGGGAGAGGCTAGCCGATCCAAAGTCTGCTGCCTGCAGGGCCAGACGCAGTCCACACCTTGCAGACCTGCAAGAGAGCAATGAAGAAAAATTAGTTAACATAGTACGATGAACAGAGAGATGTCACATGTGTTGTTGTGATACGGGTCGATGCTGACAAGAAGGATGAACCTTGGATAAAAATTGTCAGGTAGATGCAATTATATTGAATACTGATACGCTTAATGTTACCGAGAGAACACATATGGTGCAGATGAAGTGACATGGAGATATTAAGATAATTATAGCACATTCAATTGATACTTTAATACTGCAATTTTTATGTAGTTGATACTAATTTAATTGCCTTCATTGTAACCACTTGATTGTGTATATCAAAATAATGTAAATCATAAAATTGTATCTAATGTGTGTAACTATTAATTCATGGTAAAGTAAAGCTGTGCCGTCAGCGTCTGCAGCCTACCTTGTGCCAGATGTATTGGTTACCCATTCCTCTGGAATACACAAGATTTAGGTCGAGAGAGGGGACATGTCGTTTGGGCACCATATGTTTCTCTGAAGCTCCGCCCAGGCATTGTGATGGAATAAAGGCCACATTCCAACTCACATACTTTGGTCTGTCAAGACTGCAAGGTGCCACTCAATTGTTTCGTAATTGATAGGTTAATAATATATTTATTCTATTTTCCCTCTCCTATTCACCTCTAACCATGTACATCATAATCACTTTATTGATATAAAACTGTATACGCATATGACAATGTAACTATTGTGTAATTGTAACCTATCATGTTTTAATTAAAACAAATGTATAAGAGATAACGTGTAGATTAGTTGTCAATCTGACACCAACCACTATAGATGCATGAGTATTGTATTGGTAAGGGATATTTATTGCGTAGCTTAAGATAGGCTGTGAAAGGAGACACATTCAAAACACACATATGAAGAGCTGGCAGGTATGCCATGTATAAGCTTGACACGTTACACGGGTTATTTACTCCACAATAACATAGATACAACATAATA
Organism: Cepaea hortensis; assembly: GCA_963921405.1. Lineage (NCBI taxonomy): Eukaryota > Metazoa > Mollusca > Gastropoda > Stylommatophora > Helicidae > Cepaea > Cepaea hortensis. The sequence continues at coordinate 6,158,859 of OY992890.1, forward strand.
GAGACCTACGATTTACAGACACAATAACAGATATGCAAGGCAACACACACACCGAAACAGCATACATGGCATAAGCTTTCCAAAAATACTACACACAGCTGTACACAGTGGTAAATGTGCATACACAAATACACGATTCTTTCCTGGAGTACACTACACACACCATTACTATAGCACTATAAACAGTACAACTGGCCTAACCAAATCCATGACAGTCTATTTCCTTCGTTAATTAAATCTTTTGTGCCTCCAAAATGCCCTTAGCATACATACCACACGTAAAATTTAAATGTGAATAGACATGATGTTGACATTATGAATGGTTCATCTATCTAAGCTACTAATGAGAATTATGAGAACAATAAGACAATGAGCAGTACCTGCAACATCTAGTAAATACGCTTGTCACTCATAGTGAATAATTAGGGTTAGAATTAACCTGAAAGAAGAAGACACCTATTATGGTCGTCTCTAGGAAGAAATAAGTACCATAATTGTAATATACAAGTACATGAGAATATTCCTAAACAAGTGACTAGGTACACCTATCTCGGAACAGCTATAACATCTGCCGGTCGTTCAAAACGCAATGACAAACTTCTGAACGTAAACTTGCCAAGAGATTAGACCAAGAATCACTATGGTGAAGGTAGCCTTTGGCAAGGTGGATAACACACTGTGATCTGACGAATAGTGAGAACATGCAAATAATACCTTTTTTTTTTGCATATCCTTTACAGGACATCGCTGTCAACACCAGCATCTTTCAGCTGTATGTTGATTTCTTGGCAAGATTACGCTCATTAGTTTGCCATTGCTTTCTGAGCGGCCGGCTCACATACCCCGTAAGTTACCGATGCGATTCGAACCACTGCTGATTCTCACCATCATCACGTCACCGACGAGAGTATACGAGATTACGGAGAAAAGTCATAACCTCTAAGCCACGAAGCCGGCAAATAATACTTTGGACAGACTAAAACAACAACAACAGCAATGACCAAGTCATACAAGACAAAATGAGAACCGTAAACTGACTGGATAAATTAGACGTAGACAGCCACGGTTTTTTGGTCACATTATAAGAAGAACCTAGAGAACTTGGTGACACCTAACGAAATTGAGGGGTAAAGAACAAAGGGCAGGGAGAGAAGTAAATACCTGGATAATTTGACTATGTATGATGGTCTAAACAAAAATGCAAAGAACTGAAACACGACTCTTGTGATCGCATGAGATGGCGAATAATGACCGTCCACACTTATTGGCATGGCATATGATGATGATGATTATGATGATGATGATGATATTGATGATGATAATGATGATGATGATGATATTGCTGATGATGATGATGATGATGATGATGATGATGATGATGGTATTGACGATGATGATGATGATGATGATGATGATGATGATATTGATGATGATGATGATGATATTGATGATGATGATGATGATGATGATGATGATGATGATGATGATGATGATGATGTTGATGATGATGATGATGATGATGATCATGATCATGATCATGATGATGATTATGATGACATATTGAAAGCTACATTCACTGTGGCACCCTTAATCTCTGTTGACAATCTGAAAACATCGCGGTGTCTCATCTGTGGCGACCACCACGCAGCTACGGGTGGTAATGCCTGTGATAATCTGATACAGCGAGATCGTCTCGGCTGGCTGACCACAGCCTTCACTGTAACCACTTCATCGTGTATATCAAAATAATGTAAATTATAACATTGTATCTAATGTGTGTAACTAGGACCCACAAGAAAGGCAAAGAAGTAAAGCATGAGAAAACATTATTAACGGATAAATACATGTTTGGACTGTCAAGATAGCCGGCAGTCCATATGAAAACGTTCAATGTAGTTAGCTAAGACCATGCGAACTTATACATTCGTAAAGATATTCACGAAGATGAAAACGCAATAAGTAACACTTTAATCTGCTGACATAAGGATTATGTTTCCCGGTGTCCACGTATTGAGCACATACGTTTAGCTTGAGAAGAGACAGAGATCGTGCCGCGATGACTAATTGTTGGCAACAGATTGAACTCGCTAAACATTGTTGGATAGTATTGAAGTCGTAACCAACGAAAGATGCATAGCACTTAACAATCAATACTCAACATAACATCACTATTAGAGGTAGCATAACTATAACATACATTACTCAACATAACATACATTACTCTTCTTTGTCTGCATATCCTTTTTACAGGGCATCGCAGTCAACACTAGCATTTCTGCCTCTCTGATCTCTTGGCAAGTTTACGTTCAGTAGTTCGTCATTGCTTTTTGAACGGCCGGCGTCGATACCAACGCGAAATCAACGCAACGTGGTCTGCTGCCAAATCGCGCGCAGCTGTATTTCGAATGCGGGTGTTCGTGACTAAAGAACCACGTCCGTAAGTCCTTCGCCACTGTCGTGTCCTCCTTTAAAGTGTCGTCCCTGGAGTGAAGAGAGTCAACACGCACATTATAATATTTTTCTTCCTTTTTTCAATATCTTGGAGAATCCACCAGCTTCCGTCCAACACACTCCATCAGCCCGTGGACACCTTCCTATCACTCTCTCACTGTCGTACTATGCCCCCTCTCATACTTCCCCAACGCAGCATACTCAACAACTCTTGCTTCTAAAAAATAATAAAGATTAATTTATTAAAAGAAAAGTGTAACGTATATGCGACGTGTATGCGAAGACAATGTGTGTCGTGTATTATACATATAACATAAATGTATGTGTCAGCCTTCAAAGTTCAGGATCATAGTGTACACATCATGGCAAGGATTACACGACATCATTCGAGTCAGTAAGATAAACCTCACCGAAGTCGTATCCTTCTCTCCAGACATGTCCTTCTCCAGGAACTCTGATGACCATGAGATCTGAATCCCATGTAAATATATAATCCGTGGAAAAAACTGTTATTGTTCCTAACACAACTGTTCCTAACAGTTTATAGAAACTCCGGCTTCATAATTCCGGCGCGGTGAAACAAACATGGAACACTGTCCTATGAACAAGACTTTTTGTCTCTTGATAAATGTTCACTAGTTCTCACGTTTAAAAAATTATTGTCTGTACTCCAATAGAGTCCTTTATTTTTGTTCTAGTCATAAGTGAACTGAATATCCATCACTACTGGTCTGTTAAAACTGGTATGACCTTAACTCATTCGATATTTATCCGGTAGGATACATATACCATTCAGCTCCACTGAGCAATGTTGATCATCTTCCTCTAGCATAATCTCGGTTGTAAAGTTGCTGGCCAATCTTCCTGCGCCAAACTTTATCCGGGATCGGATTGTCTCTTGGTTTCATGTTCTTCATTCCAACCAGAGGGAACCTGTAACATAAATCATATAACCGGTGATAGCCTCCCCGTCACTGATCTCTATTAGATGATCGTGGGCCATCGGCCTCGCTCAGAAAATATAATGAACCTATCAGGGACAGATGAACTGACCACATAGGTTATCATCAGGCCAAGACAAAAAAAAAAAATCAGCAAACAGAATGCGGAACCCCCCCCCCCCCCCTCCCCACACCAGGGAGCACCCACTGCAATATCCGAATTATCCCTCATTACTCAATCCTCAATTATTAAAGCTTATCAACACTTCACTACTCTATTTTCAACTAACAGAGCCAAGTATCACTTCCCTACTCTAGTTAGTTTTCCACTAACAGTGCTAATCATCACACTTTAGTTTTAACAAGCCTACAGCCTATATTAATTAGAACTAATTATAATCGGTTCTACCTTAGGCAACACTGCAGTTAGATCAAATTACATCCACTCTTGCCATGACAGGCACGTGTAAAATTAAATCACTAATTCGCACACGGTAGACGTTTTCCCATCAGAACCACAGTGCCGAAGCACGTCTTCTACCATCCAAGGTTTGCGTTCAACTCCCCATCTCCAATCATGGTTTTTGGCCAAACCTCTAAAATTGATCACGTGACATGGTTGTTGTCCTGCAGGTGTTATTTTAGGCAATCATCCATTGTCAAGAATCGATTTTCCCTTGCCTAGTCACTGTCAAAGTTGTCATCACTTGTTTTGACTCCCCCAACAAACTAACGAGTTACTGTATGATCCCAACAACAGTTTTCCCCAACAAGCTGCCAATCTTCTTGATGTTCCGGAAACTATAAATTGACCTATGGACTGTTGTCTTCCGTGCTGAGTACTTCCGCTCTCAATCCAACTTGTTTATGAACTGTCAAAGCGATGTATGATTCAGCGCACTCACTTTCCCTACACATCTGCAACTATTAATTTTGCCCGACATGTGATGGACGACATCCGATTGCCACCATGATCCCACGGGTTCCATCTGTATTCAAATGTTGACAAACTGTCAAAGCGATGCCGGGACCCGTCTCCCTCATCACTGAGTGTTCCCGATCCGTCGACCAGATGTAAACACGTGCAGTTACATTTCTTGGATTAGTTGAAACAACCTTTGGCCTCGAACATCCGCTAATTCAGATCGCCCTTTATTCTCATCACTGGTTAAATCATGTTGGACCATTATGTGACAGCCACGGAGAACGGCATACATTACTCTACATTGCATAACATACTCAATATAACACCCATTACATACATCACTCACACTAACATACATTACTTAACAAAGCATACATTACTCTGCATCGTGTGCCAAGCCGATACGGGTGGGTGGTCATGTTTCGCCATTTCACGCGATCACCAGAGTTCTAGATCAGCTCAGTGTTCTTGTCTCGACCATGCCATTATTTCGAATATCATATTGTTCTTCTCATGTATCATTATATTCGGACGAGACATTTCACTCGGACGTAAATGCGTAGTGCCATTTTTTTTTTGGCCATCCGTAGGACGGCACTTCCGGCTTCGGCGGGCATTTTTAATGAGGTTAACCTTCCTCGGGTTTCGAGGCACGTTCGACCCTTACTGTTGTGGTGTCGCCCACATCTCAGCTGGTCAAGATAAAACGATAAACGACATCACGGTCGACCCTCAAGGGAAGGCAGGGGCAGACCATGGGCATTCCATCGCTATCCAAGTAGGCTTCCATAATTGCAGAGCCGGCACATATTGCTCTGAGACTGGGCTCACCCGAGGAGTTGCCACGTCCTGCTCATGGCTTCTTTAATTCCTCACTTACATGTGTTGGGGATTTCGCTTGCCACTGGTCGCTCAAGCACACACCAGGAACGGTCAGTCTGCGGGCGACATCCACTAGGTAAGCTTTCACTTCGGACTTCGGACTACGCAATGGATTCGCTAGCCGTGCATTCCATTTTGTGTTATTGACACGTTTTTCCACCTTTGTCTACACTCTCCGTGAGTTAGATACAGACAGTTTTCGTAACCATTTCATTCGACTGGGGCACTTCTTCAACCTTTTAGTAATCGCTCATGAGGTAGGCTTCATGTGCTGCCTGCTCAGCACCTTACCTCCGTGCAACAGTGAGCGAGAAAGGGCCAGGCCCTCTCATCCGGGGATCCCTCATTTCCCCCAGCTGACTACCTAGTTTCCGAATGCCGCTCTTGTTCGGAACAACTCTGACTAGGTAGTGTTCTGAATGTCCGTCGTACCTGGAATAGTTCTGACGGGCACAACGACAAGCACATGTCCGAGTCAAAAACTCGCCGAGTGGATATCATCTGCAGACCTGTCTGGTTTGTGCGGGAACGGCCCGGGGCGAACGAAATGCCCAATATATTGAAGTGAGGAATTAAAGCAGCCATGAGCAGGACGTGACGATTCCCTCGGTCAGCCCAGCACCAAAGCGATATTTGTCGGCTCTGCAATTATGGAAGCGACCCAGGATGGCGGAAAATGCTATGGACTGTCCCTGCCTTCCTTTGAGGGATGACCGCGAAGTCTTCGACTGTTTTAACTTGACTAGCTGGTAGGTTGACGGTACCACAAAAGTGAGAATCTCCCAGGAATGCTAACCTGGTCAAAAATGCACGCTAAAAGCCGGATGTGTTGGCCTAAGGGTTTCAACCCAAGGGTGCCTAACGAGACACACCGCAATCACATCTGGAAAAAAAACCCACTCCGGATAAACGCAAAGAAGAAGATGTATCATTATATAATGGTGTTTCACATAAGATTACCATACATGTAAAATCTGATCTTTGCCTATTATGATTGTTCAATCTTTTGTTTTTAGGCAGCCTGTTGGTGTATGCTTTCCTTTATTAGTAAGCTCCTGAATTATTGTGTACATTAATATGGCATTATCACATACAATAATCAATATGACATACATTACTAAACATAACATACATTACATAATAGCATAACATAACATAATTACTCAACATAACATACAATATTCAACATAAAATACATTACTCAACATAACATACGGTACTCAACATAATGACTGCTGTTTGTCCATCAAGAATGAAGATGACCATTCATTTCATGCAGTGGGGTTGAAAGTATGGAGCCGTGAGTTCTAAGATGGCTGATTGGATGAAAAATGACTTACGTGATGAATTGGATTAAAGTGAGGAAGAGTTGCGCAATTCATCGACCTCACTCTCTCGCCTGAGTCCATCTGAGTCCAGTGGCAAGACAAGTCAAGACGACTGGAGACGAATACAGGTGCAGTGGATGACCAGAGCGCTCTACGTGCCTTGCCGTGCTCATTACGTTGCAGGTAAACGCCGTCTTTCCCGTTGAATCAGGAATGATTTCTTCCGCGCAGTCTGACGAATCATGTAAATGGAAAAATATAACGATGATTAATGTACATGCACCTACTGAAGAGAAAGAAGATGATATTAAAGAAGACTTTTATAATGATCTGGAAGATGTCAAAGAAGAAACCCCCAAACAGGACATCCTGATTGTGCTGGGAGACTTCAATGCAAAAATAGGTAGAGAGCAAACTAATAAAAAAAGTGGCCGGTATGGAAAGCCTACATACAACTTCAAATGATAATGGATGGAGAGTCATCAACCTGGCAGAAGCCAAAGGACTGCAGGTTAGCAGTACCAGACTACAAAGAAAGGATATACACAAACAAACTTGGAAATCATGTGACAAGAGAACCTATAATCAAATAGATCACATTTTAATTAACAACAGAAATGCATCAAACATACAGCAAGTCAGAAGTTATAGAGGAGCTGAGTGCCACAGTGACCACTTCCTCGTTGGAGCAAAATTTAAAATAAAACTTAAGAGAGCTTTCTATACTAAATTACAAAGATTACACCCAACATATAACAGAGAAAAACTGCAAGACATTACAGTCAAAGAGAAATTTACAGATGAAATAAAATGTAAACTTGAAACTCTGCAAAACCCTTTGGAGGAAAGCATTGACCAAACTTGGTTGAACATCAAGAATACAATTCAGTCTACCGCAGAAGAATGTCTCGGTGTGTTAACCACGTATAAAAAGAACAGATGGTTCAATCAAAAATGTGAAGAAGAAGTCATTAGGAAGAAGAATGTCAGACATGTATGGTTAAATGACATCAATAACATCCAAAAGGAAGAGCATTATAGAAATGAATGTAAAGAGGCTACAAAAATAGTCAGACAGCAGAAGCGAGAATATATGAGTAATATAATCAAAGATATGGAAACTAATCACCAGAAAAATGAATCCAGAAAATTTTTTAAAGAACTGAAGTCAATGAAACGAGGGCACCAACAAAACACATATGGTTTAAAAGACAAAAATGGGAATATGATAAATACCAATGAGGAAATGTGCAACACATGGAAAGAATATTTTATTGAATTACTAAATTGTGAAGCTCCAAGTAACATTTTCTCACAAGAAGAGGTTCTAACATGCGAACCACAAATTGAAGAACCTACATTTGAAGAAATCCTATATGTAATCACACGACTTAAAAACAATAAGGCAACTGGGACTGATGGAATTGCTGCTGAATTTATAAAGGCAGGTGGCCATGCATTACATCTAAAGCTATACGAACTAATAATAAAAATCTGGAGGACAGAAGAATTACCCCATGACTGGAAAGAGTCATTATTGATACCTATCTTTAAGAAAGGAGACAAGTTCCAATGTGGAAATTATAGAGGAATATCACTACTGTCCACAAGCTATAAGATACTATCCGCAGTATTACTAAATAGACTAAAACCATATTCAGAAGACATATTAGGTGACTACCAGGCGGGTTTTAGACAAAACAGATCAACAATAGATCAGATATTTATCTTACGACAAATAGCCGAGAAACATTGGGAATATAAAAGAGATCTCCATAACATTTTTGTGGATTTTAAAAAGGCTTATGATAGTGTCCATAGGAATAGTCTATGGAATGCTATGCAGGAATTTGGAATACCAAGGAAGTTAATCAACATGACCAGACTATGCATGGAAGATACTTATAATATAGTAACATATAAAGGCAGGAAATCAGACCCCTTCCAAATAACATCTGGCTTGAAACAGGGTGATGCACTATCGCCGCTACTTTTCAATCTGGCTCTAGAGAAAGTTGTAAGGAAGGTAAAGGAGGAATGTGATATTGGAGGAACATCCAAGCTGCTTGGTTATGCAGATGATATAGATATTATAGGGCAAAGTGAACAAAAGACATTGGAAATATTGACTCACTTAAAGGACAAAGCCCAACAGATGGGGCTGGTTATCAACCAAGATAAGACAGAATATATGGTAATTTCAAGAGACGGAATGGCTAGAAACTCTGGCCACATACAAATAGATAATATGACCATTAAAAGAACGGAAACATACAAATACCTGGGTACGATCTTCAACTGCTCCAACATCATAAGGGAAGAAATACAAACTAGAATCAACTCTGGAAATAAGATATACTATGCATTACAACATCTACTAAAATCAAAGGCGCTATCTCGTAACACCAAAATCACAATAAACAAAACACTGATCAGACCAGTTGTGCTGTATGGCTCTGAAACCTGGAGTACAAACCTTTGCGAACAAAATTTTAAGACGCATCTTTGGACCCATTAGGGATACACAAAGTGGAGAGTGGAGAAGAAGAAGTAACAAAGACATTTATGATCTGTTTAAGTCCCCGCTAATCACTGGTATCATGAAGGCTAATAGACTACAATGGCTGGGGCATATAGAAAGAATGGGAGATAATAGGGAAACAAAACTCGCTTACACTCAGGAAATAAATGACCGTAGACCCCGAGGTAGACCAAGAAGGCGGTGGAGAGATAATACATGTACAGACCTACAAGCACTTGGAATCAACGACTGGCAAGAGAAGGTCCACCAGAGAGACGAATGGAGACGGATTGTATCTGCAGCAAAGAACCTCAATGGCTCGGAACGCTGAAGAAGAAGAACGTCTGCCGAATCCTGTCTTCACATGCTGGGTAGGCATACCCTAGTTCACCGATCAGTTTGACACCAAATCGGATATCCATGCCTGGTTTAGCTGGCCTGTCACAGCTGTTGCCCGGGGGGTGGCCGCTGTCGCATGCTGACAGCTACTAGGAGCCACAAGCAACTTAACATAATATACAATACTCAACATAACATGCAATACGTCACGCAACATAGATAACATAAGATACTTTATATGAAGAAGGTAACAAGCGATAAGTAGCATAATATACATAACATAAGATATAAATAGCAAGGTACAAGAATAACCTGATGAGATGAGATGAGATAAGATATGCAATATAAGATATCCAACATAAGATTTATATGACTGCATCTGGTATACCATAAGAAGATTGTCCAAAATGTGTGGGCATGTCAAGAAAAGACGAAACCTGGAGACTGCCATCACAACAGGTACTTTGGATTGGAGGCGAGGGGGGGGGGGGGTGGAAGCAAGAGAGAAGATGCTGGACAGTTTGACATTATGGCAGGGAGGAATATCAATATCAGAAAATATTGGCAGTTCACGAGACAGAAGGTTGTTACCAGACATGATCAGCAACGCCACATGGTATGGACCATACGAAGAAGTAATGGTACTTCACTGAAGCAAGTTAAAGAATTCAACTATCTAGGAAGCTGATCACAGAGAATGACAGAATAGATACAGAAATCTAAATCAGATGTCATCGTCAAAAGAAGTACCAGTCAACCAGAAGACCAGCCGCCACACATTTCTGCATAAGGCACACAACCGGTAAATTCTGGGACATAACCATCCACCATTGCTCTGAACATCCAGATCACGCTCCACGACCTCAGGCAGATTTGAAAACATTTCACACGAAATTCACAACTCACAGCGTCCCGCTACGCACTCAACTCAGTAGCAGGGCGACGGAACCATAAACTAGCAGTCCAACATGATGGAAATGCGAATACAACGCTAGTCACGAACATAAACACCCAGAGGCCTAAACTGTTTCACTGCCTATCCGCCATGTTGGTGACAGGAAGTCGTCACTTTCGTGAAGGACTGTTGTTTTGGCATTCTGGAGACAGCATTATGTACAGTGAAATGTTTTTTTTTACATCTGTCCGAGGAGTTGTGGCGTGATCTGCATGCTCAAAATGGCGTAGCTGGATAGATAACATCTAGAAACGTAACAACAACATCCAGAAATATCTGCAAGTATGGCGGTAGGTGTGTCGCAGAAGCGACCGGTTTTCTTTCCTTATGCAGAAACGTGTGGTTGCTGGTTTTGTTAGTGACTGCCGTTTCCATCGATGATGAACTGTATTGTTCGTAGAGGACTTTTGTGGTGAAATTCTGGCTGTGTCATCTTTCACACTGTGCCTGAGCGGGCCGTTGTTTCTCGAGACTCTTGTCTTTTCCACTTTTGACATGGGGCAGTGGGGAACATTTTATTCGGTATTCATTGGCACAGGAACGGAGCATAATGGGGACGACCCTTTGCTGTTATGCTGGAACCGCGACTAATGACTAATGACTAATAAATCAGATGTAAAAAATCAAGTACACATTCAATGGAAACAACAGCTGCCATAAACATTCATAATGCACTAAATCAAGACCAGTCTATCAAGAGAGGTGTGCGACATGGATGTGCAATGTCTCTAGATGTCCCCCCCCCCCCCAACATAGTGACATTTATGTGACGAATTTAGAGGATGTGAGAGGAATTGCAACAGGAAGATATGACATCAATAATATAAGGTAAACTGATATACAATATTGACTGCTGACAACGACCAGGATCTTCAACATTTAGTAGACAACGACCAGGCTCTTCAACATTTAGTAAATGCGGTTATTGTACACAGTGAACAACAAGGATTACAATTAAATTGTAAGATGATAGAGATTAAATTCGTCACTACGAAGAGACGAAGGAAATACCACAATGTGATATTAGGGTAAGTGGAAAAACTCTTATACAAGTTAGTTAGTTAGTTAGTCGACAGATCATCCTCGTTGCACATCGAACCATTCAGTCCATAAGTGCTCGGATCCCCTCCTCAGCAAATCCCGCAGCGTGTAGCGGCTAACGACGCCAGTTCTGTGTTGGTTTATCAATCTTCTTTGGCTTCCTGCGTAGTGTTCTTGTTTGGCCACCCCTCTTTTAATTTGCTGCTCTCGCAGTCTGGCCATTGTTGTAGATTCACAGCCATCACTTGGTTCTCGCAAACGTCTCACTTCTCGTAGAGCATTCAGAATGTCAGCCTGGTCCATGGCGCGTCCGCCCTCCACAGTGGCCTCACCTGCGAGCTTGTCAGCCCGCTCATTTCCTTGTACTCCCGCATGCCCTGGCACGAAGATGAAACTAATCTTTGCCAGCCGAGACCGCTTCAGAGGCAGCAACCATTCTCTTCGGATCGACCCCTCCTCTATCCTCTTGATCATGATCATTGAGTCGCTAAGGAAACAAGCCCTAGTGAATGTCTGTGTCTCGAGCCATGTTATTGCTTTACTTACTGCCATGACTTCCATGGTCAGGCTACTTGTGGTTTCAGTGAAAGCACCAGAGTCCTCCTTCACCATTCTCCCTCCGGCCCGAGCTGTAAAGGCTCTTATACAAGTAAATCGGCACAGTTATCTTGGAATAGTCGTAACATCTGATGGAAGGAGAGATGTGAACAAACGTCGCTATGCCACAGGTAGCCTTTTGCAAAATGGAAAACATATTGATCAATAAAATAAACTGTCACTTCCAATGAGAAACAGAGTGTTTGACGTGCTACATTGAACCTGTTTGTTTTATACATGTGAAACATGGGCTATACTCGGACAATGTGAGATACCTCTAATGGCAGTGGGAATGTCGTTTCTGAAGAAAATTCAAAGAATATCATGGACAAACAGAAAAAGCAAAGTGCAAGTCCACAAGAAGCAAATGAAAACCATAATTTCATTCAGGACAGTAGACGTAGACAGTGAAGATTGTGTGGGCACTTTATGGTGAGATATAAACTTTATGGTGAGATATAAACTCTATGGTGAGATATAAACTTTATGGTGAGATATAAACTTTATGGTGAGATATAAACTTTATGGTGAGATATAAACTTTATGGTGAGATATAAACTGAGCAGATTAGTGACAACTGGCAGGACTTGTGGGGAAAAGAGCAAATGGAAGGTATCGTGACCAATATCTGGATGACTTAACCACATGCCGTAATCGTGACAAGGACACAGAGCTGATCCACGACTCTGGTGATCCTGTGAGATGGCGAGACAAGAACACAGAGCTGATCCACGACTCTGGTGATCCTGTGAGATGACGAGACACGGACACAGCTGATCCACGACTCTGGTGATCATATGCAAAGGCGAGACAAGAACATAGATGATCCTCGATTCTGGTGATGGTTTGAGACGGCGAACCGTGGCCGTGATGATGAGTTAATGCTCTTCTGTCGTCAGCCGTTATACAATCCTGGAGACACCAAGGATGTGATCCGAGCACTTAGGGTCTGTATGGTTTCAAGCCCAGTGAGGTTTGTCTGTCGGCTAAAAATAGCAAAGACTTTGATGCACACGCTATTGTATTAAAATACACATTCTGGTTTTGGCTTTGCTCATTCGTTGCCTGTTTGTTGCTAGTAACACTCTCTCGGATACCCCAGTGGTGTGGAGGGTAGATGTTGTATGTTTGTTGATAGTAACACTCTCCCGTAAGCCGCCTTGGTGTGGAGGGAAGATGTTGTATGTTTGTTGATAGTAACACTCGTAAGCCGCCGTGGTGTGGAGGGAAGATGTTGTATGTTTGTTGATAGTAACACTCTCCCGTAAGCCGCCGCGGTGTGGAGGGAAGATGTTGTATGTTTGTTGATAGTAACACTCTCTCGTAAGCCGCCGCGGTATGGAGGGAAGATGTTGTATGTTTGGTGATAGTAACACTCTCTCGTAAGCCGCCGCGGTGTGGAGGGAAGATGTTGTATGTTTGTTGATAGTAACACTCTCTCGTAAGCCGCCTTGGTGTGGAGGGTAGATGCTACATGTTTGTTGATAGTAACACTCTCCCGTAAGCCGCCGCGGTGTGGAGGGTAGATGCAACATGTTTGTTGATAGTAACACTCTCTCGTAAGCCGCCGCGGTGTGGAGGGTAGATGTTGTATGTTTGGTGATAGTAACACTCTCTCGTAAGCCGCCACGGTATGGAGGGTAGATGTTGTATGTTTGGTGATAGTAACACTCTCTCGTAAGCCGCCGCGGTATGGAGGGAAGATGTTGTATGTTTGGTGATAGTAACACTCTCTCGTAAGTCGCCGCGGTGTGGAGGGTAGATGTTGTATGTTTGTTGATAGTAACACTCTCTCGTAAGCCGCCTTGGTGTGGAGGGTAGATGTTGTATGTTTGTTGATAGTAACACTCTCTCGTAAGCCGCCTTGGTGTGGAGGGTAGATGTTGTATGTTTGTTGATAGTAACACTCTCTCGTAAGCCGCCGCGGTATGGAGGGTAGATGTTGTATGTTTGGTGATAGTAACACTCTCTCTTAAGCCGCCGCGGTATGGAGGAAAGATGTTGTATGTTTGGTGATAGTAACAGTCTCTCGTAAGCCGCCGTGGTGTGGAGGGTAGATGTTGTATGTTTGGTGATAGTAACACTCTCTCGTAAGCCGCCGCGGTATGGGGGGAAGATGTTGTATGTTTGGTGATAGTAACACTCTCTCGTAAGCCGCCACGGTATGGAGGGTAGATGTTGTATGTTTGGTGATAGTAACACTCTCTCGTAAGCCGCCGCGGTATGGAGGGAAGATGTTGTATGTTTGGTGATAGTAACACTCTCTCGTAAGCCGCCGCGGTGTGGAGGGTAGATGTTGTATGTTTGGTGATAGTAACACTCTCTCGTAAGCCGCCGCGGTTTGGAGGGTAGATGCTACATGCCGACACGGCGGTCAAGGGTTCGATATGTATTGAGACGGATTCACATGTAACAAACATACCTGGTCCCCCAGCTCGACCCGGCCTAAACTGGCTACCAGAAAATACCTTGGGAAGCAAAGGCAGCCGCTGTGATACCAACAACACCCCCCCCCCTCCCCCACTGAATGTCCATTGGTCCACACACATATGGCTCTAACACTCTTTGACCAAACGTCGAGGTTTTAAACATTATCCTAGTCCCTTATGTCGACCCAGCCTACCATATGTGCCAGAAAATGTTGTGGAGGTAAAGGAGGATGGCTGGATACTGACTATATTATCCAGCGACTGCCGATGCTCCTCTAACGATACAAGTCTAGCACCACACGCCCCATGCGTCTCGGGGCGTGTAAAAGTGTCTTTTACATACTAACATATTAATACTGTTTCGTCATCACGTTGATGTTCAGTCATTTCTATTCCTCATTAACCTACCACCCTGTTGCGCATTGACAATTATTTCACCAACAATTCTCCTGATGTTGTCAGTACATAAATTAAACAGATAAAGGGACAATATGCTACCTTGTCTAACTCCCTAATCTATGTCAAACCAGTCCGATGTATCACCATATGTTCTTACGGCTGCCGTGTGCATGCTGGCGATTGCTTCTGTATGCACTTCTGTGACGGTTCTCGCACCTGGAAACAAACAAAGATGATTCATCTATAAGAATGATAAACATTCGCTTGAACGGGCAATCGGTTACCTTAATGTTGATACTGGCTATGTCAATGGCGAGGGACACTGGTGATTGGGAAAGCCAATCCACACGTTAACATCACTCACGTGCACTAGAAGTAGTACTACGCATACCAACTACGTTTGAGTGCAAAGAGGTCAAACACAAAAAAAGTAAATTTATACAGACATGTCCCAGTGGTGATGACAGCTGTGACTCAGTGATTGTTACCTTGAAACCATTTCCACAGATTTTAAATCAATGGTATTAGATAGGTCTTTACTCACGGCCCCAAGTGAAAGGAGGCTAATCTTTGAGAAATGCATCCAGCAAAGAATGTAAGATATAATCCTAGTTTAATCCTATATTTAAATACGAAAGCATTATACCGACACATAAGCATTCACGTCCACGAGGCGTCAGGAATGAAAAACTCACTCAATATGTCAAAATATGCTTTCTAACTAACTTAGTGTCACATCCACATCTGAGAGTTTAGAGTGTATGGTTTGTGGCCATTCTGTAATCAATCTATTCATCCAGCCATTCAGTCAACCATCCATCTACTCATCCATTAATCCATCCATCCATCATCCATCCATCCATACGTACATCAGTCCATCAATTCTGCAAGCCAGCCATCCATTCGCCCTGCCAACCATCCATACAGATAGCCATCCATCCATCAATTCATCTATCCATCCAACTATTCAGCCATCCATCCAGCCACCCAGGAAGCCAGCCATTCATCACAGCAGCCCAGTGAAGTAGCTAGCCATCCATTCAGTCAACCAACGAGCGAGCTAGCGACCCATCCATCCATCTAGCTAACCAGCCTGTCATCCTTCCAGTTAGCCAGCCAGCCAGATAGCCATCCACCCATCCATCCATCCAGTCAGCCAACAAGCGAGCTAGCCATCCATCCACCTATCTATCCATGCATCTAGCTAGGCAGCCTGCCATCCATCCAATCAGCCAACCAGCCAGTTAGCCATCCATCCACCCATCTAGCTAGCCAGCCTGCCGTCTATCCAGTCAGCCAACTAGCCAGCTAGTTATCCAGCCATCCATGCAAGACTGCCCAAACACCATCATATTTGAAGTTTATTAGTGATTGGTTGAGTTGTCCTCTTCTTCTGACAGCAGCTATTTTATTATGTGTTAGTCAATTTGTTGCAGCTCACACGAGATTTAATGTTAAAAGAGAGATACAATAAACTGTTAAAAATGGCATGGTGAACAAAGACCACATGCCCTTGTTTTGATAAAATTACTTAGCCACAATATTAATGTCAGCTTCCGCGGTGAAGAAGATACGGACGTAGTTCGTAATCCCTCATAACGCTTTCGAAAGACAGCTGTGGGAGATTTGTCAGGAGACAATCTTACCTTGGATTTTTATGAAATGGTGTGGATGCCGGTCGTTCAGAACGCGTGAACGTAAACTTGCCCAGGAATCACGAACAGCCAAAACATGCTGGGGTTGACTGCTACGTCCTGTTAAGGATATGCAACTAACTTTTTCTCTTTTTCAGCTTGAATTTGAAAAACACGTATTAAGCAAGCTAAAAAAAAAAAAAAAGCAGCTGATGAAATAACTTGAGATAAACAAAATGGCAGCTAAACGATTTCTGTCAAGAGCATGCAACATGCGAAGAACATGCTTTTCGCCAGCATCATTCCAGGGTAAACTGAAGCTTTCAACGACCTGCTTCTGTCTGTTATAAATGAGGAAACATTACTTGGACACAACATAGAGACAAAACATATGTGGTAATGGATCAGTACTAGAGCCAGTTGCGTGGTTGTCTTCATTTACATTCAAAACATTCATGTCTTTGTTAGGATTACATTTGTATAGCCGTGCATGTTGGATACCACGGAGCTAATTGTGCACGGGTTTAATACAAATACTTTGTGAGTTTGAGTTATTACCGGCTCTGTGGCGACGGTGTTACAGACGCAATTCAGAATCCCGTATATCACGTTCGAAACATAGAGCTGCCAGCAATTTGGCAACTGAACACCTTGCGTTGGTTTTTATGTAATGGTATAAGTGCCGGTCGTTCAGAAAGCAATGGGAAACTACTGAACGTAAATTTGCCAAGAAATCACAAACATCAACAAAATGATGAGTTTGACTTCGACGTCCTGTAAAGGAAATGCATCTATCTTATATATATATATATATATATATATATATTCTTCTTCTTCAGCATTCCGAGCCAGTGAGGTTCTTTGCTGCAGATTCAAGCCGTCCCCATTCGTCTCTCTGGTTGACCTACTCTTGCCAGTCACAGATTCCAAGTACTTGTAGGTCTGTATGTATATTATCTCTCCACCGACTTCTTGGTCTACCTCGGGGTTTGCGGTCATTTATTTCCTGAGTGTAAGCGAGTTTTGTTTCGCTTTTATCTTCCATTCTTTCTATATGCCCCAGCCATTGCAGTCTATTAGCTTTCATGATACCAGTGATTAGCAAGGACTTAAATAGATCATAAATGTCTTTGTTGCATCTTCTTTTCCACTCTCCACTTTGTGTGTCCCTAAGGTTTGAAACAAGGCTTCGTTTCCTTTAGTTGTACTCCAGGTTTCAGAGCCACACAGCACAGCTGGTCTAATCAGTGTTTTGTATATTGTGATCTTAGTGTTACGAGATCAATCAATCAATCAATCATGTGCCATGCCGGAAAGCGTGGGCGGTCATGACTCGCCATTTCACTCGATCACCAGTGTCGTGGATCAGCTCAGTGTTCCTGTCTCGTCTATGCCATGTGGCCAAGCCATCCATGTATTTTCCTCCCAGTCTTCATCTTGGTCTGTTCCCTTCGATCTTGCCAGTTGTCACCAAGTTCTCCAATCCATTTCTTCTCATAACATATCCAACAATTTTTGACTGTCTACGTCTAATTTATCTAATCAGTTTACGATGTTCATTTGTCTCCTGTAGTACTTGGTCATTGTTACGAGATAGCGCATTTGATTTCAGCAGATGCTGTAGTGCATAGTATATCCTTTTTCCAGAGTTGATTCTAGCTTGTATTTCTTCCCTTATGATGTTGGAGCAGTTGAAGATTGTACCCAGGTTTTTGTATGTTTCCGTTCTTTTAATGGTCATATTATTTATTTGTATGTGGCCAGAGTTTTTAGCCATTCCGTCTCTTGAAATTACCATATATTCTGTCTTATCTTGGTTGATAACCAGTCCCATTTGTTGAGCTTTTTCCTTTAAGCGAGTCAATATTTCCAATGTCTTTTATTCATTTTCCCCCATAATATCTAAATCATCTGCATAACCAAGAAGTTTGGATGTTCCTCCAATAGCACATTCCTCTTTTACCTTCCTTACAACTTTCTCTAGAGCCAGATTGAAAAGGAGCGGCGATAGTGCATCACCCTGTTTCAAGCCAGATGTTATTTGGAAAGGGTCTGATTTCCTGCCTTTATATGTTACTATATTATAAGTATCTTCCATGCATAGTCTGGTCATGTTGATTAACGGTATTCCAAATCCTGTATAGCATTCCATGTGTGTGTGTGTGTATGTGTGTGTGTGTGTGTGTGTGTGTGTGTGTGTCATCATCATCATGTGCCATGCCAATTAGCTTGGGCTGTCATGTTTCGCAATCTCACACGATCACCAGAGTCGTGTTCTTGTCTCAACCATACCACGTGGCCAAGCTATCTATATATTTACGTCTCTTTATACTTTTCTTCAAAATCTTGCCAGTTGTCACTAAATTCTCGAATTTATTGTATTCTCATTACGTGTCCAAAAATGTTGACTGTCTACGTCTAATTCTTTCATCAGTTTACGGTTTTTATTTGTTTCTTGTAGGACTTTGTCATTGGCTTTAATGTCCGTCCATGGTATTCTTTGCATTATCTTCAGAAACCAAAGTTCCACAGCCATTAGATGTTTATCATCTTGTGTGCTCGTTGTCCATGCTTCACACCCATACAAAAATATAGATTCTAAGTAGCACTTCACCACCCTTTTTCTTATTGCAATAGACAATTTTATAATGGGTAGTATGTTTCCATCTTACAAAAGATACCTTTGAGGTGGCGATTCCTATTCTAATCTCCTCAAGGCACCCCCAATCAGATGTTATGAATGTTCCGAGATAGGTGTACCGATTCATTTGTTCAAGAATATTCCCATTTTCTTGTATATATCTTCAACATTTTTTTTAATATTTTTTTTTTTGTACAGGGAAAACAAATCTCGAGACATTACACATCCCTGTCTCACAATTTTCTTAACAGGCTGATATTCAATTACTTCATTATCAATCGTTAAAGCCTCTTGATGTTTTCAAAATATGTTTTACACGAGTCTAAGGTCTGTCCAATCAATGTGTAGATCTGCATCTTTATGGCAATCCTTGGGTTCGTGGTATTATTTACCTTTAGCCTCTTGACCCTCGCTTTCCTGTATTTCCGGTTTAGCCGCTTTGTTGTAAACGTGCGCGCAGATTCCACTACACACGTGTCCATCCACACACACACACACACACACACACACACACACACACACACACACACACACACACACACACACACACACACACACATACACACACACAAACAAACAAACAAACAAACAACAAAACAACAACACATGAGTCACATTCATACATTTCATGAATTGTTTTTGCACGTAATCGTGTCGTGGTGTGTTTGTGTTGTTTGTGTGCTACCGAAGACCTTGTCATCAACGTTCATGTTGTTACTTGAATTACCCCCCCCCCCCCCCCCAAACAAACAAAAAACAACAAAAACAAACAAACAAACAACGAGAAGTAGATTGTGAGCTTTACTAAAACACGACTATAAGAGACAAATTGGACGTTGCGGCCAAAGCCTTCGTCAGCACAGGACAAACACATACAAACCGACACAAACCTACATAACACACGATATGACAATATTAAACTAATTAAAGGTACTTATCTGAATCTGTATCCTTGCTTGGAAAGATTGACACGCGTAGGGCTGTCAGTGGATTAATAGAACGGATGTATGGTACACGGGTCAAAGGTCAAGCGGGAGGGGAGTGGGGGTGGAGAAGCGCGCCCATGTGGGCGAAAAAGTGAAAATTAGTACCGGCAAAGATGTCGCGAACGCAGTTCACAACTGGCAATTCTCGTTAAGCGCTCGAAACACAGCTGCGGAAGATTACATTCTGTTGGTCCTCACAGAGGGGCATGAGTCGCGGTCGTTCAGAAAACGATGGCAAAACACCGAACGCAAACCTGCCAAGAAAGTTGACTGCGACGACTTGCAAATACCTTGATAATCGACTGAAACTGGGAGGGGGGGGGTGGGAGAAGGTGGGGTTAGGATGTTAAATGAAGCTGTGTTGGACATTGAGGACGTGAGGGAAGAGTGTGCCCAATTGGAAGATGAGACGGTGTTCCAATGTCTTCCGATCCCTTTCTTGGGATGCGCATGATTTGATGGCCGTGACCTGTATGTCGGCCACGTCACGGTGGTCAGGACTGTTGAAATGCATGGATACTGGTTTGTGGGCGCCGCTGGTGATATCAGAAAGATATTGTCTAAATCTGTCACCAAGACGTAAGCATGTCTCACCGACATATCTCATTTCGCATCGTGTGCAAGTAATCGCATAGATGACGTTGCGATTGATGCATGAGAAACCCTCACGGATGTGGAAGGTCGTCTTAGGAAATGTCAGACTCTGGGTTTGAAGTATGTGTGGGCAGGTCTTGCAATCGAAGACAAGCCACCATGCCAGGAAGAGACTTGTGAGTGTCAGGATCTTGCATTCAGCAAGAACTCAGGCTCGTTGGCTGACAAGTGAGATACTAATTACTGTCACTAAATAACTCAACGTGACACACGGTAACAACAATTCAAACACTTTATTCTCGCAACGCGCACTTCACAATCAATGCATGTATCGCGCAATCACAATTCATCATACAATCAATACATGCAATCAATCAATACATAAATGCAATATACTTACAAGTCAATAACACAGGCGTTCAGTCTCCTACACTCGTACAGGCTAGCTATCGATTCACGCTCAAACATTCAATTCATTGCAAGCCCCATTCAAACCGTCTGTCCGCTACGACATCCCAAGCCTGTCTGCCGAGCCGTTCAGCACTCCCGTCAGTCGGAGTAGAGTCCCCCTGCGTGAACCACAAGTTTCACGCTTGTACCGACTGACCAGAAATTAGCTTAGCGTTGCTCAGTGTTGAGCCTGGATGCACTTGCCTGGCGCCGTCGAAGACGCCGCGTTGTAACTAGCGTGTTTAGCGTCACTCAGAGTTGAGCCCGGTTGTACTTGCCTGGCGTTGGTAAAGACGCCGCGTAGTGACTGTGGGTGAGAATCTGACAGTGAGGTTGGGGTAGACTGCTATGGACCAGCACATCCCTGGGGTTACAATCCCGCCTGTAAGCCACCAGGGGGCCTCTGGGAAGACATCGCGAGTAGTGGGGTCCGCCCGGAAAATAGATAGATGTCTCAAGAGGATATTCTTGGCAGCAATATTGTGGGGATGGTAAGTAAGTGAGAGGACAGGTCTATTATTTCGTGGTTTCGGCCTGGAGGAGAGAGCCTCAGAGCGACTGATAGACTGGTAGCGGTGAAGAGCTGTAGACAGAACATTCCCAGGAGGCGAAAGAAATCAAGCATTTCGTCGGCCTTTTGATGGAAGTCGTTGTTATCCTGGCAAAGCCGTCAGATACGTAACAATTTGGAGAAAGGAATAGAACGTTTGTACGATGGAGGGTGGGAGGAGGTATAGAGAAGGAATGAGTGCGAGTCATCTAGTTTATAATAAACCGTCGTGCATAGACCCGCGGAACCTAAAGAGAATGTGAGATCTATATTAGTTCTTATCTCTCAGACGGGACGGAAGACTGTATCACTTCTTGTCTCTCGGTGGGGATGGAAGGCTGTATAAGTTCTTTTCTCCAGGTGGGGGTGGAAGGCTGTATCATTTCCTGTCTGTCGGTGGGGATGGAAGGCTGTAACATGTGTTGTCTCTCGATGGGGATGGAAGGCTGTAACAGTTTTTGTCTGTCCGTGGGGATGGAAGGCTATAACAGTTCTTGTCTGTCGGTAGTAATGGAAGGCTGTATCATGTCTTGTCTGTCGGTAGTAATGGCAGGCTGTATCATGTCTTGTCTGTCGGTAGTAATGGAAGGCTGTATCATGTCTTGTCTGTCGGTGGGGATGGAAGGCTGTATCATGTCTTGTCTGTCGGTAGTAATGGCAGGCTGTATCATGTCTTGTCTGTCGGTAGTAATGGAAGGCTGTATCATGTCTTGTCTGTCGGTGTGGATGGAAGGCTGTATCATGTCTTGTCTGTCGGTGGGGATGGAAGGCTGTATCATGTCTTGTCTGTCGGTGGGGATGGAAGGCTGTATCATGTCTTGTCTGTCGGTGGGGATGGAAGACTGTATTATTTCTTGTCTGTCGGTGGGGATGGAAGGCTATATCATGTCTTGTCTGTCGGTAGTAATGGAAGGCTGTATCATGTCTTGTCTGTCGGTAGTAATGGAAGGCTGTATCATGTCTTGTCTGTCGGTGGGGATGGAAGGCTGTATCATGTCTTGTCTGTCGGTGGGGATGGAAGGCTGTATCCTGTCTTGTCTGTCGGTGGTAAAGGAAGGCTGTATCATGTCTTGTCTGTCGGTGGGGATGGAAGACTGTATCATGTCTTGTCTGTCGGTGGGGATGGAAGACTGTATCATGTCTTGTCTGTCGGTGGGGATGGAAGGCTGTATCATGTCTTGTCTGTCGGTGGGGATGGAAGGCTGTATCATTTCTTGTCTGTCGGTGGGGATGGAAGGCTGTATCATGTCTTGTCTGTCGGTGGGGATGGAAGGCTGTATCATTTCTTGTCTGTCGGTGGGGATGGAAGGCTGTATCATTTCTTGTCTGTCGGTGGGGATGGAAGGCTGTATCATGTCTTGTCTGTCGGTGGAGATGGAAAGCTGTATCATTTCTTGTCTGTCGGTGGGGATGGAAGGCTGTATCATGTCTTGTCTGTCGGTGGAGATGGAAAGCTGTATCATTTCTTGTCTGTCGGTGGGGATGGAAAGCTGTATCATTTCTTGTCTGTCGGTGGGGATGGAAGGCTGTATCATGTCTTGTCTTCGGTGGGGATGGAAGGCTGTATCATTTCTTGTCTGTCGGTGGGGATGGAAGGCTGTATCATTTCTTGTCTGTCGGTGGGGATGGAAGGCTGTATCATTTCTTGTCCGTCGGTGGGGATGGAAGGCTGTATCATGTCTTGTCTGTCGGTGATAATGGAAGGCTCTATCATTTCTTGTTTGTCGGTGAAAATGGAAGGCTGTATCATTTCTTGTATGTCGATGATAATGGTAGGCTGTATCATGTCTTGTCTGTCGGTAGTAATGGCAGGCTGTATCATTTCTTGTCTGTCGGTGGGGATGGAAGGCTGTATCATGTCTTGTCTGTCGGTGGGGATGGAAGGCTGTATCATTTCTTGTCTGTCGGTGGGGATGGAAGGCTGTATCATGTCTTGTCTGTCGGTGGGGATGGAAGGCTGTATCATGTCTTGTCTGTCGGTGGGGATGGAAGGCTGTATCGTTTCTTATCTGTCGGTGGGGATGAAAGGCTGTATCATGTCTTGTCTGTCGCTGGGGATGGAAGGCTGCATCATTTCTTGTCTGTCGGTGGGGATGGAAGGCTGTATCATGTCTTGTCTGTCGGTGGGGATGGAAGGCTGTATCGTTTCTTGTCTGTCGGTGGGGATGGAAGGCTGTATCATGTCTTGTCTGTCGGTGGGGATGGAAGGCTGTATCATGTCTTGTCTGTCGGTGGGGATGGAAGGCTGTATCATGTCTTGTCTGTCGGTGGGGATGGAAGGCTGTATCATGTCTTGTCTGTCGGTGGGGATGGAAGGCTGTATCATGTCTTGTCTGTCGGTGGGGATGGAAGGCTGTATCATGTCTTGTCTGTCGGTGGGGATGGAAGGTTGCATCATTTCTTGTCTGTCGGTGGGGATGGAAGGCTGTATCATTTCTTGTCTGTCGGTGGGGATGGAAGGCTGTATCATGTCTTGTCTGTCGGTGGGGATGGAAGGCTGTATCATGTCTTGTATGTCGGTTGGGATGCAAGGCTGTATCATTTCTTGTCTGTCGGTAGGGATGGAAGGCTGTATCATTTCTTGTCTGTCGGTGATAATGGAAGGCTCTATCATTTCTTGTTTGTCGGTGAAAATGGAAGGCTGTATCATTTCTTTTCTGTCGGTAGGGATGGAAGGCTGTATCATGTCTTGTCTGTCGGTGGTGATGGAAGGCTGTATCATGTCTTGTCTGTCGGTGGGGATGGAAGGCTGTATCATGTCTTGTCTGTCGGTGGGGATGGAAGGCTGTATCATGTCTTGTCTGTCGGTGGGGATGGAAGGCTGTATCATGTCTTGTCTGTCGGTGGGGATGGAAGGCTGTATCATGTCTTGTCTGTCGGTGGGGATGGAAGGCTGTATCATGTCTTGTCTGTCGGTGGGGATGGAAGGCTGTATCATGTCTTGTCTGTCGGTGGGGATGGAAGGCTGTATCATTTCTTGTCTGTCGGTAGGGATGGAAGGCTGTATCATTTCTTGTCTGTCGGTGGGGATAGAAGGCTGTATCATGTCTTGTCTGTCGGTGGGGATGGAAGGCTGTATCATGTCTTGTCTGTCGGTGGGGATGGAAGGCTTTATCATTTCTTGTCTGTCGGTGGGGATGGAAGGCTGTATCATGTCTTGTCTGTCGGTGGGGATGGAAGACTGTATCAGTTCTTGTCTGTCGGTAGGGATGGAAGGCTGTATCATTTCTTGTCTGTCGGTGGGGATGGAAGGCTGTATCATGTCTTGTCTGTCGGTGGGGATGGAAGGCTGTATCATGTCTTGTCTATCGTTTGGGATGGAAGGCTTTATCATTTCTTGTCTGTCGGTGGGGATGGAAGGCTGTATCATTTCTTGTCTGTCGGTGGGGATGGCGGTTAGCCTCAGGCAACACTGGTTGACATTAGTTTGTAATAATAATATCAGATGTGGCAGCGTGTTTGTGGCAGACTGGACGTGTTGATGTGCAGCAGCCTTATTGGGCCAGTGGCATTACAGGTTTAGATAGTTGGTCCCAGGTCATCTGGAAATTCACATTAGTTGAGGTCTTTAGAAGTAGAAGAGGGTGAGGTAAATTCACTCTACTGATCTACAAGTGTTACACGAGTGATACTACTAATAAATACATGTGTTTCTGGCGATTAATAGTTAAATGTGTTTATGGCTGGGAAGTCATATCAAATATTTCATCACTGAGGGTCTGGAACCTGTATTTGATAGTCTCTCTGAATTAGAGACATTTTGTAAGTGAATACTGTGCTACATGGAAATTCAGGATAGGCTGAGAATATTGCAACAGAAGGCGGTTAGTTCAAACAATATCAAGTTGTCATGATCTTAAATTATATGGACATTTGACTCGCTCTCTCAGAACAGGGGTGAAACAATCATAAACTTTCAATGATCGAACTCTCACGCACAGCCACGTGAAGTAAGCCTTTTATTCACGGTAAACTATTTACATTAAGTACATTCGTGAATAGTTGCATTATCACAATACGAAGTATGTACATTAACACATCTTATATTAATACAACATGACTCTCTCTCTCTCTCTCTCTCTCTCTCTCTCTCTCTCTCTCTCTCTCTCTCTCTCTCTCTCTCTCTCTCTCTCTCAGGCTCAAACACAATCCACTCTACTAGTCAGCCACGCTATCTCACTATAGTTAGAGAATACACGCATAACCCTCTCTGTCCGTCCTGTCTCGCTGTCCGCAACCCGTCTGCTCAACACTGGTAATCTTGGTCAGACCTTTCCTTCTCGCCCCTCGTGCGTCCCGTGTATCACGATGACCACTGGGCGGCCGTTACGTGGTGGCTAGCCGGTACTCGGCCACACCTCGCTGCCGGTGGTGTTGACTGTTCACCTACAGGCTATGGAGATCCTGACACAAATATTATTTGATGATACCAGATGTACAACTGGATGAGATGGTAAAGAGGGCGATTTGATCATTCAACATTGATTGTTGCATTTAATATTTGGAATGTAATCACCATATCATCATCATCAAGTGCCGTGCCGGCTGGCGTAAGCGTTCATGGCTCTCCATAGATCTCGGTCTTTGGTTTTCTGGATCAACTCTGCTGCTGATATTCCTCCATGCCACCGTCTCAATCCATCCAGCATCATTTCTCTTGGTCTGCCTCTGCCTCTCTTCCCCTCGATCTTTCCAGTTGTTACGATGTTCTCCAATGCCTCTCTTCTCATCACATGACCGAAGAAAGATGTTTGTCTCTGTCTTATTGTTGTTTATAATGTTCTTGTTTCATTAGCCTGTTTCAGGCAGTCGTCGTTAGTTACTCTGGCAGTCCAAGGAATTCGCAACATTCGTCTCAGGAACCACATCTCTGTTGCTTCTAATTTCTTCTTACTTTGTTCATTTACATTCCAAGATTCACTGCCATACAGCAAAACTGGTTCTACATAGCATTTCAGCACTCTCTTTCTTGCATTCAGTGATAGCGACTTATTGCATAAGATACTCTTCATTTTCTGAAATGCGGCTTTTGTCTGCCCTATTCTGCTCCTAAGCTCTGTTGTACATCTTCCATCTGATGTTATAAATGCTCCTAGGTATCTAAAATTATCCACTTGGTTAAGGATTTTCCCTTCTATTTCTATGTCACATTTTTGTGTCACCATTTTCTTTGATATTACCATTGTTACTGTTTTCTTGATATTCAAGGAGAGTCCTTTCCTTGCACTCTCTGTTACTACAACGTCTAATAATTGTTGTAGGTCTGTTGAATTATCCGCCACCAATACTGTGTCATCTGCATAGCGTATATTATTTATATTATAACCTCCAACTAGTATTCCTGGCATCTATTTGATCTCTCTCATTATTACTTCGCTATACAGGGAGAAAAGATCTGGTGACAAGACACACCCTTGTCGTACTCCTAGTTTTATCTGTTCGTAACTACCCTCTTTATTTCCCATTTTAATTGCTGCTACTTGGTTCCATTAAATATTCTTTATTATTCTTAAATATTTTCCATCAATGTTGATATCTTCCAACATTTTAATCAGTTCATCATGTTTTACTTTATCAAATGCCTTAGTATAATCTATGAAGCACAAATATATGTCTCTCTGTTTCTCTATTGACCTTTCTATTAGTGTGCGTAATGTATAAATTGCATTGTTTGTGCCCTTTCCTTCCACAAATCCATACTGTTCTTCACTAATTTCCATTTTTATTTTCTTTTTGGTTCTTCTCATTATGATACTGAGTAGAAGCTTAGTGATATGGTTTATAAGGTTAATTGTACGAAAGTCTTCACAATCAATTGCTCCTGGCCTTTTTGGTATAGCTATAAATACAGATCTCAGCATATCACTGGGTAAATATCCATTGCTGTAAATATCATTCAACATTTTGGTTAATATATCTACTCCAAATTCTCCCAATACCTCTAATTCTTCTATTGTGATTTCATCTGGCCCAGCTGTTTTTCCTTTCTTCATACGTTTCATAACGTCAGCGACTTCTTCTTTCAGAATAGGTGGACCATCTAAGTTACTATCTTCTGTTAATTCTTCCCTTTCTCCATCATATAATTCTCTTATATACTCATTCCATCTCTTCATTATAGCACCTTCCTCTAATAATATCTTTCCTGTTTTTGATTTCAAACACCCTGTATTTATTCTTATTTTTCTTCCTGTAAGCTCACTGATGGCTGTAAAGATGTGGTTTCTGAGGAAAATGCAAAGAATACCATGGACAGCCAGAAAGACCAATGAACAAGTCCTTCAAGAAACAAAAGAAGATCGTAAATTGATTAGAGAAATTAGACGTAGACAGTCAAAAATTTTTGGACATGTTATGAGAAGAAATGGATTGGAGAATTTGGTGACAACTGGTAAGATCGAGGGGAACAGACCAAGGGGAAGACCTAGAAGCAAGTACCTGGATGGCTTGGCCTTGTGGCATAGTCGAGACAGAAACACGGAGCTGATCCACGACTCTGGTGATCGGGTGAGATGGCAGAACATGACCGCCCACGCTTACCGGCATGGCACATGATGGATGGATGGAAGCTCACTGATTTGTCTGTGCATATTTTTTTGTATCTTTAATGGAATTTAATTCAATTTTTCTTGCATTGCTCGGTTAACCAACTTTCTTTAGCCTTCCAACATTTATCTTTTATTTCTTTATTTATCTTAGCGTATTCTTGTTTGTCATTTTTACTCTGTTTTCTTTTGTCCATCAGTTTTAAGATTTCTTCATTCATCCATTTTTTCTTAGCTATTTTGCCTCTCTCTGGTAATACTTCTTTGCTAGTTTGATGAATGGAGTCCCTTAACATTTCCCATTGTTCATTTATACTCTGTACTTTAGCTATTGCATTGCACCTATTTTTCACAGTCACTCTGTATTGTTCATGTATTTCTTTACCTATTTTCAGAACCTCTTTATTAAGTCTCATATTCTTAACCATTTTTTCCCCTGTCTTTAATCTTACTTTTATTTGTCCACATAGTGGTACATGATCACTATTACAGTCAGCACCAGGCATTGTCTTTACATTAATTAAAGCATTTCTAAATCTTTTATTAATTAGTATGTAGTCAATTTGGTTGCGTATTTTCCTATCAGGGCTTTTCCATGTGTACAATCGTCTTTTATGGTGTTTAAACCATGTGTTTCCAATTATCATATCATTGATATTTGCCCATTCTATTAGCTTTTCCCCTCTTTCATTTCTTGTACCTAAACCCTAATTCCCCACTACATCCTCCATTTTTCCCTTTCCTACTTTTGCATTAAAATCACCAAGTATTATTTTTATTTCTTGTCATCCAATTTGAGCCATCACCATTTCTATTTCGTCATAAAAGTGTTGTATTTCTTCATCACTACTGCTTTTTGTTGGTGCATATACTTGTATACTATTTATATCTATTGGTTTGCCTTTGATTTTTACCATAATAACTCTATCTGAAACACACCAGTATCCATTTATTGACTTGGCTGTTTTTTCGTCTATTATTATTCCTACACCTTTTTGATGTGTATCCCCTCTAGAATAAATTATTGTGTGATTGTCAGCTATAATTTTGCCCGATCCCTTCCATCTCATCTCATATCATAGTATATTCATTTTCATGCTATCCATCTCTCTTAGAACATTGGTCAACTTTCCTAGCTCATTTAATGTCCTAACATTCCATGTTCCTACTCTAAATGTATTTATTTTAGTGATGATTTTGCCATCAGTAGCTGGATGACGGTCTGGTGTCACCTGTGGCTCATGACTGTCCCTACGGGACGAGGATGTCCTAAGACAGCCATTAACGTCCTTCACTAACTCTGATATGTGTTTTGCCATGAAGTCTTGGGAAGATAATGTGGTGGTTTCCCCTTGCCTTCCACATTCACATGGTGGTCTTTTAACTCTGCCTTTAACAGCCATTTCCGACTGTAAGGACAAGTGAGTGCCCTGCTCTGCTCAGCTGCAGTTGTCCACCTATTCCGGTGGATACTCGGTCCCCAGAGCTGTGTTAGCCACACCGTAGTGTGATTCCATCCTCTACCACGGGGTGGTGCAGTTGGGATTTTCCCTTCCTAAAGTTATGGTCTATGACCAAACCTCTCCAGTACGTTTAGAGGATATCACCATAAGGGGATGAAAATGAACAAATGTAGGTATTTATTACTCTTGTATGCTTTGTGATTCATTTATGAATTTTGATTTTGTAACATATAATCAGATGTTGCTGTTATTCTGCAGAAGTGGCTAATTACTGTAATGTCAGAGCTCTCCTTGGTTTTTGTTTGTGTTGACGTACCTCTTGTTAAGGTGTCTTATTTTGTTGGTGTTGAAATTCTTTCTGCGTGAGATCCCTTGTTAAGGAACTTTATTTTTGTCGGTGTTAAAGTTTAGGTGTTCAGCCATTCTGTTGTACTTGGTGTACCTGTCAGGCTTAGCCTGGATAGGTGGCAGATGGCATGCAGTGAAAGACACACACTGAGACAGAGAGACACACAGAGTCAAAGATAGGGATACACACTCACAGACAGAGACTTGGACACTCAGATAGACAGAAGCACATACACAGACAGACACCGACAGACAGACACAGATAGATAGTGATACACACAAACATACAGACACAGACGCATACAGACACATCCAGACACATCCATACAGACACATCATGACACATCCATACAGACACACATACATACACACATAAATACAGATGGACATACACACAAACACACACAGACGTTAGTTACACAAATACTCAACTGTGATATACCCACACAATGCGACACACTCCACACACACACACACACACACACACACACACACACACACACACACACACATCTATTCACAAAACATACAAACAAAAAGTCACTCATTCAACCACTCTCTCTCTCTCTCTCTCTCTCTCTCTCTCTCTCTCTCTCTCTCTCTCTCTGGCCGATATATGCTCATCTATAGATAAAGCCAAGCAAACACACATACACACTCCTCATAAACACCAACACTAATATACACAAACTCCCTCACTCACTCAACCAGACAATAAAGAGTGACAACTGATATGAGTATCCACACATCCATTGAAATGTTTTAATGATACACATAATAATGTACATCCTAAAGTAGGTACATGCCATTGTAATGTAATAAACCCTATGTTAAACCAAGGATACATGAAGCATGAAATAAGTAGCAAAAACATTCTCAAATGTAACATGAATTCAGGTGACAGTAAACATGATAATGTGGAAGTTGAGCAATGTAATTTGATAAAACTAGTTAGAATCAAGTAAGCATGTAATCAATAGGGCTTATATAGTATAAAAGCTTCCCTATTATACACGTTGAAATCGAGTACCAGTAAACTTAATAATACGAAATATGAATATACACAGAATATGAGACATGCAGAGAAAGAGAGAGAGAGAGAGAGAGAGAGAGAGAGAGAGAGAAGAGAGAGAGAGAGAGAGAGAGAGAGATAACGAATGAACGAACGAACAAACTTTATTTTAAAAGAGTAACAAATTGGGCACGCAGGCCCATCTTACATTCGGCAATTTCAATCACTCATCTTTCATTTATCAAATATTCATGTTACATTAACATAGGGGAAAAACATTGTCACATGGATTTTGTAAGCATAAACAATACATATTACGCATGATACATTCACATGAGAAAAAAAAAAAACATTATTAAATGAAAGTTGTGAACATAAACAGTGCATATTGCAATGTTGTGAGACACATCCCCCATCCACCCTCATATCCCGCAGCCACCAACACATCCCCCACCCACCACACCTCCCCCACCCACCCACACATACCTCCACGCACTCACACAGAACCAGGCGAACATACATGCCGCCACACACCCACTGATCCCCCCACCCACACACATTTCCCCAAGAAGAAGAAGAAGAAGAAGAAGAAGAAGAAGAAGAAGAAGAAGAAGAAGAAGAAGAAGAAGAAGAAGAAGAAGAAGAAGAAGAAGAAGAAGAAGAAGAAGAAGAAGAAGAAGAAACCACACACACATACCCCCGCCAACCCACACATCCCGCGCCTATCCACACACATATCCCACACTTTCACAATTTTCCCCACCCACCCACACACACATCAGCCAACCTACACCCACTCACCCACCCAATATTCGCCACCTCTCAACTACACATCCCCACCTATACACACATCCCCACCCATAAACACATCTCCCCACCTGCCCACACATATCCCCCACCCATAACCCAAAAACACACACCTCCCACCCAAACACACCCCGCCACCCACATATACCCCACCCACACACATCCGCCGCTCACACACATCTTCTCACAACTACACACCTCCCCCCACCCATACACTCATCTCTCACACACATCCACCCACTCACGTACTCATCCATCAACCACTCACACCCACACATCACCCACGCGCCCATCAACACATGCATCTCTCATCTACCCTGCCACCCACACATACCCCAACCACCCAGCCAAACACACATCCCCCATCCTCGCATACATCCTTCAATCACCTGCACATCCCACACCTCTCACGCATCTCCCCTCCCACACAAAACTCCACCAATAAACACATCCCCTCACACACACCCCCCACATACATTCCCCATACACATCCCCACCCACACATCTCCCCACCCACTCACACGTCCTCCACCTACAAACATCCTCACCACCCACACATACATCCTCCACCCACTCACATTTACCCCATCCACACTCACACACTCCCACCCACAGAGACATATCCCACAGAAACCCCCCACACTCATCCCCCACACCAATTACACACCCATCCCCCAACCCACACAATCTCCTACACACCCATTCACTCACCCACGCACACACACCCTACCCACACCCCCTCCCAACCCACCAACACCCACATACTTCCAACTATCCTCTCAAATATCACCCCACCCCACACACACACGCATATCCCTCACACACACATACATCCACCACCGACTACACATTCCTTCACACATCCACACATCATCCATTAACCCATACACATTCCCCACACACAACCCCTCCACACATACATTCCCCACACTCCCACACACACACACACACATATCCCTCACATACAAACCCATACACACATCCTCACATCTAGACACATACATGATGCCTCACATGATCACCGAAACTAATAAGAACAAACTCCCACACTTTACACACAATTGAGACACTGACGATTGTCGTGAGAATTTTCGCAATTGCAAGAAGTGGAGAAAAAATTGTACATATACATTATGTAGCGTAGAAATTAGTGATGCAATTTAACTCTCTCTTTTTTCTCTCTCTCCCTCTCTCTTGCTCTCTCTCTCTCTTGCTCTCTCTCTCTCTCTCTCTCTCTCTCTCTCTCTCTCGCTCTCTCTCTCCCACCCACTAACTCTCACACATACATCACAGTAATGTTATATTATACATGATAAAATCAAGTGGCATACAAAATGATAATATGAGAATAAACAAAACAAAAAAACAAACAAAAATATGCAATGGCAATGGCAGAGAGAGAGAGAGAGAGAGAGAGAGAGAGAGAGAGAGAGAGAGAGAGAGAGAGAGAGAGAGAGAGAGAGCTAGAAAGATAAACAGACTGAGAGACAGAAAGTTAGACAGAAAGGAAGACAGAGAGACAGACAGAAAGACAGACAGAGAGGCAGACAGAAAAAAACTGACAGAAAACAGACAGTGAGAAAGGTAGCATGCTAGCCAGACAAATAGACAGAGAAACAGACAAGCTGCTTGCAACTAGATAGACAAACAGACAGATTTACAGACATAGCTAGATGAGTTGGTGCCCGGCCAGACAGACAGACAAGACAGAAAGACAGACAATACATACAAGCAATACAAGACATACGCGCCAACACAGACACGACAAAACAAGACAAGACAGACATATATGATTGAACTGTATTAGAAACGTATAGAAAAATGACAGCAACATCAGTTCTCGTGGGATTATGTGGACATGTTGTGAAATATTGACTTTTGTTATGTTTAAGAAGCTTTAGATACAGTTGTTTAGAACAACATCACCATGTGCCGTGTCGATGATTGTGGGCTGTCATAATTCGCCATCACACTCGATCACCAATCTCTGTATTTGTGTTCTTGTCCCTATTATTCCATACGGCCAAACCATTCGGGTTTGTGTGTCTCTCTTCTTCCCCTGCTATATTCCCGTATAGTTTGCGTGTTGTCACCAAGTTTTCGAGTTTATTTCTCCTTGGGACATGTAAATGTCCACGGTTTACTCCAACGTTCTCTAATTAATTGACTATCTCCATCTTTCTTTCTTGAAGTACTGTCCCAATCGATTTCCTGCCGCCGTAAGACACAGATCTGATCACAATCTGTGACTACTGATGTGTGTGTGTGTGTGGGGGGGGGGGGGAGGGGTTGTTAAGATGTGAATAAACATATACATGCAGAAGTCCGGAGCCATGTCTCCAGTTAAGGGTTTTAACTCTTTCTTGAGGCTAGAACACGACAGCACACACCGTTTCAAAATGTACAAGTATTATTTGTTGAAACACAAAATAACTAAACAATAAAGTAGGGGCAAATGAAATATTTTAGGCCAAATTAACGGACATAATAGTCATATAAACACCATAGTTAAGGGAGCAGTCGAAGACAGACGAGCAAGAGATAGACAGCGGAATAAGCGGGAAGGTAGCATAATATAAAGAGATGAATAAATATCAGCGTGTAAGCAATACAGACAGAGGTCCCAGGCGAAATAATGCTGACAGTGACCTGTGTGTATGGGTGTGTGTGTGTGTGTGTGTGTGTGTGTTGTTGTTGTTGTTATTGTTGTTGTTGTTGTTGTTGTTGTTGTTGTTATTTTTATTGTTGGTGTTGTTGTATTTAAAAAAAAAAATAATTATTTTAGAATGTTTCAAGTTGGTACGTGTCCCAGAGTGAGGGACAGAGTGTGTAGGAGGTCTGTTGCAGCCAAACTTATCTCAGCAGGGAGACGGCGCCTGGCTGACGGATAGATATTGGCAATTAGTAACGGGGTATATGTTATTGCCAAGTGTCACGGGCACGTTGGGTTAACCCCTTCTTCTGTTTGTCCTGTATTTCCAATGGCAGTACAGACCCTCAGCCATCTCTCTCCCAGCCTCCTATCTGTAGCCATTCCACCCGCTCTGTCCACACCCTTCTCATGTTATTCGTTTCTGTTTCTACTTCTCTTCTCCGTGAGTGTTAGGTCTTCCTCTGTTTCTTTTGCCTTGTAGATTCTACACTAAGGCTGTTCTAGCTATACTATTCTCGGGTGTTCTCTGTGTATGTCCCATCTAGCGCCATAGCGTCCTTCCTTCACCTTTTGGTTCACTCGAGTTTGAGTAGTTCTCCCCCCCCCCCCCCCCCCGTCCACACCATGGTTGGAGTAATAATCGACACATTTTTGTTTCTTTCAACATAATTGACGGATTTAACATGGCTGTTTAGTTCCCCCGGCACTCTATCCCCGTTACTGCAAGGCTAGCATGTCCAAAACAGCCAAGCTGGTGCCAAATGACCACATAATATTCATAATCTTAATCTATATATATAAAAGAGACTGTCTGTCTGTATGTATGTATGTCCTTTATGCGTTCGCGAACGGTCCATCCGATTGAGATGAAATTTTCTACACGTCTTCCTCTCATTCCCATGCTGCCAACTGTCATAGTTTGTTAGTGTAAAAACGGTTATTTACTTAATATTATTTAATATTTCAATTTACATTATACTGTATATATATATAGCGAGGGGACATAACTTCTAATAGCATTGCTATATATATAAAATTGTTGCATATTTCTCAAATAGGTGGACCCTTTCGATACAGTTATCAACAGGCATGAGCGTTATACTCCTCCACCTAAATCCTCCTCCTCCTCTCTCCTCCCTCCTCCTCCCTCTCCCAGCTCCCCCTCCACCCTTCTCTCTCTTCCTTCTCACTCCACCTCCTCCCTCCTCTTCCTCCATCCTCCTCCCTGCTCCTCCGTCCTCCTCCTAATCCTCCCCCTCCTCCTCCTCCATCCTCCCCCTCCTCCCACCTCCTCCCTCCTCCTCCCTCCTCCCTCTTCCTCCTCCCTCTACCTCCTCCCTCTACCGCCTCCTCCTCCCTCCTCCTCCTCCCCTTCCTCCTCCTCTCTCCTCCTCCCTCCACCTCCATCCTCCCTCCTCCTCCTCCCTCTTGCTCCTCCTCCTTCTTCCTCCCCCTCCCTCCTCCTCCTCATCCCTTCTCCTCCCTCCTCTTCCTCCTTCCTCCTGCCTCCTCTTCCTCCCTCCTCCTCCTCTCTCCTCCTCCTCCTCCCTCCTCATCCCTCTTCCCCCTCCTCCTTCCCCTCCTCCTCCTCCCTCCTACTCCTCCTCCTCCCTCCTCTCTCCTCCTCCTCCCTCTTCCTTCTCTCTTCTCCTCCTCCCTCCTCCTCTCTACTCCTCCTCCCTCCTACTCCTCCCTTCTCCTCCTCCCTCTTCCTCCTCCTTCCTCCTCCTCCTTTTTTTTTTCTTCTGTTGCTGCTGCCGCTTCATTTACCCAAGTTAATTGTTGGGGGAAGATGTAAAGATCTTTCAAGTGCTCTTTCTAATGCTTTTTGTAAGTTGGTCTTCGTTTATCTAAGGTTGTTCTAACTGCAACCAATAAATTATTAGACAGACAGACAGAGAGACAGACAGTCGGGAATGGGAGCTTCACCTCCATCCTCCCTCCTCCTCCCTCCTCCTCCTACCCCTCCTCCTCCCCCTTCTCCCTCCTCCTCCTCTTCCACCCTCCTCCCCTTCCCCTCCTCCCTCCTCCTCCCTCCTCCTCCCCTCCCCTCCTCCTCCCTCTCCTCCTCCTCTCCCCTCCTTCCTCTCATCCCCTCCTGCTCCTCCTCCCCTCCTCCTCCTCCTCCCCCATCCTCTTCCTCCCCTGCTCCCTATTTATTTATTAGGATGAAGATTGTTCTCTTCCAATCTGTTCGCCATATTTCCGGGAACGGGAACTGGAGCTTATATGACTACTTATATGAATTAAATGAGACGCTCCCTGCCAGGGGCTGGGTGAAGCCGCGCCGGGTCGTCTTTTTTGGGAACGGGAACGGGAGCAGGGGCCGAATATGAATTAAATGAGACGCTCCTCACCAGGAGCTGGGCGAAGCCGGCCCGGGCCGGGTCGTCTTTTTTTGGGGGGAACGGGAACGGGAGAAGGGGCCGAATATGAATTAAATGAGACGCTCCTCACCAGGAGCTGGGCGAAGCCGGCCCGGGCCGGGTCGTCTTTTTGGGGGAGAACGGGAACGGGAGAAGGGGCCGAATATGAATTAAATGAGACGCTCCCCACCAGGAGCTGGGCGAAGCCGGGCCGGGTCGTATTTTTTTGGGAAAGGGTGCAGGGGCCGAATATGAATTAAATTAGATGCTCCCCGCCATGGGCTGGGCGAAGCCGGGCCGGGTCAGACAGACATACAGACAGACAGACAGACACACAGACAGACAGACAGACAGACAGATAGTCGGGAACGGGAACGGGAGTGTATATGACTTAAATAAGATGCTCTCCACCAGGTGTGGGCGAAGCCGGGCCGGGTCAGACAGACAGACAGACAGATCCCCGCTAAGGACTGGGCGAAGCCGGGCCGGGTCAGCTAGTCTTTTATAAATACTAGAGAGATCGACTTAAGGAAATTAACCAACGAACAACAGATGACATCCCTGCTGAGAGAGGCGCTAATGCTTATGCTCGAATTCTCATCTCGTGTGTTGGTGACAGCAGATTTCGTAAGGTTATCGTAGACTTCCATAAATTGATTTATTATATCATTTGTTGTATCAGAGAAGCAACAACTGAAATGATCTCATTGTTACTACAATACATGGCACTGTGTCACGATTGTCGAGTTGTATGACACACGGACTTTTCTATATATAAAAATTAAAATTCCAGGGACCACGAAAATCCAACCTTTCAGCGGATGAACAACAGGCTCTCGCACATTTGAAACGTGGCTTCGACTTTGGGCTCAATCATTCGGTTCACGAATACAATATTTTCGGAGACTTCTGGGGGTCGTCGTTGGATCAACTTCCTCAAATCTTGCCAGCTATTCATTAAAAATGTCACTCATCTTGCAGATTGTTGAATATTCGACAGAGTACACTTTAATGACTACCCCCTGCCATGCCATGGGCTACCATGGAATCACTCGCATCATTAATCACAAGTTTATGACCTGAACACATTTCTACGCCTGTTGTTCCAAGCTGAGTAATTGATGCGGCTGGGATGATGAAGTTAAACAGGACATAAGCGAGATTTACAGATACGGTATTGCTTGAACTCAGCGACTTGACAACTGTTAAGATGAATCCTAGTCCTCGCTGAAACTATTAGATGTGGTATGTCCTTGCAGGTGGTTGCAATCACATCCAGGTTTATTTCTAGGCAACTATACGTTCAGTAGTTTGCCATTGCTTTCCGAATCAGTAGCCAGCGTTTAAATCTTCTGAATGATAGAGACAACCATTCAACCTGTCTCAGTTGACTTCTGAGTGATGGAGACAACCATTCAACCTGTCTCAGTTGACTTCTGACTGATAGAGACAACCATTCAACCTGTCTCAGTTGACTTCTGACTGATAGAGACAACCATTCAACCTGTCTCAGTTGACTTCTGACTGATAGAGACAACTATTCAACCTGTCTCAGTTGACTTCTGACTGATAGAGACAACCATTCAACCTGTCTCAGTTGACTTCTGACTGATAAAGACAACCATTCAACCTGTCTCAGTTAACTTCTGACTGATAGAGACAACCATTCAACCTGTCTCAGTTGACTTCTGACTGATAGAGACAACCATTCAACCTGTCTCAGTTGACTTCTGACTGATAAAGGACTGAGATGCTGACCAGCGTCGGGTTTCACGTTGAGTGAGGGCAATTTCTTGAGACAGAGGCACTGGTGGGATAGAAGTGGGGGTGAAGACAGTGTTCATATTGTAAGGTCGTGAGGTTCGTGGACTCTGACGCACACGTGAGGCTGGTGATGTCTGGAATTAACTCTTGAGGAGTGTCTACATTGACAGAGACACGGTTAGATACTTACACCATATAAATGGAGTGGTCATTGTTACTGTACATTGACAGTCAAGACTAGAGATACTTATTATTGAAATGTCGTGTATTCATTGACACTGTACATTGACAGTCAAGACTAGAGATACTTATTATTGAAATGTCGTGTATTCATTGACACTGTACATTGACAGTCAAGACTAGAGATACTTATTATTGAAATGTCGTGTATTCATTGACACTGTACATTGACAGTCAAGACTAGAGATACTTATTATTGAAATGTCGTGTATTCATTGACACTGTACATTGACAGTCAAGACTAGAGATACTTATTATTGAAATGTCGTGTATTCATTGACACTGTACATTGACAGTCAAGACTAGAGATACTTATTATTGAAATGTCGTGTATTCATTGACACTATACATTGACAGTCAAGACTAGAGATACTTATTATTGAAATGTCGTGTATTCATTGACACTATACATTGACAGTCAAGACTAGAGATACTTATTATTGAAATGTCGTGTATTCATTGACACTATACATTGACAGTCAAGACTAGAGATACTTATTATTGAAATGTCGTGTATTCATTGGCACTATACATTGACAGTCAAGACTAGAGATACTTATTATTGAAATGTCGTGTATTCATTGACACTGTACATTGACAGTCAAGACTAGAGATACTTATTATTGAAATGTCGTGTATTCATTGACACTGTACATTGACAGTCAAGACTAGAGATACTTATTATTGAAATGTCGTGTATTCATTGACACTATACATTGACAGTCAAGACTAGAGATACTTATTATTGAAATGTCGTGTATTCATTGACACTATACATTGACAGTCAAGACTAGAGATACTTATTATTGAAATGTCGTGTATTCATTGACACTATGCATTGACAGTCAAAACTAGAGATACTTATTATTGAAATAGAAAGAAAAGAAAGAAGAAAAGAATAGAAAGAAAAGAAAGAAAATAATAGAAAGAAAAGAAAGAAAAAAAAGCCACCTTTTCTGTCCCACATGGCATCGGAGTAGTTGTTTGTTTGCTGTATTTCGTTGTGTTAGCTATCTGTGGTGTCCTGTCCTTGACAAAGATTCTGAGAATCGAAACGTCGGCCGTCCTGTGTTGTCGTATTGTACGCGTTTGTGTGTATTTTTATTTTATTATTCATTTTATATATTTATTGAGTGCTTCTGATTTCGGATTTTCACCTGTATTTCGCGATACGATGGATCTCTTTGTAAGGTACGTGTTGATGTTTAGTACGTTTCTTCTCGCAGGAGCTTAGTATACCTATTTGTTTCCAATTCATATTATTATTGAAATGTCGTGTATTCATTGACACTATACATTGACAGCCAAGTCTAGAGCTATTAGCACTGAAAAGTCTTAAATTTACAGACA
The DNA here is from genome assembly GCA_963921405.1 of Cepaea hortensis. NCBI lineage: Eukaryota > Metazoa > Mollusca > Gastropoda > Stylommatophora > Helicidae > Cepaea > Cepaea hortensis. The sequence goes on from OY992890.1 coordinate 6,199,070, forward strand.
ATGTACATTGACATCCAAGTCTAGAGCCATTAATACTGATAAGTTGTATATTTATTGACACTACATTGATAGTAAGACTAGAGATATAACTGAAAAGTCCCATAATCTTTGACAACGTACATTGACAGTAAACCAAGAGTTACTTACCAGCGATAAACCGTATGCTCATTGACCTTATACATCGTTAAGTAAACCATACTTACCTTATATAAGCCTCATGTTCCTTGTCAATTATATTTTAAGTTCAATAAAATCTGCACCATCAACTCTCAGTGACATTAGTGAGGCACAGTGTCAAGTTGGCCGGGCAAAGTATTTGTTTACTTAAAGAATAAATAATACAGATTTCAACAGAGAATACAATCAGACATGTTTGCCTGGTTTATTATACCTGCAGTTGTTTATTACGTCTTATTTGTGCAGTAACAATATGGCTTTAATTTCACGTTGTCCAAGCAGTCGGCCTGGCCCCTGTACAGATTGAGCCTAAGAATATCTCCGAGAGGCTTAACTTTCTTGCTGACTTTATTCACAACGTATTTAGCTTCAAATATGGCACCGCCAGGTTTAGTTGTGAGCGTAATTTGGTACATAGAGAGCTCTTGATCCTTCAGGGAATTGCCAAGTTGAATCTCCATCACGTTCTGCACAGAGTCAAGTGTGTACTCCACACATTTGCCACGTATTGGTTCAGTCAGAGAGACTAAACTACGCGTCAGATCAAGTGCTAAGGCAAACTCGATGGCAGTGCTCACGTTTCCTTTGGTTAACTTGTTGCAGAGACAGTATTCAACTGGTATCCTGGCGTCCTTGCACGTCCTCTCACGAGGGATCTCATTAAATAAACTAATCCCTTGTTGTGTGATGTTCCCAATCCCAGGTTTGCCCTGAAAGTTGAGAATATCTAGAAGTGTCGCGTGCAAATCTGTATTCGTGGTTAGACGCTCTTGGTTTATTTTTAGCACTCTCATGAGATCCGGGTATTTCCGATGGAACCAGGGTGGGAAGATCAAGAAAACGTATGGTGTCATGGTTTCTATCACTCCATTGTAGGTGCGTCTGAAATAAACAGATTACATTTGTAAATAAAGAGATCAGAATCTGTGTGTAGGCATAGAAATATAGTGCACTGTCTTTTTGTAGATGAATAAAACATGCTGAAATATATTTGACAATTTCTTCTTCTTTTCCTCCTCCATTTACCTTTGTCAAGTTATGGGGAAGGTGTAACGATCTGTTATGCGATTTTTCAAATGATCTTTGTAAGTTGGAATTCATTTCTCTAATTTTGTTCTTGATACCATCACGCCAACCTTTCACGCGATCTTCATCTTGCTCAGTATCCATTAGATCTCATGAATGTGGCAGATAGTTCTAAGGTATTCTTGAGATGTTACCACACCATTTCATCTGTTGTTCTGTGGTCAACTGCATGTCTGGATTCAGACTTACAATGTCCTCAATCGTAATTCTATCTAATGACTATGTCATGTAATCCTGAGAGTCAACAATTAACTTGTAATGTTTAATGATTCCATCTCGCGGATGTGATGCTGACCCCGTGATCCATCGGTTGCTGATTGATCTGTACAATCTGGGACGAGCACTATATACCCAACACACGTCAAAGCGTATGGAAGCATTCTTTGCTTACTTGTTAATAGTTTCCCATTGGACACATCCTCGGAGTCGGTGAACAAAGAACTAGCTAATATTGATAGAGGGAAAACTACCGGACAAGTCACCATCATGGCCAGCACGTATGTTTTGTTCTAAATCACCACCTGGTGACATTATAATGGCCAGCACTTATGTTTTGTGCTAACTCACCACCTGGTGACATCATCATGTGTCTCTCCGCAGATGTTAACGTGTTGTAACGGCCGTGCACATTCAGCTGGTTAATAACATTGTAGAAGGAGTGGTGAGCTCTGCAGCTGTCCCCACGGAGATGGAACAGTGGTAGCAGGTCAGAGTTCAAGTCTCACTCCCAGAGGTCCGTGCTACAACGACCTGAGTGCCGAGTCAGAGGAGTCCACCAGCAGCCAGCCCATCAGACATGTGGTAGTACGTGTCTATATTCTGTTGGAAGCAAATAACACATGTGGAAACACAATCACAAAGACACCACAAACCGGTTACAGAAATGAGATGAAAACCATCAAGATCTTAGTAAAGACGGGCAAACCGAATGTCAAAAGTGCAAAGGAAATTCAAAATGATAACTAGGCAGAAGGCTTGGTCAAAATGCTAAGTGGAGAAGAGACAATAGACTCGATTCCAGACTGGTGTTCACGTGAGATGATGATCATGAGAGATGGTGTACGATGTTCACGAGACATAAGCTACCTTGGGCTCGTTCGCAAGATCCCAAGATGCACGACCCCTCCAATAGCTCCACCCCAGGGATCACACACCGTTTGTATACTCCGAGAGAGATCTGAACTAAACTGAGTCGTACTCATGCCCATCTTTTGTTATCCGTGTCTCTCGTTCCGGGGTGAAATTTCTAATAACCGTGACGACATTGTGTCGAGATCAATTACAGCTTTCACTTCTGGTTTGCCGGTTAGGACGGAATTCTGTATCAGTTTTTGTATGTCGGTATGGAGGGAAAGCTGTATAAAACGCTTAGCTTGTTTCAAACATGGACAGATCTACAGCCTGGTCAAGAAGCACTTCAGTAACACTATAGGTAAGGAGCTCTTTTATAAATATCTGCGGGCTGTCTGATCGACGATTAATACAGCTTACGTGGGAAAGAAACGATGACCGTTGTTGGGGGAATGTTCAGAGCCGTGACCTCGAAAAACGGTAAATAATGGCCAAACAGAAAAGGGGGAAGTCCAACGGGTCTATTTAAGGTGAATGGCTTCATAGAACTCATGTGAGTCCTGTGGTTAATGTGCTGAATGGTAGCTATGAAATACCAGGGACATATTATTCCTGCAATACCTAGCTATCGATTGACTCCCTACAAAGGAAGTTTCGGTACATACCCCGTCTCATCATCATCATGTGGCGGTGCCAAGACTATATATCTGCACTTTGATTTACAAAGATAGGTTATTACCGTCCTTATCTTTTTGATGTTCTGCTTCGATCTGATGTCTGTCTGAGAAAATTTTTCTAGATCTGGCTCTTATTAGGACACAGTCTATTCTCAAGGGTATGATGTCTTGTGGGACAATGTCTATTCTCAAAGAGATGATGTCTTCTCGGACAAGGTCTATTCTCAAGGGGATGATGTCTTGTGGGACAATGTCTATACTTAAGGGGGTGATGTCTTGTGGGACAATGTCTATACCCAAGGGGATGATGTCTTGTGGGACAATGTCTATACTCAAGAGGATGATGTCTTGTGGGAAAATGTCTATACTCAAGGGGATGACGTCTTGTGGGACAATGTCTATACTCAAAGGGATGATGTCTTGTGGGACAATGTCTATACCCAAGGGGATGATGTCTTGTGGGACAATGTCTATACTCAATGGGATGATGTCTTGTGGGACAATGTCTATACTCAAGGGGATGATGTCTTGTGGGACAATGTCTATACTCAAGGGGATGACGTCTTGTGGGACAATGTCTATACTCAAGGGGATGATGTCGTGTGGGACAATGTCTATACTCAAGGGTATGATGTCTTGTGGGACAATGTCTATACTCAAGGGGATGATGTCTTGTGGGACAATGTCTATACTCAAGGGGATATCAAAAGACACAATCATGAAAGTTTAACCTAGGCTAGTCTTCCAAGAGAGTGTCGTTGAGTCTGGACACAATGATGACAGTTTAATTAAGGCTAGTCTTCCAAGAGAGTGTCGTTGATTCTGGACACAATGATGACAGTTTAACCAAGGCTAGTCTTCCAAGAGAGTGTCGTTGAGTCTGGAAACAATCATGAAAGTTTAACCTAGGCTAGTCTTCCATGAGAGTATCGCTGAGTCTGGACACAATCATGAAAGTTTAACCTAGGCTAGTCTTCCAAGAGAGTGTCGTTGAGTCTGGACACAATGATGACAGTTTAACCAAGGCTAGTCTCCCAAGAGAGTGTCGTTGAGTCTGGACACAATCATGACAGTTTAACCAAGGCTAGTCTTCCATGAGAGTTTCGTTGAGTCTGGACACAATCATGACAGTTTAACCAAGGCTAGTCTTCCATGAGAGTATCGCTGAGTCTGGACACAATCATGACAGTATAACCAAGGCTAGTCTTCCATGAGAGTTTCGTTGAGTCTGGACACAGGAATGACAGTTTAACCAAGGCTAGTCTTCCATGAGAGTTTCGTTAAGTCTGGACACAATCATGACAGTTTAACCAAGGCTAGTCTTCCAGGAGAGTATCGCTGAGTCTGGACACAATCATGACAGTTTAACCAAGGCTAGTCTTCCATGAGAGTATCGTTGAGTCTGGACACAATCATGACAGTTTAACCAAGCGTAGTCTTCCAAGTGAGTGTCGTTGAGTCTGGACACAATCATGAAAGTTTAACCTAGGCTAGTCTTCTATGAGAGTATCTCTGAGTCTGGACACAATGATGACAGTTTAACCTAGGCTAGTCTTCCATGAGAGTGTCGTTGAGTCTGGACACAGGAATGACAGTTTAACCAAGGCTAGTCGTCCATGAGAGTATCGCTGAGTCTGGACACAATTATGACAGTTTAACCTAGGCTAGTCTTTTATGAGAGTGTCGATGAGTCTGCACACAATCATGAAAGTTTAACCTAGGGTAGTCTTCCATGAAAGTATCGCTGAGTCTGGATACAATGATGACAGTTTAACCAAGGCTAGTCTTCCATGAGAGTGTCGTAGAGTCTGGACACAATCATGACAGATTAACCAAGGCTAGTCTCCCATGAGAGTGTCGTTGAGTCTGGACACAATCATGACAGTTTAACCAAAGCTAGTCTTCCATGAGAGTATCGCTGATTCTGGACACAATCATGACAGTTTAACCAAGGCTAGTCTTCCATGAGAGTATCACTGAGTCTGGACACAGTCATGACAGTTTAACCAAGGCTAGTCGTCCATGAGAGTATCACTGAGTCTGGACACAGGAATGACAGTTTAACCAAGGCTAGTCTTCCATGAGAGTATAGCTTAGTCTGGACACAGGAATTACAGTTTAACCAAGGCTAGTCTCCCATGAGAGTGTCGTTGAGTCTGGGCACAATCATGACAGTTTAACCAAGGCTAGTCTTCCACGAGAGTATCGCTGAGTCTGGAAACAGGAATGACAGTTTAACCAAGGCTAGTCTTCCATGAGAGTATCGCTGAGTCTGGACACAATGATCATAGTTTAACCAAGGCTAGTCTTCCATGAGAGTATCGTTGAGTCTGGACACAATCATGACAGTTTACCCAAGGCTAGTCTTCCATGAGAGTATCGCAGAGTCTGGACACAATCATGACAGTTTAACCAAGGCTAGTCTTCCATGAGAGTGTCGTTGAGTCTGGACACAATCATGACAGTATAACCAAGGCTAGTCTTCATTGAGATTTTCGTTGAGTCTGGACACAATCATGACAGATTAACCAAGGCTAGTCTTCCATGAGAGTATCACTGAGTCTGGACACAATCATGACAGTTTAACCAAGGCTAGTCTTCCATGAGAGTATCGTTGAGTCTGGACACAATCATGACATTTTAACCAAGGCTAGTCTTCCATGAGAGTGTCGTTGAGTCTGGACACAATGATGACATTTTAACAAATACTACTCTTCCATGTGAGTGTCGTTGAGTCTGGACACAATCATGACAGTTTAACCAAAAGTAGTCTTCCAAGAGAGTGTCGTTGAGTCTGGACACAATGATCACAGTTTAACCAAGGCTAGTCTTCCATGAGAGTATCGTTCAGTCTGGACACAATCATGACATTTTAACCAAGGCTAGTCTTCCATGAGAGTGTCGTTGAGTCTGGAATCAATGATGACATTTTAACAAATACTACTCTTCCATGTGAGTGTCGTTGAGTCTGGACACAATCATGAAAGTTTAACCTAGGCTAGTCTTCCATGAGAGTATCTCTGAGTTTGGACACAATGATGACAGTTTAACCTAGGCTAGTCTTCCATGAGAGTGTCGTTGAGTCTGGACACAGGAATGACAGTTTAACCAAGGCTAGTCTTCCATGAGAGTATCGCTGAGTCTGGACACAATCATGACAGTTTAATCAAGGGTAGTCTTCCAAGAGAGTGTCGTTGAGTCTGGACACAATCATGAAAGTTTAACCTAGGCTAGTCTTCCATGAGAGTATCTCTGAGTCTGGACACAATGATGACAGTTTAACCTAGGCTAGTCTTCCATGAGATTGTCGTTGAGTCTGGACACAATCATGACAGATTAACCAAGGCTAGTCTCCCATGAGAGTGTCGTTGAGTCTGGACACAATCTTGACAGTTTAACCAAGGCTAGTCTTCCACGAGAGTATCGCTGAGTCTGGACACAGGAATGACAGTTTAACCAAGGCTAGTCTTCCATGAGAGTATCGTTGAGTCTGGACACAATCATGACAGTTTACCCAAAGGTAGTCTTCCATGAGAGTATCGCTGAGTCTGGACACAATGATGACAGTTTAACAAAGACTACTCTTCCATGAGAGTGTCGTCGAGTCTGGACACAATCATGACAGTTTAACCAAGGCTAGTCTTTCATGAGAGTATCGCTGAGTCTGGACACAGGAATGAAAGTTTAACCAAGGCTAGTCTTCCATGAGAGTATCGCTTAGTCTGGACACAGGAATGACAGTTTAACCAAGGCTAGTCTCCCATTAGAGTGTCGTTGAGTCTGGACACAGGAATGACAGTTTAACCAAGGCTAGTCGTCCATGAGAGTATCGCTGAGTCTGGACACAATTATGACAGTTTAACCTAGGCTAGTCTTTTATGAGAGTGTCGATGAGTCTGCACACACTCATGAAAGTTTAACCTAGGGTAGTCTTCCATGAAAGTATCGCTGAGTCTGGATACAATGATGACAGTTTAACCAAGGCTAGTCTTCCATGAGAGTGTCGTAGAGTCTGGACACAATCATGACAGATTAACCAAGGCTAGTCTCCCATGAGAGTGTCGTTGAGTCTGGACACAATCATGACAGTTTAACCAAAGCTAGTCTTCCATGAGAGTATCGCTGATTCTGGACACAATCATGACAGTTTAACCAAGGCTAGTCTTCCATGAGAGTATCACTGAGTCTGGACACAGTCATGACAGTTTAACCAAGGCTAGTCGTCCATGAGAGTATCACTGAGTCTGGACACAGGAATGACAGTTTAACCAAGGCTAGTCTCCCATGAGAGTGTCGTTGAGTCTGGACACAATCATGACAGTTTAACCAAGGCTAGTCTTCCATGAGAGTGTCGTTGAGTCTGGACACAATGATGACAGTTTAACCAAGGCTAGTCTTCCATGAGAGTATCGTTGAGTCTGGACACAATCATGACAGTTTACCCAAGGCTAGTCTTCCATGAGAGTATCGCAGAGTCTGGACACAATCATGACAGTTTAACCAAATCTAGTCTTCCATGAGAGTATCGCTGAGTCTGGACACAATGATGACAGTTTAACAAAGACTACTCTTCCATGAGAGTGTCGTCGAGTCTGGACACAATCATGACATTTTAACCAAGGCTAGTCTTCCATGAGAGTGTCGTTGAGTCTGGACACAATGATGACATTTTAACAAATACTACATGTCATCAAGCGATGCTACAGGCATTATGGGATAAACTTCTCTCGCACCACACAAAAAGATTTGTCAGTCGTACGAGAGGAATTGATTACACATTTTATTGCCACTGGCTCTTTACATTACAAAAATGCACAAAACTGTCTCTAATGAACCACACATGAATACACAGAACTTCCTATCACTAGTCGTCCCTAGCCCTACTGCTAAATCTATCTACTCATCTAAAGAAATACGCATCGACGCTAAGCGATGTGTTCCCTACGAAGTCTGTCCCCAGTCTGACGGTTCTCCGCGTGCTGATTACACAGTACGCGGAAGGACCTCGTGCGTACTTCGGCTTTTGCGTGCTACATCATTCAACACGCTTAGAGTAGTAGTCTACTCTTGAGTCCTATTCTAGTGCTTCGTGTCTATCACCTTGGCGTGATTATACCGTGACCAGAGTGCTTACTCTCTGGTTGACACTTCCGTGTCTCATGAGAGAACTGTTTACAGTTCCCCTCCCTATCTACTTCCTACACCTACCCTGCCCTCATGTTGGGGCACTGGGTTACCTCTATTCTACTTGAGGTAGACCACTCGTTCAGGGTGGTCTTCCCTCCTATCTATTTTAGTCTTTGACACACACCCTCCCCTCCTGTGTTGCGTTACAAACTTTGACTCCTGGTTGTGACGCAAGAGGTTTCTAAAAATTAGTGTATCTAATTTTTGTCAAAGACTTGGTTCTGGGTAACTCAATAGACCTCTACTGACTATTGTCACAATGTAGTATTACTTTACTTGGCTACTGGTGATCGCCACAAACTTGTCTGGTTGGCGTGAGCCCTCTTCTCAATCGCAATATTATATTTATTAGAGGTTTGTCTGAACCGGACCATTGTCTTATAAGACCTGCCCTCAAATAGTAAATTAACTTACTACCCATACAAAGTTGATTTTCTTAGGATCAACACACGAATTGCTTCATGTCCCCCATATAATATTAAACAACCCTTGCACAAGCTGTGCGCGACAGGCTTTACCTATCTCGCTTCCGCGTGTAAAGTTATCTTTCACTGTTAATTTAGTGTTTCGCTGTCTATTGTGTCCCCTGACCCGGAGTTATCTCCCTTGTTCTAACAATTGTATGCACTTTACATGTTTGTTTTTCTGATAGTTTGAGTGTTTGGATGTAACTAATATTATAATTTACCTTCTAACATGTGTGTCTGTCTATAATTTGTATGTAAGTTAGTTTTCAAGTGCCATAATTCGGTTAAATGTGACCACAAACAAGTGTATACCACTAATTCGTGACAACATTTCCGTCTTATGAGACTTAAAATACTTTTTCTAAGCTATACACTAAACTACACACAACACATTCGAGACAGTATATCTCAACATTGAAAGCAAACGCTTGACGCAGACAAATAATAAAAAGTTGCGTTGAGCGGCAGAAAAAATCCGCTGGTTGTCCTAACTCTCCATTGTATATTTTCCATTTTCTCTTACTTTCACACTTCTATCACACATCTTTTATCCTCCCAGTTATTTAAAAACCTTGAAGTGACACTGTACAAGTTTGGCTCAGTTTGAAAAGAGTTGAGCTTAATGACTGTGCGTAACTTACTGCACGAGTCATGTATTTACAAAATATTTACATGGATGAAATAGGGTTGATAGTTTGTATCCTTATAATACTAAACACTACATTCTTCTGAAATACTAATACTAATTCTATAACTATATATATTCTAATTTGTTGCACAAAAATAACCTAATTTAAGGGAAGTATTCTAACTAACTAAAAAAATGCAAATGATGTGCGATGAATTATGTACCTTTCTGAAATGAGTAATGTAAAATGTAACAAAATTATAAATAATGGGTTATTATTTAAAAAAAATGTTTTAATGTCTACATGAAAAAATATGATTAATAATTTTAATATACATGGTGAAATGTATAATCCTTTTATCCTATAAGGTATAAACTACTTTTAATTCTAAATGATGAGGTTGTTAAAGTGTTTATCAAGATGGAATGAAATAATGTGAAATGAAATGTACTAACTGGTACTGTTCCTATCTTAACTTTTTATCCTCGTCTTTAATTAGCTATTATTAAATTTAAAGTACTATCCTAAGTAAGTGGGTAAATTAGTGATTTATCTAAACTAAAAAAAATCTATTATATTCCCTAAATCTAATTTAAATCTATATTAAAGTAACTACTCTACCTATAATTTCTCACTATATTAAAAACATGTTATAATACATATCACAATAAATAAATATATATACATAGTATTTAACTACCTCAGGTTAGTGGTTGCCATAATGTTCAGACATTGCTTTCGTTGGCACAGTTCATAGATACATAATTGTCCTGGGTATATTAAATACACTACACATTTTCGTAAGGGCTTGCGTTGCAGCCGATATGAATTGGGTTTCACGGTCGGATAAGATGGTACGTGGAAATCCGAATCGTGAGAACAAATGTAGAAATACATTGGCAATATCTTTGGAGGTGATGTATTTCAAAGCTACTGCCTCAACCCACCTTGAACATAGGTCTAGTAGCGTTAAGATGAAGCGAATTCCTTTGCTGGACACCTGGTTCAGGGGTCCAACAATATCTACCGCCACACTCTCAAATGGCCTAGAGGCCAGTGTTGAAGGTTGTACTTCAGCTGTAGGATGTTTACCCTTACGTACTAGTTGTTGACAGACATTACATGAACGACAAAATACTTTTATGTCATTACAAAAACCCGGCCAATAAAAATGAGCCTGAATTCTGGCCCTGGTTTTGTCGTATGCAAGGTGACCAGCAAACGGTGACTCGTGTGCAATCTTTAGCACAGTTTGGCGGTGTTGTACAGGTAACACCGTTTGCTGAATCTCATGGTTGCCAGTTGTATAATAACGAGTACGAATACCATTATTAAGTCTAAAGAACCATGATGCGTTTTTTGTTACTTTGGCTTTTTCTTTTAATAGTTTTAGATATGGAGACACACTCGGATCAGCTTTTTGCTGGTCTATGAACTTTTGTCTGGTGGTATCATCCGTGCTAGTAGGTGATAGCAACAGTAGTCTTTCTTCCTGTAAAGTGTCTTGATGCTTAATAGTATCTGCTCTGGTTGTTGCATTAGCTGCATTTAATTTTTCCCATGCAGCTATTTCTTCGTTAGTGCAATGCTTCATTTGGGGTAAGCATCCCAAAATGAAATCATTACAAGGGTTATCTAAAATAGCACATGTAAAGGTACCAGAAAGGAAAGGAGTGTTAATACGGGCTCTTGCCAACGGGTAAATTTCAATATTGCCCGAAAAGGTTCGGCATTTGACTGAGTCACCTGTATAATCATTTGGATTCACCAGTTCCTTTCTAAGACCGATAAGAGTGCTCCCACTGTCAAGCAAACATTGGCATGGTATTTCGTTGACCAATGCATTGTGGAACACCAAATTGCCTCTGGAGGCTAATGCTGCATTTACACTCTCAGTGGAGAATGGTACTGTATGTCCACATTCTAATTTTCCGTCTGCATGAAATTGGTGACATCGCTCACAACTGTCAAAGCTTAAAATATCGTTTACACAACAAACATCTTCAGATTGATTAACAGGTAATTCATTCTCGACCTCACACTCAGTCTCACTTCCACTATCAGAAGATGTATCAATCAAAATTGCACTGTTGGCCTTCATTCTTTGGCGGCCTAGGCATTTATTGGAATAATGCCCGTAGCTAGAACAGAAGAAACATTTGATTGCACGCCTGTATGCATTTCTCTTGTTTTGTTGTTTCTTAATGACCATCTCAAGATGTCTCGGATAGTTTGGTGATTTATCACACATAGCGTAAGTATCATGAAAAAGTTGGCAATACACACATTTAGGCAATTTTTTGATCTTTCTTGTCGACTCTCTGAAATGGTTTTTTATTGCTACGATAGCTTTTAGGTTGGTCCTTAACAAAAGAGACTATTTCAGAGTCGATGTTTGATGTTTTAAAAATTTCTCTATTCGAGGAAAAATATGCGGAGCCTTTCTTCTCGAATTGTTCTATTGTTTCGATGTCTGACTGCTGAAGGAACTTAGCGAAAGGAGTTGGGACTGTGGATATGACTTTATCCATTGCTATTAAGTTCTTAAGTTTCTCTTAGTCCTTTCCTATTTTTGCTGCACTAAGCCATCTATTCAGCACGCTTTGGACATTCGAGACATAATCGATGAAGGTCTCACTTGGTTTTGGTTTTAAGTTAGAAAACTGCACTTGATACCCAGGGGCATCAAGTAAAAAATGTTGCATTATTCTATCATGAATGTACTGATAGTTAGATCTAAGATCAGTTGGTATTGATTCAATAACTTTAAGGGGCTCCCCACTGAGGTTGTTCATGTAGATCATGGCCCACATATCGATTGGTACTTGATGGTATTTAAGCTGATATTCGACATTTTCTGTCCAAGCTGATATGGAATCTTCGTTACAGCATGGCTTAATAATATGTATGTATTTATTAAGCTTATTTCTTCTTGCTGACTCTTTAGTTTTGTAGCGGAGATCTCTGAGTGTGAATCTACTTCCATACCTTTCATCTTTAACTGTGTGTCTGATTCAATCTGTATTTGTTTTTCTTTCACTCTTGCCATTTCATCTATCTCTCTTTGCTTCAACTCTCTCTCCTGATCTAATTGTTTTTGCTTTAATTCTCTCTCCTGATCTAATTGTTTTTGCTTTAATTCTCTCTCCTGATCTAATTGTTTTTGCTTTAATTCTCTCTCCTGATCTAATTGTTTCTGTTTTGTTTCTTCAGCTAATTGTGCCTCTTTGTGTTTTATTTCTAATTCTTTTTGTTTTGTTATCACAGTTAGTTCTACAATCTCCTTCTGGTGTTGTCTTTCTTGTTCTCCAATCTCCTTCTGATGTTGTCTTTCTCGTGCACGTTCGTCTCTCTCAGCATCTTTTACTTCCCTAAATTTTTGATCAGCATATTTCTCTAATTCCTTTCCTGTGTGTTCTAATTCCTTGCCTGCTTGTATGAAATCAGCTAAAGTTGACATGTTGTTGGATAATTAGCTAGAGTTGATAGGTACTCAAATATTTACTCAGGTATATTAGCTATGTTGAGTTTTTAAATGCCTGTGTACAAAAAATATTATCAGATTACACCCTGAAAAAGAGATGCATTATTAATTATATGGCATTCAAAATAATTTGGGTATACTCATCTCAGCAATCCAGAACACTCAGGTACATTCGTTTGGCACCTCAGGTACAATCGTTTGGCACCTCGACATACACCTTGCGTTACTCTTATACACCGCTCTTGTTATACCTGGTTTACAAGAGCATCAATAATTAACTATTTGTAAAAGACATATGACTTTAGACATTTGTTTGACATTTACAATCACATGCCCCCGGACAACACAATGTGGTATAGTTAATAGTAAATGTCACTGTCCTGTCTTCGTTCTAATGTCTTCTGCGTTCCCTAACTATTGCTGTTTAATTTGTGAAAGTGCTGTGCACACGGATTCTTATTTGCATAAAGAAAGTAGTGCCATCGTGACGGTAGAAAATAGAAAAAGTCTACAAATAATTAAATAAACTCTTTGAAATAAATATAAAGGTAATAATAATGTTCAAATAAATAAATATATTCAATAAATAGCTTGTATAACCAAATAATATTCAATATAAGCCAAAGATTCAGGCGAGCAGCCGCTTGGCGATTTGTAAACAATCTGTCGCTGATTGCAAATGGCGTAGGGCAGCTGTTTGTCAACCGCGATACGTCACAGGCGCAGCGCTATTTTTAGATTGGAAAAATCTATATTGTCGCCGGCTCATTTCTTGTGTATTGCTCCGCCGTGAATCATGTTTGATAAATACTCATAAATAAATCAATAATTGTAGAAATAAATGATACAAAACTATAATAATAATACTTACAAATCAGAAGGAAACATATTCATAACGCACAAAACATTTCAATAAGCATAAATAAACGTTAATCGGTCACGATGGGCACAGCTCGCATCTTGTTCTAGTCTGCACACGCCATTTTACACTAACACAAATTAAACCCTGTGATAAACTGACAGTAATACTATTCTAGAGCCGTGGGTGAGTGTTTTAGCTTGAACAATTGTCCAAGCTACACTTCTGACACCACTTTTATCCTAGCCTGTCATCAAGCGATGCTACAGGCATTATGGGATAAACTTCTCTCGCACCACACAAAAAGATTTGTCAGTCGTACGAGAGGAATTGATTACACATTTTATTGCCACTGGCTCTTTACATTACATAAATGCACAAAACTGTCTCTAATAAACCACACATGAATACACAGAACTTCCTATCACTAGTCGTCCCTAGCCCTACTGCTAAATCTATCTACTCATCTAAAGAAATACGCATCGACGCTAAGCGATGTGTTCCCTACGAAGTCTGTCCCCAGTCTGACGATTCTCCGCGTGCTGATTACACAGTACGTGGAAGGACCTCGTGCGTACTTCGGCTTTTGCGTGCTACATCATTCAACACGCTTAGAGTAGTAGTCTACTCTTGAGTCCTATTCTAGTGCTTCGTGTCTATCACCTTGGCGTGATTATACCGTGACCAGAGTGCTTACTCTCTGGTTGACACTTCCGTGTCTCATGAGAGAACTGTTTACAGTTCCCCTCCCTATCTACTTCCTACACCTACCCTGCCCTCATGTTGGGGCACTGGGTTACCTCTATTCTACTTGAGGTAGACCACTCGTTCAGGGTGATCTTCCCTCCTATCTATTTTAGTCTTTGACACTACTCTTCCATGTGAGTGTCGTTGAGTCTGGACACAATCATGAAAGTTTAACCTAGGCTAGTCTTCCATGAGAGTATCTCTGAGTCTGGACACAATGATGACAGTTTAACCTAGGCTAGTCTTCCATGAGAGTGTCGTTGAGTCTGGACACAGGAATGACAGTTTAACCAAGGCTAGTCTTCCATGAGAGTATCGCTGAGTCTTGACACAATAATGACAGTTTAACCAAGGGTAGTCTTCCAAGAGAGTGTCGTTGAGTCTGGACACAATCATGAAAGTTTAACCTAGGCTAGTCTTCCATGAGAGTATCTCTGAGTCTGGACACAATGATTACAGTTTAACCTAGGCTAGTCTTCCATGAGAGTGTCGTTGAGTCTGGACACAATCATGACAGTTTAATTAAGGGTAGTCTTCCAAGAGAGTGTCGTTGAGTCTGGACACAATCATGAAAGTTTAATCTAGGCTAGTCTTCTATGAGAGTATCGCTGAGTCTGGACACAATCATGACAGTTTAACCAAGGCTAGTCTTCCATGAGAGTATCGTTGAGTCTGGACACAGGAATGACAGTTTAACCAAGGCTAGTCTTCCATGAGAGTGTCGTTGAGTCTGGACACAATGATGACAGTTTAACAAAGACTACTCTTCCATGAGAGTAGCGTCAATGATGACAGTTTAACAAAGACTACTCTTCCATGAGAGTGTCGTCGAGTCCGTACAGTGATCATTCATAGAGCTATGTGATTTTGTATCCTGAAAAATTCAGTGTTGTCTGTCCTGGGTATCTCAATATCACAATTAAATAACATTCGTGTTCGTCAAGACAAGTTCTGTTGTTTCAGTGATACGTTAAAGTATTAGCCTTGTGATTGTATCTCAAGTACGGGTTCAGAGAAGACGGTGTAGATAGAGTATAGTTTAATTCTTACTTGGGAAATATTCTCTTCCCTACTATATATATATATATATATATATATATATATATATATATATATATATATATATATATATATATATATATATATATATATATAAAGAGAGAGAGAGAGAGAGAGAGGGTATGGAGAGAGAGAGAGAGAGAGAGAGAGAGAGAGAGAGCCATGCTATGCTTATCGAAGTAGCACATTGTAATGATGGTGACAAGCACACGGATTTGGTGAATTCCAGTGGATTCCCCTCATTTTCTGTCTAAAGGGGTCAAAGACTATTTCTAGACGGGGAAACTCCACAAAGGATTCTTTGTTTATCGGGTTCTTGTAAAATCCACAACTCTACTTTAAAATTAGAACACTAGAGAAATATTTAGCAGTTTTTGTATAACTCACCTAGTCAAGTGAATCCTGACAATATTCAATCCATAGTAAGAGAAATACTCTAGGTCCAAGGCTATAATATAACTACGGACTAGCAGTATCCGGTAGAGGCAGTTAACATTATTACTTCGTGAAGACAACTTCTGCAATGTTTTCCTTTATAAAATGCTCACATGGTTCCGATCTACAGTACCAATTTTCATGGCGACAACGTATTACTTTCCTAAGATAAGATAATTGCAACTTATCTTAACTTAACATTGTAGTTTAGATGAATCAATACCCGAGGGAAGCTACCGCGTTCTTGACAGAATAGGGGTGGAAAGCCAAGGGTACACACACTATCGAGGTTGATTAAGTGACCAGTTTAACTGGACCTGTTGTCTTGATTAGAGAAGTTAGTGTTTGAAAGTGTGATGTGTCTACCACATAATTGTGCAGCGTATTTGTGTTTCTACGGCGGCTGTATTGATAGGCTATTTAAAAGAGCGTTCTCAGCGTCAATCCACCGAGACCTCACCACCACGAGCCGGTGGCGAGTTATGGCCAGACCCTGACACCCAAGGGACCCGGCTTAGAGACGTTCAGCCATGTCCCACAGATGAGGGCCTTGTACGAGCCCGGACCATGAGGGCGCGCACATCTGTCAGTCACAAGTGTCCGGACCTGTGTAAAGCGTGCACTATCGTCAGACTCCCCACCTGACTTATAGCGGTCCCCGCGACCAGCGGGAATAGGTCCGCCATAGCTACCGCAGGAGATATTGCCTGTCTATTTGCAAGCAAATCTCCCATACTTCCACTGTGCGGATCTCGCGACCAGCGAGAATAGGCCCGCCGGAGATTTGCTCGTCTGATGCGAACAAATCTCTACCGAGAGACTGAATAAGTAAAGAAACGATAAAAGTAGTGGTATTTCAATTGCGCTTGCGCTCCCACCTATGCTACACCCTTCATGTGTCTTCACAAAGTCGGACTAGAGTCAAGCTCAACAGGGTCTTCTTTCCCCGCTGATTCTACCAAGCCCGTTCCCTTGGCTGTGGTTTCGCTAGATAGTAGATAGGGACAGTGGGAATCTCGTTAATCCATTCATGCGCGTCACTAATTGGGTGTCAGGGTCTGGCCATAACTCGCCACCGGCTCGTGGTGGTGAGGTCTCGGTGGATTGACGCTGAGCCGCCAGCGTCTGCAGCCTACCTTGTGCCAGACGTATTGGTTACCCATTCCTCTGGAATACACAAGACTAGGCCGAGAGAGGGGTCATGTCGTTTGGGCATCACATGATCTCTGAAGCTCTGCCCAGACATTGTGATGGAATAGTGGCCACATTCCACTCACATACTTTAGTCTGTCAAGACTGCAAGGTGTCTACTAATTTAAGTATGCACACGATAGAGGTAAAATCAAATTATTTCCCCACTATCAGCTAGTGCCATACTTAAGTACTACACTGATTTAACTCCCCTGGATCATATAATCCTTTCATTACTACGTCCGATTATCAGGGGATGTGTTAATAAAATTAATCAGTCAATATGGAGTAATTAAACATGCATGAAAGAGAGTCTCTATGATATGATCATTTGTCATCGTAGTTCTGCAGTGAACCACAAGCCTATTATTTAATCCAACGAGATTTTCTTACTTGAATCAACATTTCAGCCAAATATTATGATGGGCTTCATGAATATGATTATCGTGTGGTAGAAAGAAAGCCTATTTACATGGCCACCGTTATTATCGTCTGATGAACTATAGGACTGAGATTATGGCTTCAGTACATAGTTCAAACAGTATCAGGATAACTCACTTATCATTCGACCACATAAACGTAATTGTTTTCTTCCGGTAGAGAAGAAAGCTCATAGAACACTGAAGTGATATAGTGAGTGAAATATGGCGAGAGTGAAGGACTACATGTTACCCTCATATTTTGTCATGAGGTGGTGTTCATCGTCTCCCCATATGGTGCATATTGTCTCACTGGACATTGTTGGTAACATGTTGAAATAGAACTTAGCACTATATAGTCCCAGAGAGCTCATCCTGAATAAAGGAACAATTGGTCAACTTTCATCATGTCTCAGAAGATTTGACCATATGCTCTGAAGTCTTCGAAAAACAATAGCTGTGAAGTGGCATCATCTTGGCTGGTCTAATAGAGACATCAATCCTGACCTGTTGAATAAGTTGAGGAATGTCCAGTGTCATCACATGCAGCAGGGAGGAAGAACTCCGACACTACCAGGTGAAGCGTTGCTACCTCCAAACATACGGACTGTGACTAGATGACACAACCAGGTGAAGCGTTGCTACCTCCAAACATACGGACTGTGACTAGATGACACAACCAGGTGAAGCGTTGCTACCTCCAAACATACGGACTGTGACTAGATGACACAACCAGGTGAAGCGTTGCTACCTCCAAACATACGGACTGTGACTAGATGACACAACCAGGTGAAGCGTTGCTACCTCCAAACATACGGACTGTGACTAGATGACACAACCAGGTGAAGCGTTGCTACCTCCAAACATACGGACTGTGACTAGATGACACAACCAGGCGAAGCGTTGCTCCCTCCAAACATACGGACAGGAACAAGATAAAGCCTATGATGAAGTAGTAGTAATTCTACCTGACAACTTGGCGGGACTATTTTGTTTTTTTTTTGCAGACTATTTATAGTAGTGTTTGTCATCTCTGGTTGTGTAGTTCCTTTTGGCTGTTGAATAGCTTATATTAAATAATTGAGTAGTGTTCTGAATTTCTCATGTGTGTATTGTCCTTGTCTAGAATTGGAGTAAATTAACTTGAGGACTTAGAACCAGGCGAGGAGTGGGTACAAGTGCCAACATATTTCTACACATCCTTTTTAGTTTGCATCCAACTAGATAGAAAATGCAGACAATAAAATCCGGCTGCTGTGGGGACTGAAGTACAAGCGTTGATTTTCGAGAATTCGCTAGACAGTGACGCGGTCATCTACACAGATTGGTCGGTCGTCCGACATGTGAGAAGCTCATGGGCCTTTACGGCTCGGGCCGGAGGGAGAATTGTGATGGAGGACTCTGGTGCTTTCACTGAAACCACAAGTAGCCTGACCATGGAAGTCATGGCAGTAAGTAAAGCAATATCATGGCTCGAGACACAGACATTCACTAGGGCTTGTTTCCTTAGCGACTCAATGAACATGATCAAGAAGATAGAGGTGGAGTTGATCCGAAGAGAGTGGTTGCTGTCTCTGGAGCGGTCTCGGCTGGCAAAGATTAGTTTCATCTTCGTGCCAGGGAATGCGGGAGTACAAGGAAATGAGCGGGCTGACAAGCTCGCAGGTGAGGCTACGGTGGAGGGCGGACGCGGCATGGACCAGGCCGACATTCTGAATGCTCTACGAGAAGTAAGACTTTTTCATGAACCAAGTGATGACTGTGAATCTACAACCATGGCCAGACTGCGAGAACAGCAAATTAAAAGAGGGGTGGCCAAACAAGAACACTACGCGGGAAGCCAAAGCAGATTGATAAACCAACACAGAACTGGTGTCGTTAGCCGCTACACGCTGAGGGATTTGCTGAGGAGGGGACCCAAGCACTTATGGACTGAATGGTTCGATGCGCAATGAGGACGATCTGTCGACTAACTAACTATCTCTGGTTGTGTAGTTCCTTTTGGCTGTTGAATAGCTTATAATAAATGAGTACTGTTTTGAATTTCTCATGTGTGTATTGTCCTTGTCTAGAATGCGAGTAAATTAAATACTTCATACGGGATAGTACTCCAAGGAAATAAGGGTGTCTACAGAACAGTGATGACTTGACTGGCCAGAGAGGTTCCTTACACTGGTGTAGTAACATTTAGGAAGCCAATCCCATTCTTCTTGTTACACTGGCGATGAAAGACATGGAGATGGAAAAAGTTGCACATCCTTTACTGACGCAGTCAACCCCAGCATTTTCTTCTATTCGTGATCTCTGGGGAAATTTCTTTTAAGTAGTTTGCCATTGCTTTCTGAACGGCCGCCACTCATACCTTTGTATGGGAAGGCAAAACAAGGCGGTCGGCTGTCAAATACGGAGATGGAGGCAAACACAAAACTGACTAGGGTAATGACCCCAGAAACAGGCCACAGAATCAGAACCGGACAATTAGCCAGTAGTCTGAAATAACAGAATGTCATGCGGACAAGCTTGTCCGTCAAGCAAACCCCGCCGGACTCCAATCAATTATTATGATTATCTCGATATTTCTAGCTAGCACTCAGTCATGACTGTTTATTACGATTGTGATCGACACAGAGCTTATTGACAGGGGGAGATCACTCCCTAGGTAAGGGCTGTAACTAGTGAAAAGTTGGTGGAGGTGGCGGGGCGTGGTTGGTTCACTAAAGTGTACACATGTTTAGTGGGAGGACAACGGAAAATCTCTAAGGTAGTATCCGAGGTACTGGTTTTCAAGTTGTCGACTGTCCTGGTCTGTAACAAAGTACCATCACCAGGGAACTGTGTGGCAGAGCCCGCTGTCACTTCTCCGATAAAAACAGAGGGGTATGAATTGAGTGGTCGCAGTGTTGAATCAGTCTGGGATATCTGTTGAGTGTTACCTAGCGAAGGCAACTGTTACAGGTGGGCAGCTGGTAGCGTTGTTCAACCAATGCGGAGTTGTTTGGTATTGACAGTTTCAGAAATAACAACTTACCGAATTTTACCAAACCGTTGTCCGTGATCGCCGAAAAAGATGATGATAGTGTTGTTGATAATATTTTTCTCTTTGAGCTCCACGAGAAAGCGCAGGTATAGATCGTCCCCAGCACTTGCCTTGTTGTGGTCATCGTGAGTCAGGTGTGTGGAGTGGCTGTAAAGTGAACATACAGGTGATAATCGTGTGTTAGGTGTGTGGAGTGGTTGTAATGTGAATATACAGGTAATCATCGTGTGTTAGGTGTGTGGAGTGTTTGTAAAGTGAATATACAGGTGATCATCGCCTGTTAGGTATGTTGAGTGACTGTAAAGTGAACATACAGGTGATAATCGTGTGTTAGGTGTGTGGAGTCGTAAAGTGAACATACAGGTGATAATCGTGTGTTAGGTGTGTGAAGTGGTTGAAATGTGAATATAAAGGTGATCATTGTTTATTAGGTGTGTGGAGTGGTTGTAAAGTGAATATACAGATGATCATCGTCTGTTAGGTGTGTGGAGTGGTTGTAAAGTGAATATACAGGTGATCATCGTATGTTAGGTATGTTGAGTGAATGTAAAGCGAACATACAGGTGATTATCATGTGTTAGGTGTCTGGAGTGGTTGTAAAGTGAATATACAGGTGATAAACGTGTGTTAGGTGTGTGGAGTGGTTGTAAAGTGAATATACAGGTGATCATCGTCTGTTAGGTGTGTGGGGTGACTGTAAAGTGAACATACAGGTACACATCTGATTGAAAAATGTATCGTCTTCAGAGCATTAAAGAAACAAAACACACTTAAGTTAACTGATGTTCCGTTGACACAGTGATCGTTCCCATGCGGTAATAACATGTCCTTGAGTATCACACACCAATAAACATCATAATCGTGTGGACAGCAGCATTGTGTCTGTGCCACAATTTCCAGGAGAACATTAGGTGGTGGATAATTTAGTGTCGTGGTAAACATCATAGCGTGGATAACTTACTGCAGTGGTAAACATCAAGGTGTGGATAATTGAATGGCTTGGTAAACTTCCATTCTATTGGCGCCTTAACGTCTTGACAGACGATAATTTGTTCCATTGTGCTTCAAAAAGACATAGTAACCACACCCCATGGCGGTGACGAATGTGACTGGTAAGGATAATTCGCGCTGTAAATGTTCGTCCACAGTGGATGTATGTGAACACATGGTCATTTCCACCATCATGCACCATCTTACCTCTCACACCCTCCGTGTGTGACTTATCTGCAATAATTTTCTCTTGTGTCTTTATTCCATTTCTGATATTTGCACTTCATCTTCAGGGTGTGGATAATTTAGTGCCTTAATAAACCTCAGGGTGTGGATATTTGAGTGACATGGTAAACATCAGGTTGTGGATAATTGTTTGCCGTGGTAAACATCAGGATGTGAAATACATCAGGGTGTGGATAATTTAGTGCCTTAATAAAACTCAGGGTGTGGATATTTGAGTCCCATGGTAAACATCAGGTTGTGAATAATTTAATGCAGTGGTAAACATTATGATGTGGATAATTTAGTGCGAAGGTATACATCAGGATGTGGATAATTTAGTGCGAAGATATACATAAGAATGTGGATAATTTAGTGCGAAGGTATACATCAGGATGTGGATAATTTAGTGCGAAGGTATACATCAGGGTTTGGATAATTTAGTGCAATGTAAAACATTATGGCGTGGATAATTTAGTGCGAAGTTATATATCATGGCGTGGATAATTTAGTGCAATGTAAAACATCATGGCGTGGATAATTTAGTGCGAAGTTATACATCATGGCGTGGATAATTTAGTGCGATGTAAAACATCATAGCGTGGATAATTTAGTGCAAAGTTATACATCATGGCGTGGATACTTTAGTGCAAAGTTATACATCATGGCATGGATAATTTAGTGCAAAGTTATACATCATGGCGTGGATACTTTAGTGCAAAGTTATACATCATGGCGTGGATAATTTAGTACAAAGTTATACATCATGGCGTGGATACTTTAGTGCAAAGTTATACATCATGGCGTGGATACTTTAGTGCAAAGTTATACATCAGGGTGTATATAATTTATTGCGAAGGTATACATCAGGGTGTGTATAATTTAGTGCGAAGGTATGCATCAGGGTGTGGATACTTTAGTGCAGTGTAAAACTTCATGGCGTGGATAATTTAGTACTGTGGTATAAATTATGGTATTGTTCATTTAGTGCCATGATAAATATCGTGTACGGGTACCATCAATCTGCTACAACACTATCCATTCGATAACATCATTACCTAGCAAGTTACCTGTTTCTGTTGTTGGTTTTGTTGTACTGCTAGTCACAGCTCTACCGGGGCTCGGAATGCAATAGAACTTATTCGTTAATATTTGTTGTAGAATGCTTTCCAAGATTCGATCGTATTCTGTGCATTGATGGGCGGGACAGGATTATGAATGGTTGCTCAATGTTGTTCTTAACTGATATTAGAATGCAAGAATCATTGTAGTGATTGTTACAAGCCAAGCGAACCATACTACAACAACAGTAGCACGGGACAATCACACACAGATCGCACAGATGAAACAACATCCACAGCACTATTATCTTAAAGACAGACACTTACATTTCTTAACCAAATCTAGGAAACTATGAGACTAACCTGAAGCCGAAATACGGCTGAGATTGTGAGTTGTTGAAAGTTGAGGCTAACTGTATCCAGTAATTGTGATTGAAGGTGATTTCTGGGACATCCCCCACGCAGTGCTCACCCCGTCCTTTCATCAGTTGATCATTTTCTAGTTCAAGAATTGTAGCCCTATGATAGTAGTCCACCGGAGACTTATCCCAGCCTTTCTTGTAGAAATGGAAGGCGGTTACAAAGGATTCATCAAAGAACACTCCAGTTCGGTATCCTGCTTTGTGAAATTTGCTCCATAACATTTCATGGTTAATGTAATCAAAGTATTGTCCAGTTGTCCAGTTGGGGCGGTTTACTTCCAGTCTTCCGGTCAAGATGGGCATGAGATTAGTGATTGTACTTTCACCTGCCTTGTTATATTTATGAAGTTCCAAGGCATTCATGCCGTGCAACAGGTAGTTTCTAGTTTTAGGCATGTGTCTTTGCAGATTCTGTTTGGAGTTACTGTCTATACCGATCATTAGAACGCTTAAGACATCTTTAGGGGACACTTTCGCAATGTGCTCGTGGAGATTTTGCTCTAGTTTGTGCTCCAGGTCTTTCTTTACACGAATCAGACTAAAGTAGGAGCGGGAGAGAACTGCGTTATTGCTGCCATAACACTCTACCACTAGGTTATCGTCGTTGTCCCTGAGAGTTATCGAATCGTTAAACGAGCTACTGTTGTAGAGAGTTACGGTCTTAATGTCAGAACCAGGCCGTCTATCTATAGACCTGTACCTGCAAGCCTTGAACCTGTTGTTGCCATCCCCGACTAAAGCTGTCTTTGAGTGATGGATCTTAATGACATTACCAGTTACGTAGACCAACTGAGGAACCCCTATCTGACAGCTGATTGGAGGGTGGAAATCTGTGAGGGCTAAAACTACAGGATCAAAGGGATCACTGAAAGGAAAGATACATCCGTCTTTGGTGATATTGTCATGAATGGTCGTGTCTTCATGAAGTCCATGTCCTGTGTTAGATATGTCATCTAGATGTCTACGTTGTGTCGGCGCCATTGATGGAGTCAGTGTCTTGCTGATATCCGCCTTACATGGATCTTCTCTGTGGGTCACGTGCACAAATGAAGCAGGCCATATAGGCCCTCGATGGCTGCTGTAGATGAGGATGAAACCCGTGAGGCACAGACACAGGAGAAGAGCAGCATGCGTGAGAGACCTCCACCTCCTCCCTAGGACAAGAATGGATACATTACACTTTACGTTGTATATTGCCACACCTTCTCCCTGCTCCATAGGACAAGACATGAACACATTTCAATTTGTGGAGTAGATTTTCACACCTTCTATCTGCTCCCTAGGACAAGAATGGATACATTACACTTTGCGTTGTATATTGTCACACTTCCTCCCTGCTCCGTAGGACAAGACATGGACACATTACACTTTGTGGAGTAGATTTTCACACCTTCGACCTGCTCCCAGGGACAAGACATGGACACATTACACTTTGTGGAGCAAATTTTCACACCTTCGACCTGCTCCCAGGGGCAAGACATGGACACATTACACTTTGTGGAGCAAATTTTCACACCTTCGACCTGCTCCCAGGGACAAAACATGGGCATGTTAAATTTTGTTTGTATAATTTCGCGCTTTCTAATTGCTTTGTCACCAGTAAACACTGATACTTCTGAGTTGTATGTTGTAAAGCGTATATTACAAATTATTCATTTGAACTACAGGAGGAAATAATCTTGTTCAATACATCACAAATATCATATGTATGTGTTTGTTGGTGAGAAATTTTTAATCTTAGCAACACTGCCTTGTCCTTTACATCACAAATATAACAATGTCATAATATTTAATCACTGCTACGTACAGTAAAAGGCTGTCTAAACTCTGCTATATCTCATATGATTTTGTGGACACGATGTATGGGACTTTCTCAACTCTGCTTTCTTACACTCCTACACATAATTTAAGGTTTTCTAAACTCTGCTGTATATTAAATATGGACATAATATATGCGAATTTCTCAACTCTTCTTTCGACTCTCCTACACATAATTTAAGGTTTTCTAAACTTGTTGGTTTTAAACGTGTTCAGTGTCAGATAGCCCACGGCTAATTTACACTGCACATCGAACCACTGAGTCCATAGTTGCTCGAATACCCTCCTCAATAAGTCCCTCAGCTTGTATCGGTTAACTACACCAGTTCACCATAGTTACTGTCATGACCTCTACAGTCAGACTGCTTTTGTCAAGGCGAAGGCACCTTAGCCATACCTCTCTCTTTTCTCTCAGATTTAAACCGCAACAACCCATGAGTTTCCAAGTTTCCTATAATAAAATGGCGCTACCACCAATAAAAAGATGTCAATTGCTACGAGAAAAAGAGTATTGAGGTGCTACATAGAGCATGCACTGTTGTATGGATGTTAAGCGTGGACTATAAGCAGTCAAGCTGAAAAACATCTGATGGCTGTGGAAATGTGGTTTCTGTGGAGAATGTAAAGAATACTATTGACACACAGAAAAACCAACAACCAAGTCCTAAAAGAAACAAATGAAAATCGTAAACTAATAAGAGAAATTAGACGTAGATAGTCAACATTTTTTTGGGACATGTTATAAGAAGAAATAGCAGGGTTCGGATCGGCTAGCTTCTCCCAGGAGGGGTGAAAAGTGAAAACTAGTAGCTTGCCGATTACCCACAGACTACACAAGTCAACCCGCACCTCCACGTGGTGTAGACTGGGAAATCATATCCGCAAGGTCATGGGTTAACAGGGTTATGGCTCTCTTTAGGGGATGGACTCCCTATAGTCATATATTTGTCCTAAATCTGCGACTGGCCTAGCAAGCCGGCAGGGGATCTTCATAATGCTCGTAGAAAAACTAAGAAGTATAAACAGACTGACCCTAATGGTTATAGACTCGGCAATGTTAATGGACTTCGAGATAGATCAGCGATTCAAAAAACAGGCACAATGAACAACTGTGGTTTTAATAGCAAAGAAGAAGAACTTATAGAAACAATGGAAGAGAGGAAAATTGGGCTGATAGGAATATCGGACACCAGAATAAAAAGGGAAGGATGCAAGGAGATCCACTATAATTACATGTTTGTCTACTCTGAAGTGGAACAGCAATAAAGGGCAAGACACGGTGTGGGAATAGTCATTGAACCATTGCTAGAAGGAGGAGTACTGGAAATAATATATATATATATATATATATATATATATATATATATATATATATATATATATATATATATATATATATATATATCACAGAAAGAATCATAACAATGAGAATAAAAGCACAAACAATTACAACATATGTACACATATAGGCATCATGTAACACAAACAAAAATGAGCAAGAATGCGAGGAATTCTACGAAGACATCCATGATGTGCTAAATAAAATAGATAAGCAGGACAACATCATAGTTATGGGAGACTTCAATGCAAGACTCGGACATAACAGAGCGGGCATAGAAAAACATCTTGGAGCATTTGGATTCCAATATACTGAAAGAAATGATAATGGAAGTAGACTGATAGAGTTATGCAGCCAACACGACCTCTATATAACAAACACTTTCTATAAACACAAAGACTCACAAATATACACCTGGTATCTGGCCAAGGGGTTAACGACGTTGTTCGTAATCCTGTATATTCACGTGGGGAAAACAGCTGCGCGAGATGCGGCAGCGGATCGCGCCGCGCTGGTAACTTGCGGGGGTGTGTAAGCCGGTCGTTCAGAAAGCAATGGCAAACTACTGAATGCAAAACTTGCCTAGTACATCAACAGCAGCTGAATTATGCCGGTGTTGACTGCAAGTGCTGTTAGGGATATGCAAAATTTAAAAAAAAATAAATAAATGGAATGATCTAGATACAAAAGCCAAATTGATTTTATATTAACAAGAAAAAATAGAGAGAGAAATATGTTAGATGCAAATGCAGTGTCCAACTTAAATATAAATACAGACCACAAAGCAGTCGTTGTCACAATAAGAACCATCAGAATAAGAAATCAAAGACCAGGAAAATACATGCCATGCGAATCAGTAAACTTAAAAATCTCCAAAGACAAGGCAGTGAGGGAAACTATCAGAAAGAACTAACTGAAATCTTTGTAAAATTACCTCTAGAAAGAAAACCAGTGGAAGAGTAATGGGAAATGTTCAAATCAAGCATTTTAAATACTGCAAAAATAGCATGTGGAATCACAAAAAAAAACGCAAAACACAGATAAAGAAAATAACAAGTTGGTGAAACGCAAAGGTAAAGAATGCTGTAAAAGACACAAAGGAAAAATATGAAAAGTGGTTGAATAGCAAACAGAAACGTGATTACATAGAATAAAGAATAGCGAGACGACATGTGAATAGAAAATTCAAGACAGAAAAAAAAGCATGGGAGGAGTATGGAGAAACCATAAATAAAAAGGAGGCAACTAGAAATGTCTACAAAACGATAAGTGCAATGAGAACCATAGGAGAACCCTTTGACCTAACTGAAATAATTAACAGCGAAAATAAAAAACCAATAATTGAACAAAACAAATCCTAATAAGATGGAAACAATACTTCGAACAACTTCTCAACATCCCATCAGATGTAACAGGAATTCAAGAAACCGACACAGATACCACCTTACAACTAGAACCAGACATACTGAAAGAAGAAATTATAGAAGCCGTCAGATTAGCCCCATTGAACAAATCACCGGGACAAGATGAAATACCAAATGAACTAATCAATGCATCAAGAGAAGTAGGAACAGCATGGCTACATAGACTATACAACGATGTTTGGGTAGAACAACAGACACCACGAGACTGGGGAAACCCCATAATTATCCCAATGTGGAAAAATAAAGGCAACAAAAGAGAATGAACACAATAAAGAGGCATGTCCCTTATGAGTCATACTGGGAAATAGTTTGCAAAATTCTTGAGAAAAGATTACGAACTACTATATAACCCCAGCTAAGCGAAACACAGCTTGGATTTAACAAAAACAAAACATAGGATGCACATCCTCTTAGACAACTTATAGAAAAATCAATCGAATTCAATGATACGCTCTTATCCTTTGTCGACCAAGAAAAGGCATTTGATAGAGTAGAAAGAAACACGCTGTGGGAAATCCTTAAACAATATGGAGTGAGTACACATCTAACAAACCTATGTAGAAGCTTTTACAACAACAGTGAATGCATAGTGAGAGCAACTGGAGGACACTCAGAACCCTTCAATATAAGATCCGGAGTACAAGGTTGTGTCCTGACCCCTCTCTTGTTCATAACATATATTGACAACATATGTAAAGAAACCAGCCAGACAAAGACCGCAAGAACACCGTATGATGAGAACATAGAAGAAGAACCATCTGCAAATTACACCATTAGAGAACTCCTGTTTGCGGACGACCAAGCACTAATAGCAAAATCAGAAGCTGAATTACAGGACCACATGAACAGTCTAAACGAAATGTACAGGGAACATAACATGAAAATTAGCACAAATAAAACAAGTAATGATTATAATTAAAGAAACAACAACAACAACAACAACAACAACAACAACAACAACAACAACAACAACAATTCACCTAAGCGAACATCCCTTGAAACAAGTAAAGAGTTTCAAGTACCTAGGAAGTATAATATCATCAAATGACAAATCAGAAGGCGATATCGAAAATTGATGCAATAAGGCAAACCAACTCACTGGACAAATGGCATCAATACTAAAGAATAAACATGTATCAATAACTACTAAGAAAGCACTTTACAACACAATCCTCCTACCAACTCTATGTTAACAATGCCAAACCTGGACAATAACAGAAAAAGAGAAAATAAAAATTACAACAACAGAAATGAGATTCCTGAGAAGAATCTTCTTATATATAAATTAGGATGTGCGTATCTCTGTCTGTATGTATGTCCTTTATTTGTTCGCGAACGGCCCATCCGATTGAGATGAAATTTTCTACACGCCTTCCTTTCATTCCAGAGCTGTCAACTGTGATATTTTGTTAGTGTGAAATCGCCTGCTTACTCAGTATTATTTCATTTTTCATTTTTCATCATAATTTCATATATCTCAGGGGACCTAACTCTATAAAAGTTATTTCAAGGGGCATAACTTTTCTGTATAACTTATAGTCATATTGTGGCATCGTTTTCAAAGATTTATAAACTCTTTGTCCATAGTTATATACCGGCATATGAGTTATAATAAATAATGATACAATCTGTAAGGCATTTTCAAAGTTTTCATAAAAATGATGCACAATGCATAACATTGTAACTCATCTTTTTTTGCTTAAGAAATTACTGTAGTCATGCAGGTGATTAGAAAGAGTTTTCATTAAAAATAATGGATGGTGTGTGGTAGAACGTTCTTTTAAGTTACATTTTTTTTGTTGTATGAATTTAATGAAGCCGGACAGGGTCAGGCAGACAGATAGACAGACAGACAGACAGATAGACAGTCGGGAACAGGAACTTATATGACTACTTATATAAATTAAATGAGATGCTTCACACCAGGAGCTGGGCGATGTCGGGCCGGGTCAGACAGACAGACAGACAGACAGACAGACAGACAGATAGTCGGTAACGGGAACGGGAACTTATATGACTACTTATATGAATTAAATGAGATGCTTCCCACCAGGGACTGGGCGAAGCCGGGCAGGGTCAGCTAGTACTCAATATATCAAGAAGAGATAAGATCAGACATGAAGAAATCAGGACTAAAGTGGGGGTTATAGCTGCGCTAGATTTTATTAGAAGGCAACAAGTCAAATGGTTTGGCCATGCAAGTAGGTTACCAACTAACAGTATACCACAACAAGCAATGATGTACAGACCAGATGCTAGCAGAGGAATTGGCCGATCACGTAAACGATGGACGCAGGGAATAACAGAATCCACAGGAATATCAATACATGAAGCCCACTGTTTATACTTCACCTCGACACCGCAAGGTAAAAGAGGAACATGATGAGATGAGATGAGATGAGATGAGAAGAAATAAATAAGAGAACTTGGTGTCAACTGGGAAGATCGAGGGGAAGAGAACAAGGGGAAGGCAGTGAAGTAATACCTGGATGGCTTGACTACGTGGCATGGTCGAGACAAGAACACTGAGCTGTTCCACGACTCTGGTGATCGAGTTAACTGGCGAATCATGACCGCCCACGCTTACCGGCATGGCACATGATGGATGGATGGACCACCTTGTTTTATGGTCGTTCCTGCTTTTTCTGTTTACAGCCAGTTAAAAAAAAAGTACAGGCCCATTAAATCAACATTAAACTCCAAGATATATCAAACCAAAAGAAAGTCCCCATAAACTGGTAAGTTTAATTAAAAAATTAGATTGACGGCGCCATCATCAAGTACGGCGATTATAAGGGAAGTTGCTCATTGAATTCTTTGAGAGGTTTCTGATCAGAGTTGTCTTTTCCATGGAAGTGTTCATTTCCACATATCCGACTTGCCTTATTGGTGTGGACATAGGATTATTCCACACACACACACACACACACACACACACACACACACACACACGCACGCACGCACGCACGCACGCACGCACGCACGCACGCACATTTACATACATACACTCAAACACACGCACACATATTTACACACGTGCACTCAAAGACACACGTTTACACACGTACAAGCACACAAACACACAGATACATACATACACATACACACACTTACAGACACATGCACACGCAAATTTGAACGACAAGCCATGCTGGAGCTTTACAGTTGCACTATTTCAGTGGCAGGGATGTCCGTGGTGAATACAGGAACGTCCCAGCTGTCAATGATTAAACAGGAGCCGTGATAACGCAGTGCTAGCATTTTCTGCCTGCCGGCTCGCTGGTGATACAATATTCATGTAGAGTAGGAGCAACGTGTTGATCAGTGATACAATATACATGTAACATAAGAACAATATGTTGATCAGTGATACAATATACATACAACATAAGAACGATGTGTTGATCAGTTATACAATATACATACAACATAAGAACAATGTGTTGATCAGTGATACAATATACATACAACATAAGAACGATGTGTTGATCAGTGATACAATATGCATACAACATAAGAACGATGTGTTGATCAGTGATACAATATACATGTAATATAAGAACAATGTTCAAGAGAGACTTACGCACGGCATGTAGGAGAGATCGCAGCGCCATCTATGTGATTGCTGGTGTCTTTCTGTGTCTGTAGACCTGTCTGGTCTACGTGCTGGAAGCAGGCCGTTCCAATCTGTTGACATATTGCATTTGATTACGACATTTCTGGTACTATTTATGATAGATATAGTCTTAAACTGAACAATAGCCGTTATGGTAATTACAAAGAGAACATGTCCTCCCAAATACAAAGAAAGTCAACACAAAAGTCTTAACCTGAACAACAGATTTTCTGTTAATTACACAGAGAACATGTCTTCCCAAATGCAACAGAAAGTCAAAGCAAAAGCCTTAACCTGAACAACAGACGTTATGGTAATTACAAAGAAAACATGTCAGTAGTTTGTAATGGCGGAAACAAGTCTCATTTGGGGTTTGGCAACACCCGATAAATCCTTCTATGCAAGTTATATCGACCTTCGCATGACCTTGGAAAACTGCACCAGATGTGACATAGTTTGTTGCTCAAAATTCGCGCTATCTGGTACTTGCGGTCTTTCTTACTTCCGGTCTACTGTGTGTGTGTGCGTGCATGTATGTATGTATGTATGTGTGTGTGTGTGTGTGTGTGTGAGAGAGAGAGAGAGAGAGAGAGAGGGAGAGAGAGAGAGAGAGAGAGAGGATACGGATGTCGCGGGGGGCACGGGCACGAGAACCGGGCGACGCAGGCATGGCGGATGGCACGGTGTGCTGAGATCGATGATCGAACGCATTGGACCTTTCGATTTCACCAGTACCCCTACTCCATTCAACTTCAAGGAGAAGTTATAGTCCTGGCGTACAGGTATTTTAATCTGACGGTGATTATTGTCTATGTAGGGTAATTGTAAATTGGATTTATTACAGTCTGATGAAATAAAGTGAGATCCCATCATGTCTTAAAATATTATCGAAGGAATAGAATACCAAAAAGAAATATGCTAATTAACGTAGAAATTGTCTTATTCACAGAGAGTCTAACATTAATTATTATTGTAATTAAAAAAATATTCGTTAAAAATATCATACTTAGTGACTTTTGTAAATAAGTGTTAAATTATTTTAAATATAATAATAATGCGAGTTATTTCCCTTGTGCAAACCAGAATAAATTATTTCCCCTGATTTGTCTCCAGTAAAAGACTTACCCACACAACTGAGTCGGGTTAATGGAATCTAACTCGCGTTAGAATTAACACATGGTAGTAAAATGTGTAATATGGAGGCTTTAAATGTTGCTGAATCGATTAAGCACATCTTCAAAGATGCAAACAAATATTCTAAGGCACTTTGCTTTGGTGCTAACTATATAAACACGGCGTAAAGTTGAGCAAATGTAAACATATAACTACAAACCAGGTCAAAAATGATTCATCTCGACAGGCAAAATCTGTAGGAATGCGTGGATATTGACACATCTGCTTTATTTTGCAGTAATTTCCTCAAAGCGTAAAAAATTATAATGCTGGCAGCGTATTTACTGCATGACAAGCTAAAATTCGGGTGGCTATATCAGAGCACAAAACACTCATACATTAGCAAGGTGTTGTAGGTAATTCCCAGAAGCACTACAAAACTATGGCGACCAAATGAAGTCAGCGAGGCAAGTCCCGGGCATGTCTTCTGCTCTAAAAATTATTGTAATATCGCAGTGACCGAATAGGCCTCGGTGTGTTAGTAATCTTTACCACTCATACATTAGCAATGCATTTTAGGGCATTCCCAGAACCAATAGAAAACTGTGACGTCCAAACGAAGTCAGCGAGGCTAGCGCCGGGCATTTCTTCTGCTCTAAAAATTGTCTTTTACTGGCATGTAACGGGCACATCAGATTTTTCTTACTTTGCTTCTTCCTTAGCCAATCGATCCGCGCTGTCGTTTTCGGGTACTGTCACGGTGGGATGGTATCCACTGTATGGTGACCTTATGCCGACTGCTAAGTTCAGAAAGTAGTGTCTGTAGTATTGGCAGTTTTACAGACAGTAGCGCCTCGAGCACTGATTTTGCATCTGCCAGTAGCACCACATGTAGTGTACCATGGCTGGTATTTAGTAATTTCCTGTAAATACTAAATGTAATAGTATAAACGAGGTAATATTTACAATAGTATTTTTCTGTGTAAACTAAAACAACAGAAATAGCAACAGAAATGCATCAAACATACAGCAAGTTAGAAGTTATAGAGGAGCTGAGTGTCACAGTGACCACTTCCTCGTTGGAGCAAAATTTAAAATAAAACTTAAGAGAGCTTTCTATACTAAATTACAAAGATTACACCCAACATATAACAGAGAAAAACTACAGGACATTACAGTCAAAGAGAAATTTACAGATGAAATAAAATGTAAAATTGAAACTCTGCAAAACCCTTTGGAGGAAAGCGTTGACCAAACTTGGTTGAACATCAAGAATACAATTCAATCTACCGCAGAAGAATGTCTCGGTGTGTTAACCACGCATAGAAGGAACAGATGGTTCAATCAAAAATGTGAAGAAGCAGTCATTAGGAAAAAGAATGTCAGACATTTATGGTTAAATGAGATCAGCAACATCCAAAAGGAAGAGCATTATAGAAATGAAAGTAAAGAGGCTAAAAAAATAGTCCGACAGCAGAAGCGAGAATATATGAGTAATATAATCAAAGATATGGAAACTAATCACAAGAAAAATGAATCCAGAAAGTTTTTTAAAGAACTGAAGTCAATGAAACGAGGGCACCAACAAAACACATGGTTTAAAAGACAAAAATGGTTATATGATAAATACCAATGAGGAAATGTGCAACACGTGGAAAGAATATTTTGTTGAATTACTAAATTGTGAAGCTCCAAGTAACACTTTCCCACAGGAAGAGGTTCTAACATGTGAACCACAAATTGAAGAACCTACATTTGAAGAAATCCTATATGTAATCACACGACTTAAAAACAATAAGGCAACTGGGACTGATGGAATTGCTGCTGAATTTATAAAGGCAGGTGGCCATGCATTACATCTAAAGCTATACGAACTAATAATAAAAATCTGGAGGACAGAAGAATTACCCCATTGTCACTTGTCGTCCCTGGGGGGAAAGTGGAGTCAACAAGCACACCGTTAAATATCCTTTTTCTCAGGTTTCCCTGTTGGTGGACCTTTGTCTACATACCCCCATTTATGTCTTATGATATCTCTCTCTCTCTCTCTCTCTCTCTCTCTCTCTCTCTCTCTCTCTTATTCCTTCAGAACATAACCCGACAATACTTTCCTCAAACAATTATTATAATTCAAAACAATGTTTTCCCGTAGTGCAATCTATTGTTTGTGTCTTCGTTATTCAAATTATTATAATGTTTAATACAGAAAACTATGTCAGGTGGGTGTATTGAATGTGTATATGTAATCTGTGGTGTAGTCTATTGTGTATGCGAGATAGGACTCTTTATGTCTATGTTCAGCATCCCATCTCTCATCATTGTACGGCCATTCGACGACACACCACACAGATTTGGATTGAGCTCACACGGATATGCATCTCTCCTTCTGATTCTGGACGTATTCCAATATCTTGAAATTGGTGCACAGTCTTATCACCACTGAATAATGGGATTAATGTAAGTCCTTGAATTCTACACTCTCACAATTCAGGTAGTTAATAAAATCCATTGCTGAAAGCACATCAACACTGTCTAACCCACTGTATCTCGATATGTTCGAAACACTGTCGCCGGTTAGTCAATTTATGATTTTTTGTATGCCTGGAAACTGTTTGTGAGTTATCCCGTTTTCCGTTTTATATTTTCACAGAGTTCAGAATCTTTTGGTTATTTCGCTCTGCACCAGCGTATTAAATTTTTATACACAGAGTTCATATTCTTCAGGTAATTTATCTCTGCACCCGAGAAGTAAATTCCTATCCACCGAGTTCTTAGACTTGAGGTTATTTATCTCTGCACAAGAGTAGTAAATTTCTTCTTCTCAAGGTTATGTCAGGTGACATACTGTGGAACCTTATACCACCTATTGTAGTCCTGAATCGAAACACACATGCACATAAGCACAAATGCCCATTGCCTCTAAGCAACTCGGGACATTGTAATTTCTATTCTAATAAGGACCACGAATAGATAAAACACTTCTGTTAGGTGGAATAGTTGTTAGCACACTCAAACAAAACATGTTTTTCAACCAATATATACTGTTACGGTAAGACGTCATTTGCGTTCTCCTCCCCACCAAATCATCCCCACTCATCTTTTTATCTTTTGATCTCGTCCCAAAACCTGGTTGACATTCTTCTTTGATAAAGACGATCTCCCGGTATAGTTTTTTTCCCCGTGGCTCACGGGAACTCCGCTCACCGCACATCAAAGACTTCCGACTCTTAGATTGGGATCCCCGTGCTTACACCAAAAAGAGAACGTAGCGATCTTACTCGACGTATTATGTCCTTTGAACCAGTCGGTCAATGACCCTCACAACAACTTTTTCTGTCTTCTTTCTCATCAGGGCGATGGCCTTCAGGATTATGCGACACCCATGACTGGAAAGAGTCATTATTAATACCTATCTTTAAGAAAGGAGACAAGTTCCAATGTGGAAATTATAGAGGAATATCACTACTGTCCACAAGCTATAAGATACTATCCGCGGTATTACTAAATAGACTAAAACCATATTCAGAATACATATTAGGTGACTACCAGGCGGGTTGTAGACAAAACAGATCAACAATAGATCAGATATTTATCTTACGACAAATAGCCGATAAACATTGGGAATATAAAAGAGATCTCCATAACATTTTTGTGGATTTTAAAAAGGCTTATGATAGTGTCCATAGGAATAGTCTATGGAATGCTATGCAGGAATTTGGAATACCAAGGAAGTTAATCAACATGACCAGACTATGCATGGAAGATACTTATAATATAGTAACATATAAAGGCAGGAAATCAGACCCTTTCCAAATAACATCTGGCTTGAAACAGGGTGATGCACTATCGCCGCTCCTTTTCAATCTGGCTCTAGAGAAAGTTGTAAGGAAGGTAAAGGAGGAATGTGATATTGGAGGAACATCCAAGCTTCTTGGTTATGCAGATGATATAGATATTATAGGGCAAAGTGAACAAAAGACATTGGAAGTATTGACTCACTTAAAGGAAAAAGCCCAACAGATGGGGCTGGTTATCAACCAAGATAAGACAGAATATATGGTAATTTCAAGAGACGGAATGGCTAGAAACTCTGGCCACATACAAATAGATAATATGACCATTAAAAGAACGGAAACATACAAATACCTGGGTACAATCTTCAACTGCTCCAACATCATAAGGGAAGAAATACAAACTAGAATCAACTCTGGAAATAAGATATACTATGCACTGCAACATCTACTAAAATCAAATGCGCTATCTCGTAACATCAAAATCACAATATTCAAAACACTGATCAGACCAGTTGTGCTGTATGGATCTGACACCTGGAGTACAACGAAAGGAGACGAAGTCTTGTTACAAACCTTTGAGAACAAAGTGTTAAGACGCATCTTTGGACCCATTAGGGATACATAAAGTGAAGAATGGAAAAGAAGAAGTAACAAAGACATTTATGATCTGTTTAACTCCCCGCTAATCACTGGTATCATGAAGGCTAAAAGACTACAATGGCTGGGACATATAGAAATAATGGAAGATAATAGGGAAACAAAACTCTCTTACACTCAGGAAATAAATAACCGTAGACCCTGAGGTAGACCAAGAAGACGGTGGAGAGATAATACATATACAGACTTACTTGGAGAGAAGGTCCACCAGAGAAAAGAATGGAGACGGATTATGCCTGCAGCAAAGAACCTCAATGGCTCGGAACGCTGAAGAAGAAGAAGAAATTAAAATATGGCGGCATAAAAGGAGGTCGAATATCGACAGCTTTGATACATATTTAAGAATCCGATCGTCATAAGTCTTGGGATTTCCATCTATATATCTAATGAAAAGTGACCGACTGTGTATTATATCATTGGCACCTTGCCGTCTTGACAGACGATAGTTTGTGCTTTAAAAAGGCATAATAACTGTTACCTATTGCGGTAGCGAATGTGACTGATAAGGTCAATTCGCGATGTAAATGTCCGTTCACAATGGTGCATGTGAACACGTGGTCATTTCCACCATCATGCACCATCTTACGTCTCACACGCTCGGTGTGTGACTTTTCTGCAATAATTTTCTCTTTTGTCTTTATTTCATTTCTGATCTTTGCTCTCCATGCAACACGTTCACTGTGCATTATCAATGCCTGTATCAATCATGTCTCGCTTACACACATCTTTGTATCTTAGTAGAGGCCGGCCCTGAGATCTCTTACCCATAGACTTTGTTTTAGAAATGTTAATGTTTTTTAATGCGTTTTGCATGACTCCCGTTAACTATGTGTGGATGAGTAAAGGATATGTGGGTGGGTGAGTGTGTGTAGGTTAGGAGATGGTGGGGGATGTTTGTATGGGTGGGCTCGGGATGTGTCAGTGGGCTGGGGGAGATGGACGATTATGTGTGTGTGGGTGCGGAATTTGTGTTTGGGTAGGTGCGGGATATGTGAGATGGTGGGGAGATGTGTGTGTGTGTGTGCGTGGGGGATGTGTAGTTGAGGGATGTGTGCTTGGCTGGGTAGTTGGATGTGTGTGGGTGGAGGAGGATATTTGGGTGGGTGATTGTTGGTGGGTAATGGAACGGGTGGAATATGTGTGAGTCGGTGGTTAGATGTGTGTGGGTGGGGGATGTGTGGATTGGGAAATGTATGTATGCTCGTGTTGTGGGTATATGGGATGTGTGGTTGCTGGGAGTGTGTGTGGGTGGGGAGATGTGTAGTTGTGGAGATGTGGTGGATGGGTGGGGGAATGTACGTGTGCCTGGGGTGTGTGTGTGTGGTTGTTTTGGGGATGTGTGGGTGAATGGGGGATTTGTGGGTGGGTGGTGGATGTGTCTCATAACATGGTAATATGCATTGTTTATGTTTACAAAATGTTACGCAACCACATGTATACAAAATTCAAGATTGGTGAAACAGCCATGTGCACATGTGGATTGGCGTCGCAGACAGCAGAGCACATACTCCAAGACTGCCCAAAATATAACATGTCTAGGCAAACCTTCTAGCCTAGAGAGACGATAGTGGAGGATAAATTCTACGGACCGCTGTGTGAACTGAAAAAGATAGTTCAGTTCATACAAGAGACAGCATTGCAGTTATAGACATATTTCAAGCGAACGAAAGAAGAAGAAGAAGAAGTTTACAAAATTCATTTGACAATGTTTTTCCTATGCACTATTGATGAACGAAAGATGAGTGATTGGAAGGGCCGAATGTAAGACGGGCCTGCGCGCCCAATTTGTTAATCTTTGAAAATAAAGTTCGTTCGTTCGTTCGTACACATTTTATTTCCTGTTGCAAGGATAATTCGAGCACATTACGATCATTAGCGTTTGCATATACTGTGCAGTCATGAGCAAATCGATCGCAGGACAACGACAGATGTAAGGGAAGATCATTTATATAAATGGCATATAACAGACGGCCAAGAATAGACCCCTGAGGTACTCCAATATTAATGGTAATGGCTTGAGATAAAGCTTTATTGTGTGATACTACTTGCTTTCTATCTAATAAAAATGATTTTGATTAATGTCACTATATTTATGCTTATTTTCATTGTTTCTAGTTTTTTAATTAGAATAGTATGATCTATTGTATCGAATGCTATTCTAAAGTCTATAAACACCGCTCTACATAGAGTATTGTTGTTAATGTTTTGATACCAGTTTTCTATCATGTTTGATAGGGCCGTATGACAAGAATATTTTGGCCGAAATTCTGACTGACTGTCACCTATTAGTTTGTGGCGAACTAAGTGCTCTAGTGTTGTTTTGTGGATGTGCTTTTCTAGCGGTTTGGATAGTGAGGATAATATGGAAATTGGCCTATAATTACCCATGAGACGATCGTCTAGAGAGCCAGTTTTTAAATGAGGATACACTTTAGCGATTTTAAAGGCTGATGGGAAGTGACCTTTGGTGAGACATTGATTATATATAAAAGTTAGTGACTCGCAGATCGCCAGTGCAGCATGGCGAAGGATCCGATTACTGATTCCATCTAGTCCTGATGAGTTATTGTTTTTTAGATTACTGAGATGAGTAAATACTTCAGTGGTAGTCAGTAGCGGTATGCTGGAGGGAATGTCTCCATAGCCTTTGTTCTCACAGAATGATGATAATAAAGATATGTCATGAGGCGCATCTGGTATTGCAGCCTTCAGTTGGTTTATGTCGGACTGAAAGAATCTACTGAACTGATCACATGTAACCTGATTTGCTAGTAATGATTGTTGACATATGTCTGGGTCATTGACATTGAGGTGAGTGACCCAGTAGCGAGACTACGAGAAAAACAACCAGCCATGAGAAATAATGGTGAGGGTGAGTGGAGAACCCCAGGGTGGATGGGGAGAGAGACAGTTTTAGGCTGGGGTGTAATATTGTGGGGAGCCCAGGGAGGGGCTACACAGCAGGGTTAAAAGACAGGGGAAAACTTTGACTGGGCAGTGGAAGCTGGGACCAACTGAGGAGTCGGGTCGCTGGAGGACAGTTGATGTTTTGGCGCCGAGCGGATCGGTTGTCGAAGAAGGGGGAGCTTAGACTGACTGCGGTCAGATCTTTTGTTGTGTTGTTCTCCCAGTTGTGAAAGCAGGCCTAAATCCCAGAGTGGGTTGGATAGTTAATGGAGGCCTGAACCCAGAGTGGGTTTTATAGTTAATGGAGGCCTGAACCCAAAGTGGGTTGGATAGCTAGCGGAGACTAGACCCAGTGTGTGGGTTGTGATGTGTGAGGTCCAGCTGTGGATAGGAGCTGGATTACCTGTCTTGTGGATTTGAGATTAAGCAGGCCGTGAGAAGACAGTGATGTGTGCGTGTTAAGTTGTGAGGAGGATATAGATACTCTATGGATTATAGTGTTTCTGGATATATAAATATGTTCCGTTTGTCCGTGTTCTTTCTGCAATAAAGGATTATGTGCGCCAACGCAATCTTGTTTAATGATTGGTGAATGTGCACTGCGGGGGTGAGTTATATTGTAAGACAGTTAGATAGCTCAATTGATACACCAGGAGTATCGTTACCTAGACAACGACCATATCACGCACTTATCATCAAGAACTTCGTGATATATCTGAGGGCTCTCCGGTCAATGACGACGGGGATATATTGTATTAACTGGGAGCTCGTCGCTTAGTAAAGATTTTCTGACAGCTACATTCGGTCAAAGAACACCGTGCAATATTGAGATATATGTGGGCTCTTCGCTGAGAGAGGAGTTATTATCTGGTGACTTCGTTCCATCAAAGTAACAAACCCGTGACAATTTGGATATGAGTGCTTCAAGAAATTAATGTGAACACTTTGGTGAGTGCGCCAGATAATTTACACAGACAGACGAGAGGCAATCCTCAAGCTAGCAGACGGGGCACGGAAAAACCAGGATTAATCCAGAAGGTGGTGAGAATGTCGTGCGTGTGTGTGTGTAAGACGGCACATCGGGAAAAACTGTCAGCGCGCATGAAGACACGTCACAGATCAACTGAGAGAGGGGACTACGGTGACGGGTTAGTCACTAGTCACAAACAGCGCGTTGTTGAAGACGCGGCACAAAAAGTCGGCGCGGCGATACTGGCTGGACATTATCGCTGTCGGTGATAAAGACAGGATTGACAATCAAAGATATTGACAGGTGTGTGTTCCGAGGGAACGCACCGTGTGGTCGCAGGTTGACTGGTCAAGATTTGTCGACGCCTTTAAAAGACGAGGTGGGGCGGCGCTAATAGACAGTACAGGTAAAGTACTGAGGACAGTGAACTCTCTCGGGGAAGGGAGAGGTACGAGAATTGTAAAACAGAGAAAATTGACAGTCGCTGATTCACCGGGAAGGGTGAAAGACGGGGGTAGGAACAGTACCCCTACCGCAGCCAGAGTTGGGGCTGAGAAGGTTGTGTGGAAACTGTTTACTAAGGATTTTTCCACTGAAGGTGATAAAGAGAAATTAGGTTGACATTGGGTGTTTAACAGTAAGAAGTTACTGAGGAAATTTCCACGGCCTATTGTGGTCAAGATGACTCAAACAAAACAAGGTGTTTTGTATGAAACCAGACTTTATTGTTCGTCTTTGTTGAAATCCCTTTGTGATCATTACTCTGTAATCAGCAAACATTTTGACAACGAAGGAGGACGTGGCAGCTCCGCGAGCAGGGTTGCATACAGTTGTCAAAAGAACTTACGATAAAGAGCTATAGCGCTGGACATTTGCTGCCATTTGTTTTTGGGTTGAACTTTGTCTTTAAACGTGAGTCTATCACATAAATGATACAGCAAAGCGCCATCTCCACAACGAAGGTATAAAGACGTTTGAAGTATTACTTTGTTGCCACCACGTCCAGGGAAAGTACAATAACGTTACGGACTGTGTCGAGACATAACATTTTGGATAATCAATTATCATCTTCAATTTTTCGACGGTTGGAACTTGTGATCACCACGTGAAATTCAGTCACCACGAAAGAATTCTGGAATTTGACGTCGTAGACATTTCGGAATTTTAACCAAAAGACACTTCCAGCCAATTGTGAAAAACTATTAACGGCAGAATAAGAACGTTTGGCGACGGATTAATAAGCACATTAGTGTCGGCCAGCCATTTGGACATTTTGTTTGCTCTCATCGTTTTAACTGTCGTTATCGTTTGTGTACTTATATATATGGATATGTTATTACATGTAGTTGTTGGATAGGCATTTTTTGCAATTTCTATCTATCATAGGCGTTGCAAAACGTGGTTCTTGTGCTTACGATATTTTTGTAAGGACAACGCTAAAAACGTTAGCGGGGTGTGCATTGGCATTGTGGTCCTAACTAATATCTAGAGCCGGTGTGTATTGCGTCAAATCTGTGAATTATTGATTTGAGATTCTTTCTTTTCTTCTTATTATTTTTATGTATGATATTTTATTTCTTTGAGTATATATGTGTTATTATTGTAACTCTTGCGACTAATTCTGCTATATAAACTGTTTTCGGTGTCCGTTTACATATATTACGCGCACAGTGGTCGTTTCACACAAGCTTGTGGATGTTACTGTGGTTTATTTCTTTGTGATCACCGTCTCCGTGTACTTGGCTTGTGCGTCTAGCGTTTTATAGACAACACTTATTGTTATCATTCATTTGTTTGTATGTGTATTTATATGTATGTTTAACAATATTTCCAGAAATTGTCTATGGCTATTTGGGATATATACGAGGCAGTATAGGTAATATTCCCCCCTCACTACCTAGTACTTATAGAGTGACTTGGTGACTACAGAGTGATATTATTAGTACTACGAATTTACGTACACAGGGAGTGGTGGTGTACTTAGGGAGGTACACAAAGACTAGCAGCAAAGTCTTTATATTTATAATTGGCTGACAGACAGCAACGTGTCCACAAGTACAAGATGCCTACGTCAATGGAATATATTGAAGCAGGTGAACGGTTAGGCCTGAAGGGTAAAGAGTTAAAGGAGTTTGCAGAAGCAAAATTGAAAGAAGTTCAACACTGGGAAAGAGAGGACAGGCATAATGAACGCGAGGCAAAACGCCTACAGGAAGAAAAGTTAGCTGAAGCCAAGCGTCTACAGAAAGAGAGAGAGACACAAGTGAAACTAGAAATGGAACAACAAAAACGCCTACAGGAAGTAAAGTTAGCTGAAATGGAAAACAACCGTCTACAGGAAATTGAGAACGAGAAGCTCAAGTGTCAATAGAAACTGAAATTGAGATTAAAAAATTAGAAATATCATAGAAGGGTCAAAGTGAGGAAAGCAGAAGACCGTCGCAGTCGTCACAGAGATTAAAACTGCCATATTTTACAGACCGGGACCATCTTGAATCTTATCTTGGAAGATTCGAAGCATCAGCGAAAGTGTTAGGTATTCCAGAGGGAGAGTATGCGATGAGGCTGGGCGAGTTTCTTACGGGTAAGGCCCTAGACACCATGTTTAATTTACCGGTAGAAGAAAGAAACAACTACACTAGTTTGCGTCAACATTTGCTTACAAAGTTCCAACTAACTGAGCATGGATATAGAACAAAGTTTAGACAATTAAGGCCAGAGACAAATCAAGATTTCACAGATTTTGTTAATACAGTAAAGAACACATTTGATAAATGGATGGAGCTTGCAGAAGTAGGAAAAGATTTTAATAAATTAGTGGATTTAATGTTAAGAGACACGGTAGTATCTAGGAGATCATCTGTTTAAAATTTGGAAAGAAGGGACATGTCAGCTATCATTGTACGATGAGGGAAACGGAGCATTCTAATGCAGTACAAGTGATTGAGACTATCAATAATG
Source organism: Cepaea hortensis (assembly GCA_963921405.1). Classification (NCBI taxonomy): domain Eukaryota; kingdom Metazoa; phylum Mollusca; class Gastropoda; order Stylommatophora; family Helicidae; genus Cepaea; species Cepaea hortensis. Next base: position 6,242,889 of record OY992890.1, read on the forward strand.
AGGATTGTAGTGGGTGCAAACCTCTTTTTGAAAAAGACGGTCAGCCAGTTTTAGTGTGTGGTCATACAGTGAATGCAGGATCAGCAGTCCATGCAGGTGGAAGCATGAAGATGCACCATGGTTTCGCTAATGATAGGCCAGCATTAACAATTAGAGATTCCGGGTGTACGTCTATCGGAGTTAGAAAAAGTTTAGTGAACCCCTCGGAGTACACAGGGGAAACGATTAGATGCATAACATTTAATGGGACAGTAGAATTCTACCCATTAGCCGTGATAGCAGTAAAAACACCATATATCACAGGAAGAGTGGTAGCGTGTGTTCTAGACTCACCAGTGGCAGATTTGATCATCGGAAATGTACTAGGAGTAAAAGATTGTACAGAAGAGGAAGTAGCTTATTGGGACCAGAAACATAGTTTAAATAGTAGCTAGGTAGGTACCAAAAGAAAACCTAAATTAGAGAGTATAGCTGAAGAAAAAGAGGCACTTGAAGTAGACACAGAGGACAGGGATAGGACAGCTGAGCATTTGAGAATGGATCTCAAATATAGTTGTAGGGAATCCCAGAGACTAGATACTACTCTCGACAAATGTTTTCAAGGGTGTGGTAAAGTGAGACACATGCAATCAAAGAAGGGTAGATGGTGCTTTGGAAGGAAGAATAATGTTCTCACTCGCAGGTTTTCAGATGGGGGAACTGCATGTGGGCAAGGAGTAGTACCCGTAGCACGTAGTGACCGAGATACTAGATCAGCTCAGGATAGTGCATGTGCAGGGCACATAAGTATAATGCGTATGCAGCAGAGAGCAGGGTGCCAGGGATATGGGCCAAGATTGCATAAAGAGTTCAGACTAAACAGAGACTCCAGTGTAACGGTGCAATATGCAGATAGGAGAGTTGAGTCAGGCCAAAAGAGTGTTCGCGACATCACGGACCCAGGGTTAGGGATAGCATACAGATGTTGTAAATATATGGGCACCATGAGGAATGGGTACAAGAAAGGTAGATACATCATCAACAGAAATAGATGGAGGTTTGATGCAAGAAAAGAACCATCTGATACGGGGTCGGTACACAAATAGGTTGTGTCTTCTTGAGGATGTTAGTAGACTTACAGATATTATGTTCCCTATGATATGTTTATTATTATTATTATGTGAGATACTAGTCATGTATGGTACACAAGATGGAAAGTTGTTGGTATTGATGTGTGGGGAATATGGGAGTGTACTTTGAGCATTCGATGTATTATTTAGTGTGGTAGCTAGAGTGAAATGTACATACTTAGGGCTACCCAGGCATTATGTCTGGTTCATAAGTATTATGTTCCCAACGTTTGAAAACGAAGTTTTCTTTAAAGAGGGGGGTAATGACATATGCCTGGGTCATTGACATTGAGGTGAGTGACCCAGTAGCGAGACTACGAGAAAAACAACCAGCCATGAGAAATAATGGTGAGGGTGAGTGGAGAACCCCAGGGTGGATGGGGAGAGAGACAGTTTTAGGCTGGGGTGTAATTTTGTGGGGAGCCCAGGGAGGGGCTACACAGCAGGGTTAAAAGACAGGGGAAAACTTTGACTGGGCAGTGGAAGCTGGGACCGACTGAGGAGTCGGGTCGCTGGAGGACAGTTGATGTTTTGGCGCCGAGCGGATCGGTTGTCGAAGAAGGGGGAGCTTAGACTGACTGCGGTCAGATCTTTTGTTGTGTTGTTCTCCCAGTTGTGAAAGCAGGCCTAAATCCCAGAGTGGGTTGGATAGTTAATGGAGGCCTGAACCCAGAGTGGGTTTTATAGTTAATGGAGGCCTGAACCCAAAGTGGGTTGGATAGCTAGCGGAGACTAGACCCAGTGTGTGGGTTGTGATGTGTGAGGTCCAGCTGTGGATAGGAGCTGGATTACTTGTCTTGTGGATTTGAGATTAAGCAGGCCGTGAGAAGACAGTGATGTGTGCGTGTTAAGTTGTGAGGAGGATATGGATATTCTATGGATTATAGTGTTTCTGGATATATAAATATGTTCCGTTTGTCCGTGTTCTTTCTGCAATAAAGGATTATGTGCGCCAACGCAATCTTGTTTAATGACTGGTGAATGTGCACTGCGGGGGTGAGTTATATTGTAAGACAGTTAGATAGCTCAATTGACACACCAGGAGTATCGTTACCTAGACAACGACCATATCAAGCACTTATCATCAAGAACTTCGTGATAATTGTGATGATTTGTGTTTGGTTGTCAAGGTATTAATTTCTTTCAATATATCTTTAGTGTTTGTTTTATCTATTATTAAGTTCTTAAAACAGTTTTTCTTTTCCTTTCGAATAACATATTGAACCGTGTTTCTCAAACTACGGTACATAGTTAGATCTCTATTTTTGTGTGCCCTGTCCCGGTCTCTCATAAGTTCAGCTACCTCCTGTGTGATCCACGGGGGCTTAGTGTGATGTTTAACACGGACTTACTTAAATGGAACATGTTTATCGAATATACTTAGAAAGGTCTTCAGCCAGTGGTCCAGAGCATCGTCTGGGTCAGGAAGCTGGTAAACATTGTCCAGAGATGAGTTGAGCAAGTCCTGTAAGAAGACGTCTCGATTGAATATTTTGTAATTTTTATATTTTATACTTATTTGTTTGTTTTGGAGTTTTGGTGCCTCTTTTCAACCACGTGCAACATACTGGGTAGTGATCGCTCATTGCATTAATAGGTACAGTATATTCTGTGATGTTGTCAGCACACGTAGTATAAATATGATCTATAATTGTTGCAGATGATTTAGTTATTCTAGTGGCTTGTTTGACTAACTGTTGGAAGTTAATCGACTCTATTATGTTTCCCCATGTTGTGTTTGATTTGTAAGTGTCTATGTTGAAATCACCTAGCAGTATTATTTCTCTCGCATCACTATAGACTAAACCCATCATAGTGGTGAAATTTTCATACCAGATATTTCCTGCACTGGGGTTTCGATAAAGATAGGCATCTACTAGCGGTATGCGATTTTGAAGTTTAACCTCAAGCCATACACACTCAGTCTCACAGGTTTCAAAATCTACGCTGCAGTGGACGTTAAGCGAGTTAGAAATATAAACTGCAATAACCGTCTCTTGTTTCTGATAGGGATCTCTTGTAATGGTATTAAAACCTCTGATGGCGATGTCATCATCTGAGATGTTTCCATTTAATCGACTTTCGCTGACGCCGAAAATGTGACACTTTTGATTAAGTATAAGTGATATTTCGGGCAGCTTCCCTAATAGATGGCAGATGTTTACATGCCCCATTCTGAGCCCATTATTACTGAGCCAGTGTTCGTACTTACTAGACATTTCAACAATGCGTAATCATAAGTTTAAAAGCAAAAAAGACCACACACACACACACACACACACAAACAAACACACACACACACACACACACACACACACACACACACACACACACACACACACACAAGGTGAATACAACTTACGTCCCTTATTACAATACACACTCTAAAGTACAGAGAAACAGTAATAGCTCTGTTAATATATAAAAATACGTACACAGATTTGTGAGGAAGAGCAGTGAAGACACCCCTCACTCACAGTAAAAACACAATTACAAGTATTATAAAATCTATACAGCTAAGAACTATCTATTAATATAAAGTCAAACAAGTCAATGTTTGTAGTTACATATAAACTTCTTCTTCTTCTTCTTCTTCTTCTTCTTCTTCTTCTTCTTCTTCTTCTTCTTCTTCTTCTTCTTCTTCTTCTTCTTCTTCTTCTTCTTCTTCTTCTTCTTCTTCTTCTTCTTCTTCTTCTTCTTCTTCTTCTTCTTCTTCTTCTTCTTCTTCTTCTTCTTCTTCTTCTTCTTCTTCTTCTTCTTCTTCTTCTTCTTCTTCTTCTTCTTCTTCTTCTTCTTCTTCTTCTTCTTCTTCTTCTTCTTCTTCTTCTTCTTCTTCTCCTCCTCCTCCTCCTCCTCTTCTTCTTCTTCTTCTTCTTCTTCTTCTTCTTCTTCTTCTTCTTCTTCTTCTTCTTCTTCTTCTTCTTCTTCTTCTTCTTCTTCTTCTTCTTCTTCTTCTTCTTCTTCTTCTTCTTCTTCTTCTTCTTCTTCTCCTCCTCCTCCTCCTCCTCTTCTTCTTCTTCTTCTTCTTCTTCTTCTTCTTCTTCTTCTTCTTCTTCTTCTTCTTCTTCTTCTTCTTCTTCTTCTTCTTCTTCTTCTACTTCTTCTTCTTCTTCTTCTTCTTCTTCTTCTTCTTCTTCTTCTTCTTCTTCTTCTTCTTCTTCTTCTTCTTCTTCTTCTTCTTCTTCTTCTTCTTCTTCTTCTTCTTCTTCTTCTTCTTCTTCTTCTTCTTTCGTTCGCTTGAAATATGTCTATAACTGCAATGTTGTCTCTTGTATGAATCTAACAGTCTTTTTAGTTCACTCAGCGGTCCATAGAGTTTATCTTCCACTGTTGTCTCTCTAGGCCAAAAGGCTCGCCTGGATATGTTCTAGTTTGGGCAGTCCTGGAGTATGTGATCTGCTGTCTGCGATGCCAAACCACATGTGCACATGGCTTTGTCACCAATCTTGAATTTTGTATACACGTGGTTGCGTAATCTATTGTGTCCTGTTCCGAGGCGCAGCATAATGACCTGTTCTGGTCTGTCCATAACGTGGTAGTCATCTTGAGTAGGGTTTGGTGGCCTTCTGACTGATTTGATCATTCTTTTCTTTTGGTGGAATGTAATGGGCACATCAGGTTGTTCTTCCTTTGCTCCTTCCTTAGCCAATCGATAAGCTCTGTCGTTTCCAGGTACTCCACAGTGGGATGGTATCCACTGTATGGTGACCTTATGCTGACTGCTGAGTTCAGAAAGTAGTGTCCTTAGAACTGGTAATTTCCCAGATAGGAGTGCCTCTATTACTGATTTTGCATCTGTCAATATCACCACAGGTTGTCTACCGTGGCTGGTATTTTGTAATTTCTCTATTGTTATCTTGATTGCCACAATTTCAGCATGATAGTTATGGCAGTACTTTCCCTAGTATTATTTGGGTATTCTATATACACTCCCGCTCCTCTATTTCGAACAGCATTGTGCGCTGACCCATCTGTGTAGACTCGGATCCAGAGGTCCTGTTGGTATTCTTCATCAAGGAAGCTGAGAGTGGCCGTTCTGCGCTGTACACTGTTCTGTTCTTCCTTGTCAAATAATCCTCTCACTTTTGTCTGGATTTGTAGCGATAGTCTATTTTCATCTTTCCATCTAATCTTTATCAATGATCTTGTTGCTAATCTACCCGATGGAATTAAAGCGGCAATGTACGCTGATGAGCTGGTTTTGTGAGCACAATTGAACATGCATCAGTGGCCACCATATTGCTACACAGAGCTGTAGATACATTTGTTGTAACGGCGGGTAGATGGTGTGTCAGCATTAACATTGACAAGTGCAGCACCACTCTATTTACCCTCTCTCCGAAACAAAAGGCAGGGATCATCCAGATAAATGGAAGCCCCTAAGAGAAGATAAAGAACCAACATTCCTTGGTGTAACACTTGATGACAGGCTGACATGGAGAAATCCCACCAAAAAAAGCTGTAGCAAAAGCCAGAAGGAAAATAGCCAGCCCGAGAAAGCTAAGTGGGACCACATGGAGAGCCAGTGGGAGAATACGTAGCAAAGTATATCAACAGAGCATCCGACCACACCTGGAATACGGGTTGACTGCGTGGTGTTCAGTATAAAAAACCACATTACATGAGATGGACAAGGTGCAAAATCAAGCTCTTAGAGTCATCACAGGAGGGATGAGATCAACCCCCTATAGTAGCAATGGAGAAAATGTGGAGGACACAAGCACTGAGAGAACGTAGAGATACAAAAACACTAATACAAGCAGACAAGTTCCTCAGCTTGCCAGGCCACCCTATGAAGAACCGATTTGAAAACTTAGCTATGGGGCGGTTGAAAAGAAGTAGTTTTATCCACCAGGCCAAACGACTCTGCAGAGAAACCACCGATCTTCCCACAGTTGGTATTCCACTGACAACTATTCCAGAGCGACATATAACCTAATACGTTACTAGATCAAGTAATAACCAAATATGCAGATAAACGTTCTAGGAGAAGCTCATTCTTGTACAGAGATACGGTGTAGCTTTGTGCTAAGTTGCTAGTAAATACCAGGTTGTAATGGTTGTTGGTACAGCGACATTATAAGTGCTTGACAAAGTGTAGCTGGGCTGTAAGTGTGAGGTGCAACTATTCTGGGTTACAATGAAATGGGAACTGTTGATGCCTCATGGGTATGTAATGACTACCAACTACAGCCTCTGGTTGGTGGCTAACAGGAGGTTGTGCTGGCACGCCGTTGTTGCTGAGAGTTGGTTCCTTCTGGGGAGAAGAGGAAATATATCTTCATAATTATTACCCTCCTGTGTGAAAGAAGACGTATTGTACGGACCTGGTGTGTTGGAAGTGTTTGGCTTGGATTTCAGGTGCAGTGGTTATGAATGGTCTGCGCACTTCTGGCCTATTGGTACTTGATGTGACGGGAGTATGTCTTCTGGCTTGAGTTTTAGGTGGAGTAGCTAAAAGTGTACGGTGTGATCCTGTAATGGATGTATGGTGTGTCCGTTCTGGATATTTGATATTTTTGGCCAGCAAGCTGGTGCCCAATGTAGACAAATGTAATTGATCCTTATAAAGACTCTTTTTGGTGCACCAGCCTGTGAAGTGAATGATGGTGTGTTGTTGATGAACTGTATCTTGTTTTGAGAACATCACTTCTGAAAGTGTTGTTATTTATGTCAACTAGACGGCGCTGGAGTCCATAACTCCGTGATATGATGGAGGAGAAGAAAATGGATGAATTAGGAAAAGTGTGACGTAATCCGTTCAAGAGTTCCAGCAGTTGAGACCCTGTGATTTGTTGATTGTTCATGATGTCATTGATACCAATATGTGCGCTTGCCTTTCGAACGTTATGATTTACAGCCAACCTGCTAATCCTGTCTGTTAGCCGGTCAACACCAGCCCCAGGCAGTGGGATTATGGAAATAATGCCCTTGTTTGAAGTGGCCATCCGGTCGCTGTATAAAGCTTTCATTAAAGATTCGCCTAGTATAATGTGTGTACAGTCAGGTCATGCTGTTGGTTGTCAGCACGTCTCGCCCGTTGTTTCACCCATTTCCGATTATCAGCAGTCTTTATGAGTCCATGTGGTTCTCCCGATGTATCTTGTAGGCATTTGTTGCCCGTTGGCAGCATGTTAAAGCACTGTGCGTTTTCTGGTGACTTTTCGTGAAGCACTTCTAACCTATTGCCTATTTTTACGTCAATGGGGTAGACTGCGTGTTGTTGTTTATCTTCCTCTGCGCATTGAGGTGTTTGTTGTTGTTTATCTTCCTCTGCACGTAGAGGTGTTTTCATAGTGGTTATTTGTTCTGGGTGGGATTGAGCTTCCACAGAATTTCCCAAGGGTGAAGCGGTTGCTTGGGAATTACATGCTTTTCGGTTTGGTCGATAGAGGACACATTCTGTAAGGTTTGAAATGTTTTTCTCAGGAGCAAATTTTCATCTCGCAGGAGTGCGACTTCTGTCTTGAGAGCATTGTAATCACTGCTTATCTTCCTGTTTGCTTCAATGTTAGTTGAAACAGTGACAATAAGAGCCTGTTTACAGTCGCACGAATGTCCATTGATAGTTAAAATGCTACTGTTATCTGAGGCAGGTACTTCTTCAACAATGTCCACGTTGGGTTCTATGTTGTTTTGGATGCGCTCCATTGGGTATTCAATGGCCAAGAGCACTGATGGGTTGGCAGGCCTCGTGTTGATGTTGTCATGTACACTCGTCGTATGAGTTAATTGACGAACATTGTTTGCTGGTGTGCTGTCTACAGCTGTAGTTGTGGGCTGCGTAGATTCAGTGAATGTCTTTATTGAGTTTTCAAGCTCAACAAAATCTACTTTTAGCCAAGAATTAATGTTTTCAATATTTCCTTGTGTCATTAATTTAGTTTTCGTGTGGTACAAATGCATCGTAATCACTGGCGTCGTAATCAGGTCTTCAACATGGGCCCCGCTCTTATCTTGTCTGGGTATGGAGTGTGTTGTTGAAGGAAACCGTAACACACTGTCTTGAGTTGGTGTGTTTGACGACTAGGCCGGTGGGATCCATACACTTGGATAGCTTGTTTTTCATGGCCCTCTCTTTATGTAGTGTGTAAGTTTTATTGACAGCCGATCGTAAACCGGAGTGAGTCCTTTCACCATTCACTTCCAATACGAGCACTCTCCTTCCCCTGACTTTATTGCATAATGTTACGAATAACTAAACTTGAAGAATAAAGCAATCGCATAGTTATCTAGCCACGTGGCGGGCAATTTGAGGTCCCGTTTAGTGGTTGGTTGTTTCTGACACGCCTCGTGCACTTGGTTGGTTAAAATTTAATAGTATTCAACTAACACTCGAAATGAATATTATATATAGCGCGCATTTTTGCGATGATCATCACGTGTATTAATCTAAAAACTATTTAACCACATCCACAGAATCACAACGAGCACATTGATATAAAAATCCATGATAGGTGAATTCAGCTTGCAGTAATAATATTCCGAGAAGTAAGAGATACGAAAACACGTCTTTACTCTCCGCGGTGGACAAGATATGCATAGCATCTGTCTTCTGATATCTTTAGAATTGCAATACATTCAGAGGTACATAATTCAGGAGGTAAATCTCGAGTATGATATATTGTATCCAGCAGTCTGGTAAATTTATCTATTCCATATTCTTCTAAAGCATTAATCATTTCTATTGTGATGCTGTCTGAACCGGGGGTCTTGCCAGATTTCATTTGGTTAAAAGCATTCTGAACCTCCATCTTTAAAATTGATGGTCCTTCATTATTATTTTGAATATCATACTGTTCTTCTTTGTTATCATCATACAGGATTTCCTCATAATCTGATTATACATGTAAGATGTATTTTTCTATTATGATCTTTCCATCTTTTATCTTTAGGCAGTCTGCTGATGTACGTGTTCTTTCATTCGTAAACTCCTGAATTCTTTTGTGCATTAATTTGGTATTTTTACTGTTGTGTTGTTTTTTTAATTTTTATGCAATGTTTCTCGAGCCATGCTTCTTTTGTCTCCTTACAACATAATGTGACTTTTCTGTGAATGTCTTCATATTTGGCAGAATTATTTTTGTTCTGCCTTCTTGTTTCCATTAGTTGTAAAATGTCTTCAGTTATCCATGTCTTACGACCCACTTTCTTTAATTGTTCTTTCATTCGTAAACTCCTGAATTCTTTTGTGCATTAATTTGGTATTTTTACTGTTGTGTTGTTTTTTAAATTTTTATGCAATGTTTCTCGAGCCATACTTCTTTTGTCTCCTTACAACATAATGTGACTTTTCTGTGAATGTCTTCATATTTGGCAGAATTATTTTTGTTCTGTCTTCTTGTTTCCATTAGTTGTAAAATTTCTTCAGTTATCCATGTCACAGAAGATGGCAGATTGGACAGAGAAATTGACATCAGATGTCAAAAAGCTAGTGCACTTACATATCAACTATCACCCTTACTGAAACATCCAAACATACCCATGTCCGCAAAACGACAGATAATAAACAGCATATTCACACCAACCCTATGCTACCAATCTCAAACCTGGACTTTATCCAAATTACACCTTCGCAAAATCAACACCTGCGAAATGAGATGCCTGAGGAGAGCTGCCAACTTAACAATCCGAGACCGAGTAAGAAATGCTACTATCAGACAGACTGTTGGATCAACACCTTGTGCCACATTTATTGACAGACAGAAGATCAAGTGGTTTGGCCATGTCATTAGAATGCAACATCAACAACTACCATCACTGGCCTTACATCAAAGATCATCTGCGACGAGACCACGAGGACGTCCAAGAAGAAAATGGATTGACGACATCAGAGACATTGTACAACCTCACGGAATGACACTATCCAGTGCCGTCCACCGGGCGCTGGAACGCAAATTATTCCTCCCCACGACGCTTGACGGCAGAAGTGGAAGATGATGATGATGATGATGATGATGATCCATGTCTTACGACCCACTTTCTTTAATTGTGGAATAGTTTTTTTCTGCAGTCAAACTGATTGAATTCTTCAAGATTTCCCATTGATTATCCGCATCGTGAAATAGGATCTCTAGATCAGACAATATATCAGATTTGTTCTTTACTTCTTATGTTAAAATTATGTTGCATTTCTTCGTCATTTTGCAATTTGCACAAAATCGTATTTAGGGTTTCCTGTTGTATACTTGACTTTCTATAACTTTACCTTAAACGTGCTTGTGATCACTGTGAATGTCTGCATTGGGGACTGTGTTTACGAATATTAACGCACTTCGAAACCTTCTGCTAATCAGTATGTAATCTATCTGGATTTTAATCCTCCTCTTTGGACTCCTCCATGTCCATAATCTTCTAGGATGCTGTTTAAACCAGGTGTTTCCTACAACCATTTCTTGTTCTTTTGTACATTCTACAAGTCTGTATCCTCTTCCGTTTCGCTCTCCCAAAACCATGGTTGCCTACACTGCATCCATCACCTTGATTTCTTACTTTTGCGTTGAAAACACCCATTTTGATATTTATTTCTGATATTTTATTACAGTTCTTCAAAGCAGACTCCATGTCATTATAAAATTCCTCTATACTTTCTTCACTCCATTCACCTGTTGGAGCATATACTTGAATGACATTTATCTTAAGAGGTCTTCCGTTTAATTTAGTTTTGTAAACATTAATTCACATTACAAACACATTAAATCAAATGTCTTCTGTGAAGTCTCAAAACCGTCAAATGCATGATGAATATTTCACCCCACTATACCACATTATTTTACGACAACACTAACCAACAACGACATTGGGCCGAAGACAGGATGAAAGAAGAGTTGGGATTGTCTGTGATGTTACAAGCCCAAGCCGGACTGAACTAAAATAAATACGGCATGCAAGCGAATAACGGCCTGTTCTGTTTACACCGACACAACACGGGGCAGGAGAAGATCTGATGTGTCAGATGGAGTGATTGCATCTTCCTTCGAAATCAAATTTTCAAATATAACTAAGTATTATTAATGAAAAGGGGAAAGCATGAGCCTACGTAATCGCATTTGGGAAATCCAATGATAGTCAGATTCTGAAAATTGTTGCGACGTGTTGAAGCCAGTAGTAAGTGATCTTTTCCCAAGAAGAAGTTGGTAAGTGGATGTGGTAACCATATGGTTAGTTCTTAAGAAATTAATTAGGAAAGTCTAAGTACTTTATTCATATATCTTAGTTCGTGAATAAATGGTACACGCTGTTAAACCATGAGGAAGGTTTCTTCTAGTTAAACAACTTATTTAACGTGTAAGCATTAGACCTAGGTTGTACAATTTAGTTCTTAAGAAGTTAAACTAAGTCAGCAGTGATTAGAAGTTGTGATTAACTTAAGATTTGGGAAGGTACGAATACTTAGTTCAATAAGAAGAAACTATTTTACATGTGCCAACACTGGTAAGAGAAATTAGTGTAATGCGTAACAAAAGTACATGAGCACATGAGCTGTAAACAGATTTCTATATGAATCATAATTGTGTGTGTTTGGAGAAATGTTGTGAGTCAAATGTATTTTCATTGTTGTTAAACATGTGGATTTATCATTTGTGAGGCACATAACAATGCATGATCACCACCACTGTAAGTGTGGTTATGATTCAGGATGAATGAATGTTGGATTTGGTGTATCACATAATTCTCTGTATTTGATGAAAGAATACCATGGACAGACAGAAAAACCAATGAACAAGTCGTTATAAAAACAAATGAAGATCGTAAATTGATAAGAGTCATTAGACGTAGACAGTCACACATTTTTGGGCACGTTATGAGAGGAAATGAATTGGAGAACTTGGTGACAACTGGCAAGATCGAAGGGAACAGACCAAGGGGAAGACCTAGAAGTAAATACCTGGATGGCTTGGCCACATGGCATTGACGAGACAGAAACACGGAGCTGATCCACGACTCCGGTGATCCAGTGAGATGGCAAAATATGACCGCCCACGCTTACCGGCATGGCACATAATGGATGGATGGATGGATGAAAGCATGCATATGGTGAATCAATTGTAATTTCATTGGTGTGAATCTGTGAATTTATCATTTGTGAGTCATATAAGTATGCTTAATTATCATCCATGCAAACATGAGTATGGTGTCTGAGGAATGATGGTGGAATGAGTAAAGTTCCATTATGACTTCAGTGGTGGTAAATATATGAGTTTATCATGTGTAAATCACATAAATATGCCACTTATCATACATGTAACTATGATTATAATTTCTGATGAATGACTGTGGATTGAATGAAGTCCCATTATGATTTCATTGGTGTCGCATATATGAACTCATCATGTATAAATCACATCAGGATGCCTAATTAGCATAGTGCCAATATGGTTATGATTTCTGATGAATGAGCATTCTATGTATTTGATCAGAGCAGGCATGTGGTGATTCATGTGTAATTTCAATATTGTTAAACATGAGGAATCATCATTTGTGAATCTCATAACTATGCCTAATTATCATCCATACAATTATTATGTCGAATGAATGATGATGAGAATGAGTGAGATTCCATTGTAATTTCATTGATATCAACTCTGTCAATTTATCATTTCTAAAATCACATCAGTATGCTTACTGATCATCCATTCACATATGAATAGTGTCAAGGTGTTGGATCTACTAGTGACAGAAGAGGGGCAAGGACTAATAGCACTTAGAGACAGGACATCTATAGAGGTATAGACAGAATACAGACATCACCCAAGCTAGGACATTTTTTTTTTTTTTTCCCGCGTTTCCATCCTGTTTTCAGGATATTGCGGTCAACACCAGCATCTTTCAGCTGTATGTTGATTCCTAGGCTAGATTACGCTCATCAGCACGCCACGACTTTCTGAGCGACCAGCTCCATACTCTCATAAGTCACTTTTGCGATTCGAACCACTGCTAATTCTCGTCGCGTCACGTGACGAGAGTATTCGGGGTTAGTGGAGAAAGCTGCTAACCCCTCGGCCATGGAGCCGGCTCAAGCTAGGACATAAAGACAGTAATTAGACTAGACTCGGGTGGGGACACTAATTAGTTATAGTTAGAATAACAGAGGGACCGACCCGAGAACAGGGGCGGGTGCATGAGGTCAGGGGAAGACCGTGACCACGTAAACTAGACTAGAACTTAGAGGGGAATGAGAGCTAGGTAACGAGTGCTGCGTGCAAAGAGAAACGCCACGCAGAGTTGCGAAACCCACGAGGGTGTTTGACCACGTCGGCAAGCGACCACCTGAGCTGCTTCAGACAGGGGACATACCGGCCTTCCGACAGGACGTAGTGTTGTTCTGAAGCGAATATCTAGTGTAGTGAATGCATACGATGTTGAGAGAGAGAGAGAGAGAGAGAGAGAGAGAGAGAGAGAGAGAGTGACCATGTGTGACATTGTGTATTCATATATTGTGTAACGAGCGATAATTATATTGATGATGTATCAGGCAGATAACGCCTTATGTTGAGTGTCAGGCTTGCCTGAAAATAAACTCCGTATCAAAATATCGGTACGAGTAAAGTTGTACTTAGGATACGGATGATGTGGCCTGAGTGTGAATGAACACAAGACTGTGTCAAATAGTATGTCTGATGAATGATGAGAATGAGTGAGATGAAGAGACATGCTGAGAAGGAGTATAAACAATCAATCAATCTCCTGATGGAAGGCACCTTGATATATAATGGCTTGTCTATCAGATGAGAACATGTTAATGATAACCCATACACTAATTAATAAGTTATTGCACTCCGACGCATGACACCTCTCTGTAGTCCATACAACCTCATGTTAGAATCATATGGTTTTGTGTCTCTAGCATGACACCACTCTGTATTCCATATCATCCATGTAACAATCATATAGTTTTGTGTCCTGAATGACACCACTCTGTATGACATGTAACTCATGTTAACATCATATAGTTTTGTGTCCTGAATGATGATGATAATGATGATGATAAATGAGGTAAAAGCATATTACGTACATGGCGAAAAGGAGGGAATATACTCGCCTTGAAACTTTTGATTAGAAAAGAATTCACCTGAAGGTTATACAAGAGATGTTACCGTAATGTACTTACATTGTTTATAACCAAATACTCATTGCATTGGGGAATGATTTTGAAACCCTTAATGTATGAGACCTTTTTCTTGTAAGAGAACGAGATCTAGAGAAATTAATTATATACAGAAGAGAAGGGAGAACATAGTTGACAAATTCCAAATCAATCAAGGTATTACTCAACCTGTAGACCATGTGGGACAAGCATGGGAGAAGTCGACACTGCATATCTGCTAGTCTAAACATTGAGCGCATATAAGGACGGGTTGGATGGAGAACAACCAGTAATGTTGTAGAAAACTATTTTAGAGCACCAAGACTCTGTTCCTTCCACTGTTTATTTTCCTAGGATCAAAATTCTGTTTATTGTTATTTTTTTTCTGTGTGGTTTATTTGAAAGGGTACAGCGTTTCATTTCTGATGTTCATAGTGATGATATCATTAGATTTATGACTGATGCTGAAATATCAGGGAGTGGCTAGATCCATCTAGATTCAGACTTGACTTTGTGAATGTAACAGCTTGACTGAATGTAGGAGCTAGACTGAGTGAGGCAGCTGATATAGTGAGGCCAAATACTAGTCCAAACCAACGTCCTGCAGATTTATCTATCATAGAGGACAGGTATCCTAGATAAATTAGTCTATATTTATCCAGGTGGAGAAACCCTTGAGCCAAACAAAAATCCTATCCGGGAACACATAACACAGAACCTTCAAGCAATTAGTACATATATGTCACTGCCATGAGTCGAGTTGACATGATAGCAGGTTGGCAGGAAAGTAGATAAATTAGACAGTAAGAGTGATGAATTGTCACAGGCAGCCAGAGGAAGGGATGCACCGGTAAGCGGATAAAGATAGTAGCCAATGAAATGGCAAGACGGAGGCTATGTGATGTGAGAGGCGGATAATCAGCAGACAGTGGAGAATTTAGTCGGCCGGGAAACACAGTCATGTTCACATCGTAGAAATCGACAGACCAGCGTTCTAAGATGAAGATGTGGACAGAGATTAGACTATGAATGAGAAACCAACGATTGAACAACAGGGGAAAAGAGCCGCCTTTAGTTACCGAGACCATTTTTACAGCAAGCAGGATGGTCAGTACACACGCCATGCCGTTTAATATACTACCGCACAGAGAGCGAGGCTACCGGTGTAGCTGAGTTGGCTTGATTAATTGATTGATTGATTGATTTAGGAATCCACATCACAGCATTCGGGGCTTTCCTATAAGCGCTCCGTCCCCATCCTCGGCAGCCAGCGAAGAGTTCCAACATCAATATTACGAGTAGCAATCTGATTATATGTCCGTCTCGCCTTTCCTCTAAGCATTGAACGTGGACCAGATCCCCTCGTCACTCCTCGCTGTCTCATTCTTGCCAGACCATGGTAATCCATTTGCTCCTCCGAGGTGTACATGTGCTCCCACAAGGCCGCAACCACGTCTGCCTTGTCTTGTATCAATACTCCACCAAGTTCTGCAGAGCCAGCCAATTTTTCCGCCTGTTTATTTCCCAGCACACCGGCATGCCCCAGAGAAAAGATCCAGGCGATGCTTGTCACCCGTGACCTCTGAAGCGAAGCAAGCCACTCCACACGAAGCCTGCCCGTCCTCACCCTCGGCAGCATGCTTTCTGAGTCAGTTGCAATCACGATGTGTGTGTGTGTGTGTGTGTGTGTGTGTGTGTGTGTGTCGTATTCTCCATCCAGCGGAGAGCCGCAGTGACTGCCTCCACCTCCTTTCTTAAGCTGGATGTTGTAGTATCATATGCCAGGCTCTCCTGCACCAAACGTCGACCATTAGCTTTGGCTATGAACCCCCAGCCACTTCTCTCACCTCTTGACACCGAACCATCTGTGTAGATAATCACATCACCCGAGTGAGCATTGTCCTGAATTAGTTGCTGGATTTCCACTTCCGTGGCCCCTGCTGGCCACTCCCTGCACTCCCGGCTGAGTGGGCTGAGGGCCGGTAGTGACCCAGGGCAACCGGCTGTAAGTAGGTTAATTGCTACAGTGTATAACCGCATGAACTTGTTGTGAAGAAATAAAGATATGTATTCGGCATGTTTTGCACATGGAAAGCCGTAGTGGTTCAGTGTATTCTGGTACGTGTTCCAAGCTTAGTTTGCCAGTGTAGCTACAGGATACCTCGACAAGCGCATTGGCAGTCACACTGCCTGATTGCCGCAAAGATCCAAGAACTGGACGGGTGACCAAACAGAGTGTATAGTTTTGTTTTCTCCACAGATTATACATAGGCCAGAAGAAGTGGCCCATTAAAGATAATGGAGGACTGACACATTACTGGTGGGGTGGATAGTATCTCGGCACAGCCAGAAGATAGGCATAGTTAGAGATGTATATGTACATGATCTGTTTTTTGTTTGTTTGTAATGAAGTGATTGTTGTATTTTTATGACACTCATGAACAATAGCCCCATTTATGTGTAAAAAATTATGAAAATAAGGGTCATTTTCTGTTTTTGAGAGTTCTCTTGTCGTAGTAAAATTGTTTTAATTAATAACCCTAGATTAATAATTATTAAGTTGAGAGAGGAGCAGCAAGGAACCAATAAAAGGATATTTTGGGGTATTCAGAGACAAACTTTTCATTGTTTTCATGGAGGTATTCCTAGGTTTTCCAAAACTCTATTTATGGTCTCAAGCCACTAAGCCAGTAACAGCTAAATTAATTAAAACGGGCAGAATTACATTGAGAAAGAGGAACTTAGTATCCTTTACCTCTTTGGGGTTGTCCCAACAACCATACATCCGACATCTTAATTTTATTTACACTATCATCAACTAACAAACAAACTACATGAAATAGCTTCAGTTTATTTACTTTAGCATGTACTAACATTACGGACAACTTACATCAATTAGTTTCAGTTTACACTCTGCCCGGGGAAAACGAAAACTCTAACCTGCACAGTTCACGGCGACTGCACTAGCCACGCGGCCTTAATTCATCAGGCACAAGACCCCACTGTCCTACACCGCAAGGTACTAAAGTTTGTAAATGACAGTTTTTATGACTGCAACATAAACTCACATTATAGACAACTTACATTAATTAGCTTCAGTTTACTCTCGTTACTGCAACATAAACTAACATTACAGACAACTTACATAAACTATTTAAGCTTTGTTACTGTCACATCCAAGATCCAGTACTTTGACTTTCTCGTGTCGACTCTTTAGTGATCTCTCCAAAGGAGTGTTGTGCACTTGAGACTCGGACGTTCTATCAGTCACTGAAATCAAGGAAATGTCGGCCAAAGTCCAACCGCCAGCTTATGGTGATATAAAATGTTCTTACAAGAACCACGCTCCACACCAAACACCGCCTGAGGGTTGGGACACCCAAACTCACAATCAAGTAACCAAGAGGAAGAACTGGCTTCTCAAAGACAAGCAGCAGTAGGGATCCGGGGTAGGCAGAAGGCAGCATAGCGAACCGCCGACATGGAGGCGACGACAGGGGTGAACGGCGGGGGAAGAAGCTGGCTTTTCACGGTCAAAGATGCTAGAATATGTGTGAGGGCACCAGGCTCTTGAAGATCACCTACCCGAGGGTAGGATGGCTTGGGAGCAGACACAATGTGCATTTGTTGTTCAAGTGGGAACACGACTCAAAGGTGTCTAATCGGATACGAACTTATGGAGGAAAAAGACACCCGCAGTCATGATCTGGGTCGATCCACCCCGAAGAAAGTGGGATGAAAGTAAAGGGAACCATTCTGGGAAAGGGGAGGCACTTCTGACGATCAGAAGTCTATTGTCTTGCTTGCTTTGCAGAGGAGATTGTATCACGTTGAACATGAATTGGGATTACAGACAACTTGCAACAACTAGCTTCAGTTTAGTTACTGTAACATGAACAAATACCACATAAAGCTTACATCAGCTTATTGAAGATTATTTACATTATCATGAGCCGGCTCCGTGGGGAAGTGGTTACGGATGCAGTTCTTAATCCCGTATACCCTCGTTCGAAACACAGCTGCGGGCAATTTGGCAGCAGACCGCTTCGCGTTGTTTCTTTTTTAACGAAATGTTATCGGTGCCGGTCGTTCAGAAAGAAATGGCAAACTGCTGAACGCAAACTTGCTAAGCGATCACAAAAGCAAAAAATGCTGGTGTTGACTGCGACGTCCTGTAAAGGATGTGCAACTAACTAACTTAACATTAACATGAACTAATATCGTAGACATCGTAGGTTTATTTACAATAACATGAACTAATATCAAAGACAATTTGAGTTTATTTACATTAACATGAATTAACATTACATACAACTTACACCAACTTGTTTCAGTTTAGTTAGTACAATATTAACTAGCAGTTTATTTTTACATTAACATGAGCTAACATTATTGACAATTTGCACCAATTTAAGTTTATTTACATTTATATGAACTAACATTACAACACTTAAATCAGCTTGTTTAAGTTTATATACGTTAACATAAACTAATATTACAGACAACTTACATTACTTTGCTGCAGTTTTCTCTAGTTAGTGTAATATGAACTAGCAGTTTATTTACAACAACATGAACTAACATTACAGACAACATATATCAACCTAAATTTATTTAAATTAACATGAACTAACATTATAGACAACTTACATCAACTTAAGTTTATTTACATTAACATGAACTAACATTATGGACAAGATACATCAACTTACGTTTATTTATATTTACGTGAACTAACATTACAGACAACATACATAAAGTTAAGTTTATTCATACTTACACGAATTAGTATACAAACAACTTACATCAACGGGTTTCAGTTTACTCTATGCATTGCGCGCCTCTACACGTCTCCACAGAGAATTGTATCATATTGTGCGGAACTTTGTGACAGTGTATTATTTAATCTTTCCATATTTACATATGTCGATTTATTCTTTTGAATGTAGTATTAATGTATCGATAAACTGATTCGTCCAAGTAAGAATATAAGGAGTGAAAAATCAACTGAATTATGAAAAGAAAAATATCTTACCAGCATTCTTACGTGTTGGTGGCAGATTGCCCGATCTAAGACTTGCTGTGTCAGTTTCAGCATGCAAACAGCATCAATACTGAACTGAGGAGATAATCACTAAACATCTGAGGAACTGTTTGGGAAAGGGGCCCACTACCCATGTCATCATCATCCAGTGCCTTGCCGGCTGGCGTGGGCCATCATGCCTCACCGCAAATTGCGATCTCCGACGTCATGGATCAATTCGTGTGTTGACTCCCTTCCGTGCCATGACACTAGACTGTCAAGAATCTTCTCACGCTGTCTTCCTCTGTCTCTTTTTCCGCAAATCTTTCCGGCTGTCACAAATTGTTCCAGTTTTTTTTTTATCTTCTCATAACGTGACCAAAAACGGTGAATGTATGTGTCTGATGAATGCGACGCATCTTCCCTTAAAACATCTTGATTGCTCATTTTGGCTGTCAAATTAACTGTCCCCATTCTTCTATACAACTAGAATGCTGAAACTACCAGTGTACCCTATTTAAAAAAAAAGTTGCGACTAATTCTCGTTGGAAACAAAATTCACCCTATGCGTTGACCCTAGTTTTCAAATCTATGTGTTTCTATGGTAGTCTCCTCTAGTCTTCCAGCTTGACTATGCCCCCTGCAAATCTGGCCCATTGCACTATATGGCCCTGAAATATGGACTACAAACACAAGAGATAAAAAGAGTTGAGCTAAAAACCGACATCCTAGCACTAGGGACTTTCTCATACGTGCTCCGCCCTCATATTCAATAGCCAGCGTAGAGTCCCAATACTAATGGTATCAGTAGCAGTTTGATTATATGCACGTGTGACAATTCCACGAAGTCCTGAGTTCCAACCAGTTCCTCTGGTCACTCCCTGCAGCACCAGTCTCTCCATTCCGCGATGATCTGTCTGTTTTTCGACACTACACACACGAGATGACAAGAACTTAGAAGTTGGTGAGGTGTAGTTTTATCACAAACATCGCAAGATAGATATTTTACGATACTTAAAATCACACGTGGAACATAAAGACATTTGATATATGATAATTACCATGTGATGGATAAGATAAGATAAGATAAAAAATTAAGGGTAAGATGCAAATCATAGCATATACATAGATCTATAATGGAGATTTATTGACAACACTAAAGCGTTTGATAAAGTGAAACATTCAGAAATAAGTGTAATGTTGGAAATCTAAAACATTGATGGTAATGATTTGAACATTATAAACAAACTTGAGTCGGCAACAAAGCAGGCTTGTCCATGGGAAGGGATTCCCATGGGAATCTCATGGGAAACGTCCCATGAGATGGGATGGGGCGGGACAGCAAACATTTGTATTTCCCATGGGACACATGGAACAGTAGCTATGTCATAGAAACTATTTTTTTAGAAACCTTTTAAAAGCCTTTTATCCTTCCATTTTCTTTATATACTTATATCAATTCTTTATCTCGTGGTGGGAAACCGGATAAATTAATAAATGCGCGCATGCGATCATATTACCAGCGTTTCAATACCCATTAAAAAAATTACTCGCATTACTTTAATGAAGATGATGAAGAATTCTTAAACCACATTCCAAATATTGTTCAGATTAAAGGAATGCTGTACATACATGAGAAATAAAAAATTTTTTTGACAAACCAGAAATTGATGGTGCTACATCTCATTTAATTTTGCTGTTATACTTCCTCCTAGACTATCAATTGTACAAAGTTATTGTTGATTTTGACGAAGAAACTTCCATCAGCATTTTATTTTCTTTTTCTTCTTCTTCAGCATTCCGAGCCATTGAGGTTCTTTGCTGCAGATACAATCCGTCTCCATTCGTCTCTCTGGTGGACCTTCTCTTGCCAGTCGCTGATTCCAAGTGCTTGTAGGTCTGTATGTATATTATCTCTCCACCGCCTTCTTGGTCTACCTCGGGGTCTACGGTCATTTATTTCCTGAGTGTAAGCGAGTTTTGTTTCCGTATTATCTTCTATTCTTTCTATATGCCCCAGCCATTGTAGTCTATTAGCCTTCATGATACCAGTGATTAGCGGATACTTAAACAGATCATAAATGTCTTTGTTGCTTCATCTTTTCCACTCTCCACTTTGTGTATCCCTAATGGGCCTAAAGATGCGTCTTAAGACTTTGTTCTCAAATGTTTCTGACAAGGCTTCGTCTCCTTTAGTTGTACTCCAGGTTTCAGAGCCATACAGCACAACTGGTCTAATCAGTGTTTTGTATATTGTGATCTTGGTGTTACGAGATAGCGCATTTGATTTTAGCAGATGTTGTAGTGCATAGTATATCATATTTCCCGAGTTGATTCTAGCTTGTATTTCTTCCCTTATTATGTTGGAGCAGTTGACGATTGTACCCAGGTATTTGTATGTTTCCGTTCTTTTAATGGTCATATTATCTATTTGTATGTGGCCAGAGATTTTAACTGTTCCTTCTCTTGAAATTACCATATATTATGTCCTATCTTGGTTGATAACCAGCACCATTTGTTGAGCTTTTTCCTTTAAGTGAGTCAATATTTTCAATGCCTTGTGTGCATTTTCCCCTATAATATCTATATCATCTGCATAACCAAGCAGTTTGGATGTTCCTCCAATAGCACATTCCTCCGTTACCTTCCTTACAACTTTTTCCAGCAGCATGGTGAAGAAATATTGTCAGAACTTTCAAAAAATTATTGGAGAAAAACTTTGCCCATATAACGGCAGTTCTTTGGCAGTTACTGCAGCATTCCTTACTGGAGTTGACATTAAAGCCAAATTAGAAGACATGGTCAAGTCAGTTGTTACTAAGAAGAAAGGGAATGTGGACACCAATAAATGGGCCAATGATTGGATCGCTTTTTCTAAGTCTGTTGTTCCAACTGTTATTTCATTCATCAAAGAATTAATTTTTTTTTCTTTTGAATTATCTGCTGTATGCAGGAATTGTAGAATAAAAGCCGAAAAGTGATTTTGACTTATTTTTTGATCCTCCACCTAACAAAACACTTAAGTGTGATGACCCCAGAAACAAATGCCTTGAGGATGAAGTCAACATGTTTCATAAATTACGGCAACCAACTTCACAACCATTAAATTATTGGAAAAATGAACCTAGGATTACACTGCTAACAGCAAGTGCGAAAATTGTCTTGACCATACCAGTGTCCCGAGCGGCAGAAGAGCGCTTATTTAGTGCAGCTGGATTGTTATTGAGTAAGTTATGAAAACAGATGTTACCAGCTCTCGTTATAAACTCTGTGTATATCAGATTTGCATGTAAGATGAACATTGTGGAAATGGTTCAGGGATTACCTGGATTAACTGAATTATTAGAAATAGTCGATCAGCAGGAAATTAATAATGAGCTGAATGAGCAAAGTAACTCATAAACAGAATGAGAATGTCAGAATGACAATGAATTGTCATATTTAGATTAAACTGTGTTTTAATAAAATACTCTTGAATATTAAAATTAATAAATTCTGTTGTATTACATGTCTCTTTGTACACGTAGTCCTATTTAGTAGACACTAACCCTAAACTGTCATACATTTCATAATTTTATTTGAACTGTATTCCATATTACTATTTTCATGGGAATCCTATAGGATGGGACAGGCAAAATTACCGTGGGATGGGACTGCAAAATGTGTCCCATGGACAAGCCTGCAACAAAGAGCAGCCACAAGAATTGACAAGCAATAAGGAAGTTGTCAAACATTACACCAGTTGTTAGACAAGGTTGTGTATTATCCCCCGATATGTTCAGTTTGTATAACCAAATAATAACGTGACCAGTACAAGACTTTCCAGGAATATCAGTTTGCGGACATAATATAAACCTCCCGACATGTACTGAGGTGATGGTTGTGATCGCTGAAAATGACACGACGTTACAGGAAATAATTTGTCAAAATATTATTGCAGCAGAAACTTGTATCAAAAGACAACACAATAAAACCAGAATTTATTGTACTAAAAGAACATCTGTACCAAAATGCACCATCAAAATGAATGGGCCAGTCTGAATCAAGTCAATGTATTTAAGTATCTGGGTACTTTAATTCCTTCCGATGGAAGATTTGTTGAGAGAGTTAAATATAGAATTGCTCAAGCAAAGACAGCAGTTTATAAGTTGAATAATAACATGTTCAGTATGCCTTTGGCAACTGAGGTGACAAAAAGAGTTCTGAAGTGCTATATCGAGCTGTGGTATATTTTATTTGCAAGCCGTCAACGTCGCTGTGAATATTCCCCACAATACTATTCAAAGATAACCACGGAAAAAGTGCTGGATTGTTCCACTTTTAAAATCCTAAATTTACACTGCAAACTCATTTTACGACAATACGAAGCAACAGCGACATTGAGCCAAAAACTTGGACCGGAAAATCCGGCATAAAAGAGACACGATCTCATTGCGTGTACCACAAACACGTTTCACTAACAAGAAGAAGGCCGACTGTGAATGCAGGACTGGAAGCTTCGAAATCTCTACGAACGCCAGTACGACAAGAGACAGAGAAAAGAAGGACAAAAACCTAGCAGTCAATGTATTTGGAAATCCAAATCTCGGACCTGACATCTTGGTGTTGACACGTGATGTTGGAGCCATTCTAAAAAAGGAATGAAGGTAAACAAAATAATCTATTTTATATTAAGCTAGTCAGTGAATCTTTTTCAAGAAGGTGGTTAAGTCAATGTGTCGTAAACCACGTGATTATTCCTTAAGAAATTAATTTAGTAGAAACTAAATGTTGTATTCAGTTATCATAGTCATGGATAAACTGTACATTAGGATAAACCACAGTGAGTTTCCTTTTCTCCCAGGTAAACAACGTATTTAATGTGTAAGCACTAGACCTAGGTTGTACATTTTAATTCTTAAGGAGTTGAACTAAACCAACAGTGATTTAGTAGTCATTAACTTAAGATTTAGGAAGCTAAGAATACTTAGTTCACTAAGAAGAAACTAATTTGCATGTGCCAACACTGGTAAGAGAGATTACTGTAATGTGTAACAAAAGTACATGAGCACCTGAGATGTAAATATATTTCTATAGAGATCACAATTGTGTGTGTTGGGTGGAAGCACCCATATGGTGAGTAAAATGTATTTTCATTGTTGTTAAACATGTGAGTCTCTGTGGCGAAGTGGTCAAGCCGTTTGACTCGTGCTCCGAAAGCTGTGGGTTCGATTCCGGGCCGCGTCCTTCGGTTTACGAGTTAAATGTTTCGGAGACTCCTGTGGGTCGTCGCTAAAAGCTACGGAGTTCGTGCTTTGTGCGACGCTTTCCGCGCTGTGGAAAGAGACCGAGCCATTTGGGATAAAAATCCGGTGCAATGAAGTCGACCCTGTCGACTTTTAAGCGACTTTTGTTAAACATGTGGATTTATCATTTGTGAGGCACAGAATGATGCCTAATTATCATACAATCAAATATAATTATAATTTCTGATGAATGACTGTGGGTTGAGTGAGTTCTCATTATGATTTCATTGGTGTTGCATATATGAATTTATCATGTGTAAATCACATCAGAATGTTTAATCAACCGCATGCAAGAATGGTTATTATTCACGATGAATGAATGTGGATTGGGTTTATCACATAATTCTATGTAATTGAGAAGAGCATGCATGTGGTAATCCATGTGTAATTTTATTATTGTTAAACATGAGGAATCATCATTCGTAAATCTCATAATTATGCATAATGATCACATAAGTCTATGCCATTGAAGAGAGCATGCCTGGTGTGAGTCTGTGATTTCATTATTGTTAAAGAGGTGAGTATATATCATTTGTGAACCACATCAGTATGACTACTTGTCATCCATATAGATATGATCCCCCCCCCCCCCCCGGTGTTTCCATCCTGTTTCAGGATACTGCTGTCAACACTAGCATCTTTCAGCTGTATGTTGATTCCTAGGCTAGATTACGCTCATCAGGTCGTCACGACTTTCTTAGCGATGGGCTCCATACTCTCGTAAGTCACTGGCGCGACTCGAACCCCTTCAAATTCTCGTGCGCTCACGTCAACCACGAGAGTATTCGAGGTTACGGAGAAAGCTGCTAACATCTGAGCCAGGGAGACCGGCATACAGATATGATTGTGTCTGATAAATGACGGGGGAATGATTTAGATTCCATTGTAATGTCGTTGTTGTTGAATCTGTGAATTTATCATGTATAAAGTACATACATATGCTTAATTGTCATCCATACAGACAATGTTTTTTTCCCCATGCGAATGTACCATGCGTAATATGCATTGTTTATGCTTACAAAATCCATTTGACAATGTTTTTTTCCCCTATGTAAATGTAACATGCACATTTGATGAATGAAAGATGAGTGATCGAAAGGGCCGAATGTAAGACGTTCCTGCGTGTCCAATTTGTTACCCTTTTAAAATAAAGTTTGTTTGTTCGTTCGTTCGTTCGTTCCACTTAGCTTTCTCAGGATGGCTATTTTCCTTCCGGAATTTGCAACTGCTTTGTTAATGTGTGTTCTCCATGCCAGCCTGCCATCAACTGTTACTCCAAGGTATGTTGGTTCTTTATCTTCTCTTAGGGGTGTTCCACTTATCTGGATGATCCCTGCCTTTTGTTTTGGAGAGAGCGTAAGTAGAGTTGTGCTGCACTTGTCAGTGATTATGCTGACACACCATCTATTTGCACATGCAACAAATGCACCTACAGCTCTTTGTAGCGCTCTGGTGGCCACTGATGGATGTTCAATTATGCTCCATAGAACCAGGTCATCAGCCTACATTGCCGCTTTAATTCCGTGCGGTAGATTAGCAACAAGATCATAGATGAAGAGGTGATTTCCTGATCCAGTGATAATTTGCTATTTACCTCTGATCATAAATAGGTAAACTGGCCTACTATCTCTAGTTTTTCGTCGTTAATAAAGATAGATGGTACCACATGTGCACCTTGTGACGTAATCTGCGTCTTCGTTTTGCCAATTGTTAAATCAAATTCAGAACAAGCATTGGAGAATGCAGATAGTAGACGTTGTAATTTTTCCTTAGAGTGTGTCGTAATTGCAGTATCATCTGCAAATAAGAACTCTCTGATCAGTACCCTCCTAATTTTGGTCTTGACCTTCAATCTCTGAGCATTATAAAGGCCGCCATCTGAGCGTAAGTGAACGTATATACCATCATCCTGCTCAAGAAAGGAATATTTCAGTAGAAATGAAAACTATATTCCAAAGAGTGTGGGAGCTAATACACAACCTTGCTTAACTCCACCCTTGATTTCAAACGCTTCTGAACTTGTACCATCAAACTTGATTATGCCCTTCATGCTTGTGTGTAACGATTCCATAATAGACAGAAGAGTTGGTGGTTAGCCAATCTTGTTTAGTGCCTTAAACAGACCCTCACGACTGACCAAATCAAATGCTTTTGTGAGGTCGAAGAAGGCAATAAACAGTGGTTGATTATGTTCACTGCATTTTTCTTGCGTTTGTCGCAATGAGAATATCATATCAATGGCAGACCGGATCCGTGTAAAGCCACACTGTGATTCGGGGTAGACTTGATCTCCCAGGACTTGAAGTCTGCGCAGAACAATTCTGGCAAATACTTTCCCAACGATTCATAGAAGTGAGATACCCCTATAGTTGTTGCAGCCACTCCTATCCCCCTTCTTCTTGTCGTCATATGTCTGATCGAACTGTCTGGAACAGACTGCATGACGCTGAACTTCGGGCACAACGACCTCATCGTGGACCTGTCCTTACACTCTTCCATCGCCAATATCGACTTCTTTGGGCTAATCAGCATCGTCCCTGGGCAGCAGACAACTAATGGAGATGTGTCTGGTTTAGTGACGAATCTTTCATTTTGTTTTAGCGTCATGATAGTCGGAGAAGTGTCTACCGTGGGCGAAATGAACGTTTTGCCCACAATCAGGGTAATGAAGCTCCGCCGAATGGTGGTGGATGTGCAGTGCTGTGGGGGAATGATCAGTTACAGTGGAAGGAGTCAATTTGTTCAGTTATCAGTTATCAGCTGGGGCATCTTCATTGCACTCCGGACAGGTCCATAGGTGCTCAGATCCTTCCCCCAGCATATGCATCAGTGTCCGGCGGCTAATAGTGCCAGTTCTGTGTTGGTTTGATTGATTGATTGATTGATTGATTGATTTAGGAACCGACATCACAGCATTTGGGGCAATCCCATAAGCGCTCCGTCCCCGTCCTCAAAAGCCAGCGAAGAGCTCCAACACTAATAGTTCCAGTAGCAATCTGATTATATGTCCGTCTCGCCTTTCCTCTGAGCATCGAGATCCCCTCGTCACACCTCGCTGCCTCATTCTGGCCAGACCATGGTGATCCATTTGCTCCTCCGAGGTGTACACGTGCTACCACAAGGCCGCAACCACGTCTACCATGCATCAATACTCCACAAAGTTTTGCCGAACCAGGGAATCTGTCTGCCCAGCACACCGGCATGCCCAGGAGAAAAGATCCAGGTGATGCTTGCTACCCGAGACCTCCAAAGTGAAGCAAGCCACTCTGCGCGAAGCCTGCTTGTCCTCACCCTCCTCAGCATGCTTTCTGAGTCAGTTACAATCACGATGTGTGTATGTATCGTGTTCTCCATCCAGCGGAACGCTGCACTGAAAGCTTCCACTTCCATTCTTAAGCTAGATGTTGTGGTATCATACGCCAGGCTCTCCTGCACCAAACGTCGACCATTAGTTTTTGCTAAGAATCCCCAGGCACGTCTACTACCTCTCAACACAGAACCATCCGTGTAGATAATCACATCACCCGGGCGACTATTATCCTGAATTAGTTGCTGGATTTCCACTTCTCTGGCCCCTGATGGCCACTCTCTGCACTCCCGGCTCAATGTGATTATAACTCTGCACAAGTCTGACTGCTCTGCTGGCACTCTGACCCACTCCTCTTCTCGCCTAATGTTATCCAAGATGCACACCTGTCTGATCGTATCCTCCGCCTGAGCCATCCATGATTTCCCTCTTATCAGTCTCTGACCCTTAACTTTGTCCAGCGCCTCATGCAAGGTAATCTGTATCTGCAGCTACTCTGAGGTATGCCTTCGCATGCATCACCTTGTGCCTACCAGCAACAGTCGGCAGACCAAGGATGTAACGCATACACACTACTGGGGTGTCTCTGGTGCATCCCAAATAGCTTCGTTCTGTATGCGCTCTAATTTCACCAGCTGACTCTTTGAGACAGTGAGCAGTCCTAGTCCATAATCAATCACTGAGAGGATCAAGTGCTGGTATAGTGTGAAGAGCATTCTCTGCTCTGTGTCCATTGCAGCCATAGTTTTAAGTGCATTGAGTCCCGTTGAGATCTTGTCACAACCGTCTCCACATGGTCCTTGAAGGACAGACTCCTGTCAAATGTGATTCCCAGATACTTCAGTTTGTTCTCTCTGTTGACGCTTCTACCATCTATCGTGAGGCTTGGGACATCATCCCTCACAATCCTGTTGTCCAGAGAGCACCACAAAACAGCCGTCCTTTAAGGGTGGATAACAGCACTAATTTCATTGCACCAATCAATCACTTTGTCTACTGTCGCCTGTAACTCCTGGGCTGTTTGGTCCCTATCTCTCCCCTGCCTATATGTAAGAATATCATCTGCAAATGTTAGTATTCTTTCAACCCCTGGTGCTTCTAGGTTTGCAATCTTGTTCGTATGCACGTTAAAGAGAACCGGTGAGATTGCAGATCCCTGTGGCAGTCCCGTGGTTAAAATATGTGGCTCTGAGGTCCATGCATCCAGACGGAGAGCAATCCGACGAGAATGCAGGACGGCTGCTATCGAGTTCACCAACCAGGGATTGACCCCTTACTCCATCAGTGCGGTCATCAAAATATCATATCGAACTCTGTTGTACGCATCCTCAAGATCAAGCGCCGCCGCTATCGTTTCCTGTCTACTCTAGAACCCCTCATGAACGTCAAAGGCAAAAGTGGCTGCATTTGACCAGGTATATTTTCATGGTCTGTAGCTCCCCAGGCCTCATGGAAGAA
The DNA here is from genome assembly GCA_963921405.1 of Cepaea hortensis. Taxonomy (NCBI): domain Eukaryota; kingdom Metazoa; phylum Mollusca; class Gastropoda; order Stylommatophora; family Helicidae; genus Cepaea; species Cepaea hortensis. The sequence continues at coordinate 6,272,158 of OY992890.1, forward strand.
GCTTCCCCCTTTCCAAAAACTCTTGCAGCTTGACAGCGACTACCTTCTCTAGAACCTTCCCAAATGCATTTTGAAGGGTGATGATCCTAAAGCGGCTAAGCTTTGAATGAATCTTGAATGGTCATGGGAGAGGGATGAGACAGCTGTGCACCCAATCCTGCGGTACTAATGCTGTCCTAATGCTCTAATTAAAGCAGTCGATCATCTCCTTCAGGTCTACATCGCCCAAAACCTTCATGTGGCCATGCCTAACACCATCGGGCCCTGGTGCCGTGTCTTTTACCTTTTTCAAAATATGTTTAACATCTTCAACCCGTATGATGTCTTCATAATACATATTCTCCATTGTGCCAGATAATTTCTCTCTAATATATAACACATAATCATGATTGGTCTGCTCTATAAATCTCTTTAGAAACGCCTCCCCTTTCTCTTTGTCTGTTGTCATGAGCACATCATCATCTCTACAAATTGTTCCCACTGTCATAGGCCGATCTTTTCTTTGCATTTGTCTGTGCAATTTCCATAATTTTCGCAGTGTTTTATCGCCTCCAATCTCCTTCATAAAACATTCCCATTTTAGTTCTTGGCCTCTGCAGCACAGCGCTTGAAAACCTCCACCTTGTCTTTCTGCCATTTTCCACTGTGTCCACTTCCTCTCGTGAGCTTCGGGGTGTCTGTCGCACTTTCCTTAGCTGCTTCACTGCAGCTCTCTTTGCTTTTCAAGCATTATCTACTTCTGGGGTCGACCATGGGGGATGCACAAAAGGAGTTTTAACAGTCCTGTTGCATGTCCCCTGTATGAGACGTCCAAGAAGGCTGTCGGTCCACTCATACCGGAAGGTCTTGCGCGCTCTCCCAGCCTTAACGTTCCTGGATTTAGAGATCAGGACTGAGCATGGCATGTGATCACTCCATGGTCATTCAAAACAGTCCACTTTACATCAAGAACTGATGACTGGGAGACAACTGCTTAGTCAATAGCAGTATCTGCATCGCCAGGCCTCATTGCTATTCTAGTCGGCCTACCATCATTTATGCAGACCACATCGAAGTCCACCATGGCATCCGCAAGGGCAATTCCCTGTCGGTTTTCTTCCCTACTATCCCATTCTCTGTTCCTCGCATTGAAGTCTCCACATATGAGTAGACTTTCACCTGATAATTCCTCCAATTCAAGCCAGTCCCATTGTTCTTTTCTGCCAAAACAGTCCACTGTGGCATATACATTAATGATGTTCCAACTTAGGCCACCAATCTCCATTTGTATGTGGATAAAGTTGGGGCGACCATCTCCAACCCAGCGCGCCAACAAGTGGCGGATCGTGGAACGGCCTCTAGATATAGAGGTTAGCTGCGAATACCCAATACGCAGCCGCGGACCAACTGGTGGTGGGCACAGAGGGCGATGCGTGATCACAGGGTGGGGTCTGAGTTCCTTAGAATATACCTCAAATGCTCGGAGACGTGCCTGCCAAGCGAGTCAGGGGCGCTCTAACTCCTCCTCCGAGTAGGTGGAACCTGTTAGCTTTGGACAGCAGTCAATCTAGGAGACGGATAACTCAAATATAAACCCCCAAGTTAAAGTTGGACAAGCGTGCTGAGGAACTGGATGGCCATGGGTAAACTGGTCGTGAACGTTGGACGTCTGGCAGGCGTGTGGGGCGGCACCAGGCTATGGACTCCTGCGGGACATCCCCTGCCTCTTCCCTAGCAAGCAGGCAATGCTAGGGCGATCGGTTATTTCCTGCAATATCCAAACTTTGCTTGTGGAATTAATTAAACACGAGAATCGTCGCCGGAGCTACGGAGCACGTGCTCTGCGCTTGACACATCTTTCAGAGGCTAGCGAAGAGAGAGTGAGGAGGAGAAGACGAGGAAGGCGCCAGAAGAATAAAACGAAAAGTGGAGAGACTAGGTTTCAACCATGTAAGAGTGGGATACTGGAATTGTCGTAGTGCCAGGCAGAGAGGTCCTGTATTGGAGAGGATAATGTATGATTTTGATGTCCTCGTGCTCCAGAAGCTAAATACAGACAAATACCATTGTCCTGGGTACGCCAGTTATATAAACCCTACTGGGAAGAAGAGACATGGGCAAGGTCTGCTGGTGAAGGAAGGAGTGAAGCATGTGGTACTTGACTTGAGCCAGTGGAATCACAGTGCAAGAGAGGTCCAGGGTATACAAATGGAGATTGGTGGCTTAAGTTGGAACATCATAAATGTATATGCCACTGTGGACTGTTTTGTCAGAAAGGAACACTGGGACTGGATTAAGGAATTGGAGGAATTACCAGGTGATAGACTACTCATATGTGGAGACTTCAATGGGAGGAACAGAGATTGGGACAGTAGTGGAGAAAACCGACAGGGAGTTGCCCTTGCGGATGCCATGGTGGACTCCGATGTGGTAGTATTGGCTGACGTATTTTGCCGATGTGAAATGCGAAAGTATTGAACAGAACAATGAAATTGTAGTTCACACTATTGGAGAAATGCGCCTATACAATAATCCTGGGAGAGTTAAGAAATTCCACGATAAGCCGTAGTAAATTGATGTCAGGTAGATCAATGAAAAGCTGCGGAATACAGACTCCAAGAGAACATCTCATCTCATCTCATCATGTTCCTCTTGTAACTTGCGGTGTCGAGGTGAAGTATAAACAGGGGGAGAGTGCCCGCTTATTTGCTTCATGTATCGATATTCCCATGGACTCTGTTATTCCCTGCGTCCATCGTTTACGTGGTCGACCTCCTCCTCTGCTTCTCTCTGGTCTGTACATCATTGCTTGTTGTGGTATACTTTTAGTTGGTAACCTACTTGCATGGCCAAACCATTTGACTCGCTGCTTTCTAATAAAATCTAGTGCAACTATAACCCCCACTTTAGTCCTGATTTCTTCATTTCTGATCTTATCTATTCTTGATACATTGAGTATTATTGTCAGGAATCTCATTTCTGTTGTTGTGATTTTCCTTTTCTCGTTTTCTGTCATTGTCCAGGTTTGGCATTGATAGCATAGAGTTGGTAGGAAGATTGTGTTGTAAAGTGCTTTCTTGGTAGTTATTGATACATGTTTGTTCTTTAGTGTTGATGCCATTTGTCCAATGAGTTGATTTGCCTTATTGCAGCTATTTTCGATCTCGTCTTCTGATTTGCCATTTGATGATATTATACTTCCTAGGTTCTTGAAATTCAACCGGAGAGACGAATGGAGACGGATTGTATCTGCAGCAAAGAACCTCAATGGCTCGGAACGCTGAAGAACAAGAAGAAGAAGGTTCTTGAAATTCTTTACTTGTTTCAAGGAATGTTCGTTTAGGTGAATCGTTGTTGTTTTATCTTCTTTAGCTATAGTCAATACCTCTGTTTTACTTGTGCTAATTTTCATGTTATGTTCCCTACACATTTCGTTTATACTATTCATGTGGTCTTGTAATTCAGCTTCTGATTTTGCTATTAGTGCTTGGTCGTCTGCAAACAGGAGTTCTCTAATGGTTAGATTTGCAGATGGCTCTTCTTCTGTGTTCTCGTCGTGCGGTGTTCTCGCAGTCTCCGTTTGGCTGGTTTCTTTACATATGTTGTCTATATATGTTATAAACAAGAGAGGGGACAGGACACAATCTTGTCGTACTCCGGATCTTATGGTGAAGGGTTCTGAGTGTCCTTCAGTTGCTCTCACTATGCATTCACTGTTGTTGTATAAGCTTCTACATAGGTTTGTTAGATGTGTACTCACTCCGTATTGTTTAAGGATTTCCCACAGCTTGTTTCTATCTACTCTATCAGATGCCTTTTCTTGGTCGACAAAGGCTAAGAAGAATGTTTCATTGAATTCAATTGATTTTTCTGTAAGTTGTCTAAGAGCAAAAATGGAATCTGTGCATCCTTTGTTGTTCCTAAATCCAAGTTGTTTTTCGCTTAGCTGGGGTTCTATAGTAGTTCGTAGTCTTTTTTCAAGAATTTTGCAAAATATTTTCCCAATATGACTTAACAGTGAAATGCCTATGTATTGTGTGCAGTCTCTTTTGCTGCCTTTGTTTTTCCAAATTGGGATAGTTATGACGTTTCCCCAGTCTCGTGGTGTCTGTTGTTCTACCCAAACATGGTTGAATAGCCTATGTAGCCATGCTGCTTCTACTTCTCTTGCTGCTTTAATTAGTTCCTTTTGGTATTTCATCTTGTCCTGGTGATTTGTTCAATGGGGCTAATCTGATGGCTTCTGTTATTTCTTCTTTCAGTATGTCTGGTTCTAGTTCTTCGGTGGCATCTGTGTCGATTTCTTGAATTCCTGTGACATCTGATGGGATGTTGAGAAGTTGTTCGAAGTACTGTTTCCATCTTATTAAGATTTGTTTTTGTTGACTTATTGGTTCTCCATTTTCGCTGTTAATTATTTCAGTTGGGTCAAAGGGTTCTCCTCTGGTTCTCATAGCACTTACCTTTTTATAGAAGTTTCTAGTTGTTCTAGACGCTATATTCAGAGAAAAGGGTGACAGGCTAAAGAGGGGCAAATCATGGATGGGTCGGGCGGAAGATGTCGTCAGACAGGTCTGCAGTCTTACCAGTATCATCCCCAGCAAGGAATGGGTGCCGATGCCTCCAGCTTTTAAGTGCACTTTCTCCTGCATTATCACACTCGACAGACGGTGCAGAGAGCAGAACCCTGCCGCTGTCAATGCAGAGGTCAACGCGCTCATCAATGAACACTCAGATAGCCCCGAAGTGCTAATCTATACAGATGGATCTGTTGTAAAGCAGCAGAGAAGTGCGTGGGCATTTACAGCCCGTTCAGCGGGCCGAACCGTTCAAGAATCCAGTGGTGCCCACTCTATGACCACGAGCAGCATGACGATGGAGGTGATGGCAGTTACACAGGCTTTCATATGGCTGGAATCACAGCTTTATACCAACGTGTGTGTACTAAGTGATTCAATGAGCATGATTCAGAAGGTCGAAGCCGGATCTGTACGTAGACAGTGGACTGAATCGCTGCGGAAGTCTGTTGTCCGTAAAGTCACCTTCATCTTCGTCCCGGGACATGCGGGGGTCGAGGGAAATGAACGAGCTGACAAACTGGCTGGCTCTGCACCCCCTGTAGATGGCCAGTCCATGGATCGTGCCGATGTTATTAACGTCCTTAAAGACATGGCGAGAACAGAGGACTTTGACGTCAGTGATTCCACATCGCTGTCCAGGATGAAAGACCTGGGAGTAAGAATCGGCACAGCCAGACGCGAGAGGTACATCGGGAAAACAAAGCGCCTCGTCAACCAACACAGAACTGGCACTATTAGCCATCGGACGCTGATGCATATGCTGGGGGGGGGGGAGGATCTGAGCACCTATGGACATGTCCGGAGTGCAATGAAGATACCCCAACTGATAACTGATAACTGATAGAAGTTTCTAGTTGCCTCCTTGTAGTTTTTATTTAGAGTTTCTCCATACTCCCCCCTGTCTTTTTGTTTTTCTCTTTTTACTATTCTATTCACATGTCTTATTGCTATTCTATATTCTATGTAATCGCATTCCTGTTTTCTCTTCGACCACTTTTTATATTTTCTCTTTTTGTCTTTTACAGCTTTCTTTACTTATGCGTTTCACCAACTTGTTATTGTCTTTATCCGTGTTGTGCGTATTTTCGTGGTTCCACATGTTATCTTTGCAGTATTTAAAATGCTTGATTTGAACATCTCCCATTCTTCTTCCATTGTCTTTATTTCTATAGGTAATTTTACAAAGATTTCAGTTAGCTCTTTTTCATAATTTTCCCTCACTGCCTCGTCTTTGAGATTTTTTAAGTTTACTGATTCCCATGGCATGCATTTTCCTGGTCTTCGCTTTCTTCTGCTGAAGGTTCTTATTGTGGTAACGACTGCTTTGTGGTCTGTGTTTATACCTAAGTTGGACACTGCCCTTGCATCTAATATATTTCTCTTTCTGTTATTTCTTGTTAATATAAAATCAATTTGGCTTTTAGTATCTAGATGGTTCCATTTATCAATAAATCATGTGCCATGCCGGAGAGCGTTGGCGGTCATGACTCGCCATTTCACTCGATCACCAGCGTCGTAGATCAGCTCAGTGTTCCTGTCTCGTACATGCCATGTGGCCAAGCCATCCAGGTACTTTCCTCTCGGTTTTCCTCTTGGTCTGTTCCCTTCGATCTTGCCAGTTGTCACTAAGTTCTCCAATTCATTTCTTCTCATAACATGTTCAAAAAATTTTTCTACGTCTAATTTCTCTAATCATTTTAAGATTGTCATTTGTCTCCTGTAGTACTTGGTCATTGGTTTTTCTATCTGTCCATGGTATTCTTTGCATTTTCCTCAGGAACCACATATCTGCAGCCATCAGATGTTTTTCAGTTTGACTGTACATTGTCCAAGTTTAACATCCATACACAAGAAAAGGCTCTATGTATCCCCTCAACACTCTTTTTCTCGTTTCAATTGACATTTTTTATTAGTCAGAATGTTTTTCAATCTTGCTAAAGGTTACTTTCGCCATGGCGATTCTTGTTCTAATCTCTTCAAGGCATCACCCATCAGATGGTATGACTGTTCCAAGATAATTGTATCGATTCACTTGTTGAAGAGTTTTCCTATTTACTTGTATATTACATTGTGGTACTTCGTTCTTCCTAGTGACGACCATAATCTGTGTCGTCTTACAATTTAATTCCAATCCCTGCTGCTCACTGTGTACAACAACTGCGTCTACTAATTGTTGTAGATCTTGTGCATTGTCTGCAATCAATACTGTATCATCTGCATATCTAATGTTATTGATGTTTCGTCCTCCAGTGCTGATTCCATTTATATCTTCTACATTCCTGAAAATATTTTCACTGTATAGGGAAAAAGATCTGAAGACATTACACATCCCATTCCATTTATACCAGGTGTATATTTATGAGTCTTTGTGTTTATAGAATGTATTTGTTATATAGAGGTAGTGTTGGCTGCATAGATCTACCAGTCTACATCCGTTATCATTTCTTTCATTATGTTGGTCTCCAAATACTCAAGATGTTTTTCTATGCCAGCTCTGTTATGTCCTAGTCTTGCATTGAAGTCTCCCATAACTATGATGTTGTCCTGCTTATTTATTTTATTTAGCACGTCATGTATGTCTTCGTAGAAGTCCTCGCATTCTTGCTCATTATTGTTTGTATTACATGGTGCGTATATTTGTACATATGTTGTAATTGTTTGTTCTTTTATTGTGCCTATTTTTTGAAACGCTGATCTATCTCGCAGTCCATTAACATTGTCCGGTCGATAGCCGTTTGGGTCAGTCCGTTTATACTTCTTAATTTTTCTACGAGCAGTATGAAGATCCCCTGCCGGCTTGCTAGGCCAGTCGCAGGTTTAGGACACAAATCTGACCACAGGGAGTCCATCCCCTATGGCGAGCCATATCCCCGTTAGCCCATGACCTCGCGGTTATGGTTTCCCAGTCTGCACCACGCGGAGGTGGGGGTTGACTTGTATAGTCTGCGGGTCATCGGCAGGCTACTAATTTTCACTTGTCACCCCTCCTGGGAGAGGCTAGCCGATCCAAAGTCTGCTGCCTGCAGGGCCAGACGCAGTCCACACCTTGCAGACCTGCAAGAGAGCAACGAAGAAAAATTAGTTAACATAGTACGATGAACAGAGAGATGTCACATGTGTTGTTGTGATACGGGTCGATGCTGACAAGAAGGATGAACCTTGGATACAAATTGTCAGGTAGATGCAATTATATTGAATACTGATACGCTTAATGTTACCGAGAGAACACATATGGTGCAGATGAAGTGACATGGAGATATTAAGATAATTATAGCACATTCAATTGATACTTTAATACTGCAATTTTTATGTAGTTGATACTAATTTAATTGCCTTCATTGTAACCACTTGATTGTGTATATCAAAATAATGTAAATCATAAAATTGTATCTAATGTGTGTAACTATTAATTCATGGTAAAGTAAAGCTGTGCCGTCAGCGTCTGCAGCCTACCTTGTGCCAGACGTATTGGTTACCCATTCCTCTGGAATACACAAGATTTAGGTCGAGAGAGGGGACATGTCGTTTGGGCACCATATGTTTCTCTGAAGCTCCGCCCAGGCATTGTGATGGAATAAAGGCCACATTCCAACTCACATACTTTGGTCTGTCAAGACTGCAAGGTGCCACTCAATTGTTTCGTAATTGATAGGTTAATAATATATTTATTCTATTTTCCCTCTCCTATTCACCTCTAACCATGTACATCATAATCACTTTATTGATATAAAACTGTATACGCATATGACAATGTAACTATTGTGTAATTGTAACCTATCATGTTTTAATTAAAACAAATGTATAAGAGATAACGTGTAGATTAGTTGTCAATCTGACACCAACCACTATAGATGCATGAGTATTGTATTGGTAAGGGATATTTATTGCGTAGCTTAACATAGGCTGTGAAAGGAGACACATTCAAAACACACATATGAAGAGCTGGCAGGTATGCCATGTATAAGCTTGACACGTTACACGGGTTATTTACTCCACAATAACATAGATACAACATAATAGAGACCTACGATTTACAGACACAATAACAGATATGCAAGGCAACACACACACCGAAACAGCATACATGGCATAAGCTTTCCAAAAATACTACACACAGCTGTACACAGTGGTAAATGTGCATACACAAATACACGATTCTTTCCTGGAGTACACTACACACACCATTACTATAGCACTATAAACAGTACAACTGGCCTAACCAAATCCATGACAGTCTATTTCCTTCGTTAATTAAATCTTTTGTGCCTCCAAAATGCCCTTAGCATACATACCACACGTAAAATTTAAATGTGAATAGACATGATGTTGACATTATGAATGGTTCATCTATCTAAGCTACTAATGAGAATTATGAGAACAATAAGACAATGAGCAGTACCTGCAACATCTAGTAAATACGCTTGTCACTCATAGTGAATAATTAGGGTTAGAATTAACCTGAAAGAAGAAGACACCTATTATGGTCGTCTCTAGGAAGAAATAAGTACCATAATTGTAATATACAAGTACATGAGAATATTCCTAAACAAGTGACTAGGTACACCTATCTCGGAACAGCTATAACATCTGCCGGTCGTTCAAAACGCAATGACAAACTTCTGAACGTAAACTTGCCAAGAGATTAGACCAAGAATCACTATGGTGAAGGTAGCCTTTGGCAAGGTGGATAACACACTGTGATCTGACGAATAGTGAGAACATGCAAATAATACCTTTTTTTTTTGCATATCCTTTACAGGACATCGCTGTCAACACCAGCATCTTTCAGCTGTATGTTGATTTCTTGGCAAGATTACGCTCATTAGTTTGCCATTGCTTTCTGAGCGGCCGGCTCACATACCCCGTAAGTTACCGATGCGATTCGAACCACTGCTGATTCTCACCATCATCACGTCACCGACGAGAGTATACGAGATTACGGAGAAAAGTCATAACCTCTAAGCCACGAAGCCGGCAAATAATACTTTGGACAGACTAAAACAACAACAACAGCAATGACCAAGTCATACAAGACAAAATGAGAACCGTAAACTGACTGGATAAATTAGACGTAGACAGCCACGGTTTTTTGGTCACATTATAAGAAGAACCTAGAGAACTTGGTGACACCTAACGAAATTGAGGGGAAAAGAACAAAGGGCAGGGAGAGAAGTAAATACCTGGATAATTTGACTATGTATGATGGTCTAAACAAAAATGCAAAGAACTGAAACACGACTCTTGTGATCGCATGAGATGGCGAATAATGACCGTCCACACTTATTGGCATGGCATATGATGATGATGATTATGATGATGATGATGATATTGATGATGATAATGATGATGATGATGATATTGCTGATGATGATGATGATGATGATGATGATGATGATGATGATGATGATATTGATGATGATGATGATGATGATGATGATGATGATGATATTGATGATGATATTGATGATGATGATGATGATGATGATGATGATGATGATGATGATGATGATGATGATGATGATGTTGATGATGATGATGATGATGATGATCATGATCATGATCATGATGATGATTATGATGACATATTGAAAGCTACATTCACTGTGGCACCCTTAATCTCTGTTGACAATCTGAAAACATCGCGGTGTCTCATCTGTGGCGACCACCACGCAGCTACGGGTGGTAATGCCTGTGATAATCTGATACAGCGAGATCGTCTCGGCTGGCTGACCACAGCCTTCACTGTAACCACTTCATCGTGTATATCAAAATAATGTAAATTATAACATTGTATCTAATGTGTGTAACTAGGACCCACAAGAAAGGCAAAGAAGTAAAGCATGAGAAAACATTATTAACGGATAAATACATGTTTGGACTGTCAAGATAGCCGGCAGTCCATATGAAAACGTTCAATGTAGTTAGCTAAGACCATGCGAACTTATACATTTGTAAAGATATTCACGAAGATGAAAACGCAATAAGTAACACTTTAATCTGCTGACATAAGGATTATGTTTCCCGGTGTCCACGTATTGAGCACATACGTTTAGCTTGAGAAGAGACAGAGATCGTGCCGCGATGACTAATTGTTGGCAACAGATTGAACTCGCTAAACATTGTTGGATAGTATTGAAGTCGTAACCAACGAAAGATGCATAGCACTTAACAATCAATACTCAACATAACATCACTATTAGAGGTAGCATAACTATAACATACATTACTCAACATAACATACATTACTCTTCTTTGTCTGCATATCCTTTTTACAGGGCATCGCAGTCAACACCAGCATTTCTGCCTCTCTGATCTCTTGGCAAGTTTACGTTCAGTAGTTCGTCATTGCTTTTTGAACGGCCGGCGCCGATACCAACGCGAAATCAACGCAACGTGGTCTGCTGCCAAATCGCGCGCAGCTGTATTTCGAATGCGGGTGTTCGTGACTAAAGAACCACGTCCGTAAGTCCTTCGCCACTGTCGTGTCCTCCTTTAAAGTGTCGTCCCTGGAGTGAAGAGAGTCAACACGCACATTATAATATTTTTCTTCCTTTTTTCAATATCTTGGAGAATCCACCAGCTTCCGTCCAACACACTCCATCAGCCCGTGGACACCTTCCTATCACTCTCTCACTGTCGTACTATGCCCCCTCTCATACTTCCCCAACGCAGCATACTCAACAACTCTTGCTTCTAAAAAATAATAAAGATTAATTTATTAAAAGAAAAGTGTAACGTATATGCGACGTGTATGCGAAGACAATGTGTGTCGTGTATTATACATATAACATAAATGTATGTGTCAGCCTTCAAAGTTCAGGATCATAGTGTACACATCATGGCAAGGATTACACGACATCATTCGAGTCAGTAAGATAAACCTCACCGAAGTCGTATCCTTCTCTCCAGACATGTCCTCCTCCAGGAACTCTGATGACCATGAGATCTGAATCCCATGTAAATATATAATCCGTGGAAAAAACTGTTATTGTTCCTAACACAACTGTTCCTAACAGTTTATAGAAACTCCGGCTTCATAATTCCGGCGCGGTGAAACAAACATGGAACACTGTCCTATGAACAAGACTTTTTGTCTCTTGATAAATGTTCACTAGTTCTCACGTTTAAAAAATTATTGTCTGTACTCCAATAGAGTCCTTTATTTTTGTTCTAGTCATAAGTGAACTGAATATCCATCACTACTGGTCTGTTAAAACTGGTATGACCTAAACTCATTCGATATTTATCCGGTAGGATACATATACCATTCAGCTCCACTGAGCAATGTTGATCATCTTCCTCTAGCATAATCTCGGTTGTAAAGTTGCTGGCCAATCTTCCTGCGCCAAACTTTATCCGGGATCGGATTGTCTCTTGGTTTCATGTTCTTCATTCCAACCAGAGGGAACCTGTAACATAAATCATATAACCGGTGATAGCCTCCCCGTCACTGATCTCTATTAGATGATCGTGGGCCATCGGCCTCGCTCAGAAAATATAATGAACCTATCAGGGACAGATGAACTGACCACATAGGTTATCATCAGGCCAAGACAAGAAAAAAAAATCAGCAAACAGAATGCGGACCCCCTCCCCCCCTCCCCACACCAGGGAGCACCCACTGCAATATCCCAATTATCCCTCATTACTCAATCCTCAATTAGTAAAGCTTATCAACACTTCACTACTCTATTTTCAACTAACAGAGCCAAGTATCACTTCCCTACTCTAGTTAGTTTTCCACTAACAGTGCTAATCATCACACTTTAGTTTTAACAAGCCTACAGCCTATATTAATTAGAACTAATTATAATCGGTTCTACCTTAGGCAACACTGCAGTTAGATCAAATTACATCCACTCTTGCCATGACAGGCACGTGTAAAATTAAATCACTAATTCGCACACGGTAGACGTTTTCCCATCAGAACCACAGTGCCGAAGCACGTCTTCTACCATCCAAGGTTTGCGTTCAACTCCCCATCTCCAATCATGGTTTTTGGCCAAACCTCTAAAATTGGTCACGTGACATGGTTGTTGTCCTGCAGGTGTTATTTGGGCAATCATCCATTGTCAAGAATCGATTTTCCCTTGCCTAGTCACTGTCAAAGTTGTCATCACTTGTTTTGACTCCCCCAACAAACTAACGAGTTACTGTATGATCCCAACAACAGTTTTCCCCAACAAGCTGCCAATCTTCTTGATGTTCCGGAAACTATAAATTGTCCTATGGACTGTTGTCTTCCGTGCTGAGTACTTCCGCTCTCAATCCAACTTGTTTATGAACTGTCAAAGCGATGTATGATTCAGCGCACTCACTTTCCCTACACATCTGCAACTATTAATTTTGCCCGACATGTGATGACCGACATCCGATTGCCACCATGATCCCACGGGTTCCATCTGTATTCAAATGTTGACAAACTGTCAAAGCGATGCCGGGACCCGTCTCCCTCACCACTTAGCGTTCCCGATCCGTCGACCAGATGTAAACCCGTGCAGTTACATTTCCTGGATTAGTTGAAACAACCTTTGGCCTCGAACATCCGCTAATTCAGATCGCCCTTTATTCTCATCACTGGTTAAATCATGTTTGACCATTATGTGACATAGGCCCCCTCTTAAGAGAGTAGTCCATCTCACTCTTCTCCACCATGATTTTAATCCAGATGATTCATTCTTCTTCTTCAGGAGCTGGGTGTCTTGATAAGAAATCCGCTCCAACATTTTCCTTCCCAGGAATGTACTCCACTGTGAAATTATAAGGTTGAAGTAACAACGACCACCGCATCAAACGGGCGTTGAGCTTCTGAGAAGTAGCCAGGAACATCAGGGGCTGATGATCCGACTGGACTCGAAACTTAACTCCATACAAATATGGCTGGAATTTTTGCACTGCCCATACGAGGGACAAGCACTCTCTCTCGACGGTTGAATAATTCCTCTCCGCCTGTAGAAGTTTCTTACTTGCGTATGCTACAGGTTTCAAAACCGAAGCATCGTCTTTTCCTTCCTGTAACAGAGCTGCCCCAATCCCAATCCCACTCGCATCTGTTCTCAACACAAAGGGTTTGGAAAGGTCAGAGAGGTGTAATACAGGTTTGCTGACCAAGGCCTCCTTTAACTGACTATAGGCATTCTCACATTCTGGTGTCCAAATGATTTGGTCCGGGAATCCTTTTTTCAAGGTTTCCGTCAACGGAGCTCCCAATTCAGTGAAATGTGGGATAAATTTGTGGTAGAACCCACACAACGAGAGAAAAGATCGCACATCCTTCTTCGTTTTTGGCCTTGGTGCATTTCTGATTTTCTCCAGGTTCTTCTCTTCTGGGACAATGTGTCCTGGAGTGATGGTGTGACCTAGAAATTCCAGAGTCTGGTAACCAATCATGCACTTGGTTGGACGAGCAGTAAGCCCTGCTTCCTTGAGTCTATTAAACACTCTCTCCAAGGATTGTAAGTGGTCATCCAAGCTGTCACTGGAAATCAGAATATCATCCATGAATGAGATGATGGACGGATCCTGTAACGGATCTAGTTAAGTCCTCATCATGCGTGTAAACACACTAGGTGCATTGCTGAGTCCAAAGGGCATGACTTTGAATTCGTAGTGTCCACTGGGTGTACTGAAAGCCAACAGTGGTCGAATCTCCGGTTTGACTGGTATCTGATAGTACCCCCGACTCAGATCCACCTTTGAAAAGTACCGAGCCTTATGGAGCCTAGCGAATAACTGAGTTGGATTCGGCAAAGGTTCCACCTGAAATTGTGTGTGACCGTTCAGAAGTCGGTAATCTATACACAACCGGTGTTCTCCACTTGGTTTCCGTAACAAAACTACCCCTGCATTGTATGGGGATGTGGATGGTGCAATCACGTCATCCTCCAGCAGTTTCTGTATTTCCTCCTCCAGGGCCTTTTCTTTAGAGAATGGCACTGGGTAAACCTTTTGACGAACAGGCTCCTGTGTGATCAAAGTCATCTCGAACTCAACCAACCTCGTTCGTCCTGGTTTATCCGTCAGTATCTCCTTATGAGACTTGAGAACCTGGGTTATCTTTTCCCTCTCCTGGGAGTTCAGATCAGGGTTCACTTGCACATCCCTATAGGTTTCCTGGTGTACCAAGGGATATTCCCTGCCCTCGCTGGTTCCCACTTCAGTCTCCACTGCAACTGCCATTGCCATGAGGTGGGCTGCCTTGTCTCCGGGTCTCTCTTCATATTTCCGCAAGAGATTGATATGGAAAATCTTCGACTTTCCCCGGATCCGGATCTGATAGTTGGTTCTGGATATCACACTTTCCACGGGAAATGGTCCTTGCCAACCTATCTCCAGTTTGTTGTTTCCCGTTGGGAGTAGCAACAAGACTTTATCTCCCACCTCTAGAGATCTTTCTTTAGACCTACGGTTGTAGTAAGCCGCATGTCTTTTCCTGGCCTTTTTCAAGTTTTGATTTGCCAGAGTCCATCCCTTGTGGAGTTTTTCTTTCAGTTCCTCCACGTATTGATAGGATGAGATCACTTCTTCTGACGTCTCCTCTTCAGTCCAACTCCTCAACATGGCTTCCAACGGTCCTTTGATTGGACGACCAAACAGCAACGTAGCGGGTGGTAGTCCTGTTGAGCCATGAGGAACTTCCTGATAGGCAAAAAGTGCTGCTGGGATATATTCATCCCACCTATCAGGTTTTTCCTGCGCTAGTTTCCTGAGCATTGTCATCAACGTGCCGTTGAAACGCTCTACTTGTCCATTGGCTTGAGGGTGGTAAGGGCTGGTATGTATGTGGTTAGAGTGAAACACCCTAAATACCTCCTCCATGAGTTTTCCACAAAACTGAGATCCATTGTCCGTAAGAATTTGATCAGGAAAGCCTAATCTGGTAAAGGCCTCCATCAGTGCGGCCGCGACTCTTTTCGAGTCAATCGTGGTCAACGGTATGGCCTCACCACACATTGTACAGCAATCCACCATTGTGAGTATATACATGTTCCTCTTCCTAGTCCTGGGAAGTGGACCCACGATATCGATGGCTACCCTCTCGAAAGGAGAGTTCATGATGGGCATCTCACCCAACACCACCGGTGCTGTCCAGTGTTTCGGTGCCACCCTCTGGCACTCAGGGCATGACTTCACATACCGACGCACATCATCTGTCATTCCCGGCCAATAGTAGTGGCAGGAAATCCGCTGCATGGTGGCGGCAATACCCATGTGTCCACTAAAGGAGATGGTATGCCCCATATGAAGAATCTGGGACCGGTGAGCTTTCGGGACGACCAACTGACCGTATAGGTTGTCTCCCCTTCCTGCTCTCCTGTAGAGTATCCTATTCTTCATGTAGTACTGTCCCCGTCCTGGTGGATCAGCACTTTTCTGCAGCTTTCTGTAGCAAGGACGTAAAGTATCATCCTCACTCTGGGCAGTTCGTAGCTCCCCCGGCATTGGGTTAGTCACAATTGCTTCTGCCTCTTCCGTTTTCGTCTGAGAGCAAGTCTGCATTGCTCCAATATGGATTGGCTCCCTGGGCATTCCCAGAAAGACATACCGGCAACCTAGGATTACTGGAAAAATGGGATCGGTCAATACAGCGGCCTTGATGGTGCCGGTGACGTACCTTGACCGAATCTCCACATTAGCAATGGGCAACTTCATGACTACAGCACTCTTCTGTGCAGGCTGTGTCTCCATGGTTTCACCTGTGAATTGTTCTTAATGTACCAGATCCGCAGAAATCACTGCCTCCCCGTCCAGTCCTGTGTCGTATAAACACTCCACTTGACGACCGTTAACCTCTACCAATTCCACTACAGGTGGTTTTTCCTGGTCTGGAGTCTCTTCCTCGGCCTCGACCTGTTCGGTGGGCTCCACCTTAGGTTTCCCGGGGCACACGACGAATTGAGTGTCTCCTGACTTTTCCCTGCAGTCAATAGCATTGTGCGTGTTTGACTTGCATTGGTTGCACCATTTCCCTGTCCTAGATTTTCTAGTGCCGGACTTGAGTGAGCTCTCCTGGTGGCGAGCTTCCTTGTTGACCTTGGCATTTTCTGTGACAACCTCCTTGGAAGTCACTTGACATGCTGCGAAGTGAGGGTTCTTAGCCTTCGATTTGCAGTCCCTCGTATTGTGAGAGGGTGACTTACAAATTGAACACCACATCTCCGACCACGGTCGTTTTGGTGTAGAGCTTGAAGTGCTCTTGCTTCCCTCCTTCTTCTTCTCTGAACTATCCTCTGATTTTTGCACATAAGGTTCCCACTTTTTGGTTCCTGAGTTTTTGGCTTTCTTCTTGTCATGTTTCTCTTGACTTTTGGTGTTGGTGGAAAGGTTTTCCCCTGCCTCCCCATGTACCTCGACGAACCGTTCTGCTAATTTAGTCACGAGGTCAATACGTTCCGCTCCTTGTTCTCCCAGGAACGTCCTGAGAGGTTTAGACATTTGCTTCTTCAGCTGGTCGACCACCATGAGCTCTTCCAGACTCTCATAGTCATGTGCGAACCCAGCCAAATCCATCCACTTATGGAGATAAGATTTTAGACGCAAACTGTAGGCGGCAAACAACTCCCCCGGTTCTCGTTTCGCTGCTCGAAATTTTTTCCGGTAGGTATGTGACGTAACCTCGAATCGTTTCAGCAGAGCCGTCTTTAACTCGTCATAATTGTTCTCATGTCCTGGTGGCAGGCGAGAATAAACCTCGTAGCCGGTCCCGCGTAAACCCTGGGATAGCTTAAGATTCCATTTGTTACGCTCCAAACCCATAGCAACCGACATAGCCTCGAAGCGTTGAAGGTACTGGTCAATCTTCTCTTTGTCCTCCTCGTAGACCGCTAAAGGAAACTTCATAGCATGGTACCCATGTCCACCTACTGGTGTTGAGCCTGGGATGGAAGAACCTCCCACTGCTCCCTCAGTTTCTCCATTAGATTGACTCTTCAACTCGAGTTCCCTCATCCGGTACTCGTGCTCCCTTTTCTGAGCCTCCTGCTCCGCTTCCAGTTTCCTAGCTGCTTGCTCAGCTTCAAATTTCTTAGCTGCTTGCTCAGCTTCCAATTTCTTAGCTGCTTGCTTAGCTTCCAATTTCTTAGCTTCTTGTTCCAACTCCATCCTTCTCAATTCCAACTCGGCCTTTCGATCTTCCCGTTCTGCTTGACGATACTCTCTCTCCACTTCCTGTATGTAATCCGTTAGAGCAGAACCCGACAATCCCATGTCTTCCCCCTTTGCCTTTAATTCTAACGTGGTTAGTTTAGGGGTGGTCATTATACAGAGAGGTAAGCTAGCAGGTCAAGTACAATATAACTGCAAATTACTATACAGATATATGAACAAGTACTATAAATCTAGATATAATCACACACAGCATATTCACTCAGTGACAAGAGTAGAATCAGGACCACAGACCTATGCAGACGTGTGAAGTGTGAACAGGTAAGATATCTGTCCTAACCCCTATCCACATTCACTCTAGCTGGATTCTCCAAAATGATATCTCCCTCTTATAACTAAGGATCCCGTGTCAAAAGACCCCGTTGTCAGAGGATCCCACTGTCAAAGGTTCCTTCTTGCAGGAGATCTCGCTGTCAAAGGATTCCTTTTAAGGGAGATCCCGCTGTCCAAAGATTCCGTTATCGAGAGATCCCGCTGTCCAAGGATTCCGTTTACGAGAGATCCCTCTGTCCAATGATCCCGTTATCGAGCCCCCAATAATGTCGTGTCCTCCTTTAAAGTGTCGTCCCTGGAGTGAAGAGAGTCAACACCCACATTATAATATTTTTCTTCCTTTTTTCAATATCTTGGAGAATCCACCAGCTTCCGTCCAACACACTCCATCAGCCCGTGGACACCTTCCTATCACTCTCTCACTGTCGTACTATGCCCCCTCTCATACTTCCCCAACGCAACATACTCAACAACTCTTGCTTCTAAAAAATAATAAAGATTAATTTATTAAAAGTAAAGTGTAACGTATATGAGACGTGTATGCGAAGACAATGTGTGTCGTGTATTATAACATAAATGTATGTGTCAGCCTTCAAAGTTCAGGATCATAGTGTACACATCATGGCAAGGATTACACGACATCATTCGAGTCAGTAAGATAAACCTCACCGAAGTCGTATCCTTCTCTCCAGACATGTCCTCCTCCAGGAACTCTGATGACCATGAGATCTGAATCCCATGTAAATATATAATCCGTGGAAAAAACTTTTATTGTTCCTAACACAACTGTTCCTAACAGTTTATAGAAACTCCGGCTTCATAATTCCGGCGCGGTGAAACAAACATGGAACACTGTCCTATGAACAAGACTTTTTGTCTCTTGATAAATGTTCACTAGTTCTCACGTTTAAAAAATTATTGTCTGTACTCCAATAGAGTCCTTTATTTTTGTTCTAGTCATAAGTGAACTGAATATCCATCACTACTGGTCTGTTAAAACTGGTATGACCTTAACTCATTCGATATTTATCCGGTAGGATACATATACCATTCAGCTCCACTGAGCAATGTTGATCATCTTCCTCTAGCATAATCTCGGTTGTAAAGTTGCTGGCCAATCTTCCTGCGCCAAACTTTATCCGGGATCGGATTGTCTCTTGGTTTCATGTTCTTCATTCCAACCAGAGGGAACCTGTAACATAAATCATATAACCGGTGATAGCCTCCCCGTCACTGATCTCTATTAGATGATCGTGGGCCATCGGCCTCGCTCAGAAAATATAATGAACCTATCAGGGACAGATGAACTGACCACATAGGTTATCATCAGGCCAAGACAAGAAAAAAAAATCAGCAAACAGAATGCGGAACCCCCCCCCCCTCCCCACACCAGGGAGCACCCACTGCAATATCCGAATTATCCCTCATTACTCAATCCTCAATTATTAAAGCTTATCAACACTTCACTACTCTATTTTCAACTAACAGAGCCAAGTATCACTTCCCTACTCTAGTTAGTTTTCCACTAACAGTGCTAATCATCACACTTTAGTTTTAACAAGCCTACAGCCTATATTAATTAGAACTAATTATAATCGGTTCTACCTTAGGCAACACTGCAGTTAGATCAAATTACATCCACTCTTGCCATGACAGGCACGTGTAAAATTAAATCACTAATTCGCACACGGTAGACGTTTTCCCATCAGAACCACAGTGCCGAAGCACGTCTTCTACCATCCAAGGTTTGCGTTCAACTCCCCATCTCCAATCATGGTTTTTGGCCAAACCTCTAAAATTGATCACGTGATATGGTTGTTGTCCTGCAGGTGTTATTTTAGGCAATCATCCATTGTCAAGAATCGATTTTCCCTTGCCTAGTCACTGTCAAAGTTGTCATCACTTGTTTTGACTCCCCCAACAAACTAACGAGTTACTGTATGATCCCAACAACAGTTTTCCCCAACAAGCTGCCAATCTTCTTGATGTTCCGGAAACTATAAATTGACCTATGGACTGTTGTCTTCCGTGCTGAGTACTTCCGCTCTCAATCCAACTTGTTTATGAACTGTCAAAGCGATGTGTGATTCAGCGCACTCACTTTCCCTACACATCTGCAACTATTAATTTTGCCCGACATGTGATGGCCGACATCCGATTGCCACCATGATCCCACGGGTTCCATCTGTATTCAAATGTTGACAAACTGTCAAAGCGATGCCGGGACCCGTCTCCCTCATCACTGAGTGTTCCCGATCCGTCGACCAGATGTAAACACGTGCAGTTACATTTCTTGGATTAGTTGAAACAACCTTTGGCCTCGAACATCCGCTAATTCAGATCGCCCTTTATTCTCATCACTGGTTAAATCATGTTGGACCATTATGTGACAGCCACGGAGAACGGCATACATTACTCTACATTGCATAACATACTCAATATAACACCCATTACATACATCACTCACACTAACATACATTACTTAACAAAGCATACATTACTCTGCATCGTGTGCCAAGCCGATACGGGTGGGTGGTCATGTTTCGCCATTTCACGCGATCACCAGAGTTCTAGATCAGCTCAGTGTTCTTGTCTCGACCATGCCATTATTTCGAATATCATATTGTTCTTCTCATGTATCATTATATTCGGACGAGACATTTCACTCGGACGTAAATGCGTAGTGCCATTTTTTTTTTTTGGCCATCCGTAGGACGGCACTTCCGGCTTCGGCGGGCATTTTTAATGAGGTTAACCTTCCTCGGGTTTCGAGGCACGTTCGACCCTTACTGTTGTGGTGTCGCCCACATCTCAGCTGGTCAAGATAAAACGATAAACGACATCACGGTCGACCCTCAAGGGAAGGCAGGGGCAGACCATGGGCATTCCATCGCTATCCAAGTAGGCTTCCATAATTGCAGAGCCGGCACATATTGCTCTGAGACTGGGCTCACCCGAGGAGTTGCCACGTCCTGCTCATGGCTTCTTTAATTCCTCACTTACATGTGTTGGGGATTTCGCTTGCCACTGGTCGCTCAAGCACACACCAGGAACGGTCAGTCTGCGGGCGACATCCACTAGGTAAGCTTTCACTTCGGACTTCGGACTACGCAATGGATTCGCTAGCCGTGCATTCCATTTTGTGTTATTGACACGTTTTTCCACCTTTGTCTACACTCTCCGTGAGTTAGATACAGACAGTTTTCGTAACCATTTCATTCGACTGGGGCACTTCTTCAACCTTTTAGTAATCGCTCATGAGGTAGGCTTCATGTGCTGCCTGCTCAGCACCTTACCTCCGTGCAACAGTGAGCGAGAAACGGCCAGGCCCTCTCATCCGGGGATCCCTCATTTCCCCCAGCTGACTACCTAGTTTCCGAATGCCGCTCTTGTTCGGAACAACTCTGACTAGGTAGTGTTCTGAATGTCCGTCGTACCTGGAATAGTTCTGACGGGCACAACGACAAGCACATGTCCGAGTCAAAAACTCGCCGAGTGGATATCATCTGCAGACCTGTCTGGTTTGTGCGGGAACGGCCCGGGGCGAACGAAATGCCCAATATATTGAAGTGAGGAATTAAAGCAGCCATGAGCAGGACGTGACGATTCCCTCGGTCAGCCCAGCACCAAAGCGATATTTGTCGGCTCTGCAATTATGGAAGCGACCCAGGATGGCGGAAAATGCTATGGACTGTCCCTGCCTTCCTTTGAGGGATGACCGCGAAGTCTTCGACTGTTTTAACTTGACTAGCTGGTAGGTTGACGGTACCACAAAAGTGAGAGTCTCCCAGGAATGCTAACCTGGTCAAAAATGCACGCTAAAAGCCGGATGTGTTGGCCTAAGGGTTTCAACCCAAGGGTGCCTAACGAGACACACCGCAATCACATCTGGAAAAAAAACCCACTCCGGATAAACGCAAAGAAGAAGATGTATCATTATATAATGGTGTTTCACATAAGATTACCATACATGTAAAATCTGATCTTTGCCTATTATGATTGTTCAATCTTTTGTTTTTAGGCAGCCTGTTGGTGTTTGCTTTCCTTTATTAGTAAGCTCCTGAATTATTGTGTACATTAATATGGCATTATCACATACAATAATCAATATGACATACATTACTAAACATAACATACATTACATAATAGCATAACATAACATAATTACTCAACATAACATACAATATTCAACATAAAATACATTACTCAACATAACATACGGTACTCAACATAATGACTGCTGTTTGTCCATCAAGAATGAAGATGACCATTCATTTCATGCAGTGGGGTTGAAAGTATGGAGCCGTGAGTTCTAAGATGGCTGATTGGATGAAAAATGACTTACGTGATGAATTGGATTAAAGTGAGGAAGAGTTGCGCAATTCATCGACCTCACTCTCTCGCCTGAGTCCATCTGAGTCCAGTGGCAAGACAAGTCAAGACGACTGGAGACGAATACAGGTGCAGTGGATGACCAGAGCGCTCTACGTGCCTTGCCGTGCTCATTACGTTGCAGGTAAACGCCGTCTTTCCCGTTGAATCAGGAATGATTTCTTCCGCGCAGTCTGACGAATCATGTAAATGGAAAAATATAACGATGATTAATGTACATGCACCTACTGAAGAGAAAGAAGATGATATTAAAGAAGACTTTTATAATGATCTGGAAGATGTCAAAGAAGAAACCCCCAAACAGGACATCCTGATTGTGCTGGGAGACTTCAATGCAAAAATAGGTAGAGAGCAAACTAATAAAAAAAGTGGCCGGTATGGAAAGCCTACATACAACTTCAAATGATAATGGATGGAGAGTCATCAACCTGGCAGAAGCCAAAGGACTGCAGGTTAGCAGTACCAGACTACAAAGAAAGGATATACACAAACAAACTTGGAAATCATGTGACAAGAGAACCTATAATCAAATAGATCACATTTTAATTAACAACAGAAATGCATCAAACATACAGCAAGTCAGAAGTTATAGAGGAGCTGAGTGCCACAGTGACCACTTCCTCGTTGGAGCAAAATTTAAAATAAAACTTAAGAGAGCTTTCTATACTAAATTACAAAGATTACACCCAACATATAACAGAGAAAAACTGCAAGACATTACAGTCAAAGAGAAATTTACAGATGAAATAAAATGTAAACTTGAAACTCTGCAAAACCCTTTGGAGGAAAGCATTGACCAAACTTGGTTGAACATCAAGAATACAATTCAGTCTACCGCAGAAGAATGTCTCGGTGTGTTAACCACGTATAAAAAGAACAGATGGTTCAATCAAAAATGTGAAGAAGAAGTCATTAGGAAGAAGAATGTCAGACATGTATGGTTAAATGACATCAATAACATCCAAAAGGAAGAGCATTATAGAAATGAATGTAAAGAGGCTACAAAAATAGTCAGACAGCAGAAGCGAGAATATATGAGTAATATAATCAAAGATATGGAAACTAATCACCAGAAAAATGAATCCAGAAAATTTTTTAAAGAACTGAAGTCAATGAAACGAGGGCACCAACAAAACACATATGGTTTAAAAGACAAAAATGGGAATATGATAAATACCAATGAGGAAATGTGCAACACATGGAAAGAATATTTTATTGAATTACTAAATTGTGAAGCTCCAAGTAACATTTTCTCACAAGAAGAGGTTCTAACATGCGAACCACAAATTGAAGAACCTACATTTGAAGAAATCCTATATGTAATCACACGACTTAAAAACAATAAGGCAACTGGGACTGATGGAATTGCTGCTGAATTTATAAAGGCAGGTGGCCATGCATTACATCTAAAGCTATACGAACTAATAATAAAAATCTGGAGGACAGAAGAATTACCCCATGACTGGAAAGAGTCATTATTGATACCTATCTTTAAGAAAGGAGACAAGTTCCAATGTGGAAATTATAGAGGAATATCACTACTGTCCACAAGCTATAAGATACTATCCGCAGTATTACTAAATAGACTAAAACCATATTCAGAAGACATATTAGGTGACTACCAGGCGGGTTTTAGACAAAACAGATCAACAATAGATCAGATATTTATCTTACGACAAATAGCCGAGAAACATTGGGAATATAAAAGAGATCTCCATAACATTTTTGTGGATTTTAAAAAGGCTTATGATAGTGTCCATAGGAATAGTCTATGGAATGCTATGCAGGAATTTGGAATACCAAGGAAGTTAATCAACATGACCAGACTATGCATGGAAGATACTTATAATATAGTAACATATAAAGGCAGGAAATCAGACCCCTTCCAAATAACATCTGGCTTGAAACAGGGTGATGCACTATCGCCGCTACTTTTCAATCTGGCTCTAGAGAAAGTTGTAAGGAAGGTAAAGGAGGAATGTGATATTGGAGGAACATCCAAGCTGCTTGGTTATGCAGATGATATAGATATTATAGGGCAAAGTGAACAAAAGACATTGGAAATATTGACTCACTTAAAGGACAAAGCCCAACAGATGGGGCTGGTTATCAACTAAGATAAGACAGAATATATGGTAATTTCAAGAGACGGAATGGCTAGAAATTCTGGCCACATACAAATAGATAATATGACCATTAAAAGAACGGAAACATACAAATACCTGGGTACGATCTTCAACTGCTCCAACATCATAAGGGAAGAAATACAAACTAGAATCAACTCTGGAAATAAGATATACTATGCACTACAACATCTACTAAAATCAAAGGCGCTATCTCGTAACACCAAAATCACAATAAACAAAACACTGATCAGACCAGTTGTGCTGTATGGCTCTGAAACCTGGAGTACAAACCTTTGCGAACAAAATTTTAAGACGCATCTTTGGACCCATTAGGGATACACAAAGTGGAGAGTGGAGAAGAAGAAGTAACAAAGACATTTATGATCTGTTTAAGTCCCCGCTAATCACTGGTATCATGAAGGCTAATAGACTACAATGGCTGGGGCATATAGAAAGAATGGAAGATAATAGGGAAACAAAACTCGCTTACACTCAGGAAATAAATGACCGTAGACCCCGAGGTAGACCAAGAAGGCGGTGGAGAGATAATACATGTACAGACCTACAAGCACTTGGAATCAACGACTGGCAAGAGAAGGTCCACCAGAGAGACGAATGGAGACGGATTGTATCTGCAGCAAAGAACCTCAATGGCTCGGAACGCTGAAGAAGAAGAACGTCTGCCGAATCCTGTCTTCACATGCTGGGTAGGCATACCCTAGTTCACCGATCAGTTTGACACCAAATCGGATATCCATGCCTGGTTTAGCTGGCCTGTCACAGCTGTTGCCCGGGGGGTGGCCGCTGTCGCATGCTGACAGCTACTAGGAGCCACAAGCAACTTAACATAATATACAATACTCAACATAACATGCAATACGTCACGCAACATAGATAACATAAGATACTTTATATGAAGAAGGTAACAAGCGATAAGTAGCATAATATACATAACATAAGATATAAATAGCAAGGTACAAGAATAACCTGATGAGATGAGATGAGATAAGATATGCAATATAAGATATCCAACATAAGATTTATATGACTGCATCTGGTATACCATAAGAAGATTGTCCAAAATGTGTGGGCATGTCAAGAAAAGACGAAACCTGGAGACTGCCATCACAACAGGTACTTTGGATTGGAGGCGAGGGGGGGGGGTGGAAGCAAGAGAGAAGATGCTGGACAGTTTGACATTATGGCAGGGAGGAATATCAATATCAGAAAATATTGGCAGTTCACGAGACAGAAGGTTGTTACCAGACATGATCAGCAACGCCACATGGTATGGACCATACGAAGAAGTAATGGTACTTCACTGAAGCAAGTTAAAGAATTCAACTATCTAGGAAGCTGATCACAGAGAATGACAGAATAGATACAGAAATCTAAATCAGATGTCATCGTCAAAAGAAGTACCAGTCAACCAGAAGACCAGTCGCCACACATTTCTGCATAAGGCACACAACCGGTAAATTCTGGGACATAACCATCCACCATTGCTCTGAACATCCAGATCACGCTCCACGACCTCAGGCAGATTTGAAAACATTTCACACGAAATTCACAACTCACAGCGTCCCGCTACGCACTCAACTCAGTAGCAGGGCGACGGAACCATAAACTAGCAGTCCAACATGATGGAAATGCGAATACAACGCTAGTCACGAACATAAACACCCAGAGGCCTAAACTGTTTCACTGCCTATCCGCCATGTTGGTGACAGGAAGTCGTCACTTTCGTGAAGGACTGTTGTTTTGGCATTCTGGAGACAGCATTATGTACAGTGAAATGTTTTTTTTTACATCTGTCCGAGGAGTTGTGGCGTGATCTGCATGCTCAAAATGGCGTAGCTGGATAGATAACATCTAGAAACGTAACAACAACATCCAGAAATATCTGCAAGTATGGCGGTAGGTGTGTCGCAGAAGCGACCGGTTTTCTTTCCTTATGCAGAAACGTGTGGTTGCTGGTTTTGTTAGTGACTGCCGTTTCCATCGATGATGAACTGTATTGTTCGTAGAGGACTTTTGTGGTGAAATTCTGGCTGTGTCATCTTTCACACTGTGCCTGAGCGGGCCGTTGTTTCTCGAGACTCTTGTCTTTTCCACTTTTGACATGGGGCAGTGGGGAACATTTTATTCGGTATTCATTGGCACAGGAACGGAGCATAATGGGGACGACCCTTTGCTGTTATGCTGGAACCGCGACTAATGACTAATGACTAATAAATCAGATGTAAAAAATCAAGTACACATTCAATGGAAACAACAGCTGCCATAAACATTCATAATGCACTAAATCAAGACCAGTCTATCAAGAGAGGTGTGCGACATGGATGTGCAATGTCTCTAGATGTCCCCCCCCCCAACATAGTGACATTTATGTGACGAATTTAGAGGATGTGAGAGGAATTGCAACAGGAAGATATGACATCAATAATATAAGGTAAACTGATATACAATATTGACTGCTGACAACGACCAGGATCTTCAACATTTAGTAGACAACGACCAGGCTCTTCAACATTTAGTAAATGCGGTTATTGTACACAGTGAACAACAAGGATTACAATTAAATTGTAAGATGATAGAGATTAAATTCGTCACTACGAAGAGACGAAGGAAATACCACTATGTGATATTAGGGTAAGTGGAAAAACTCTTATACAAGTTAGTTAGTTAGTTAGTCGACAGATCATCCTCGTTGCACATCGAACCATTCAGTCCATAAGTGCTCGGATCCCCTCCTCAGCAAATCCCGCAGCGTGTAGCGGCTAACGACGCCAGTTCTGTGTTGGTTTATCAATCTTCTTTGGCTTCCTGCGTAGTGTTCTTGTTTGGCCACCCCTCTTTTAATTTGCTGCTCTCGCAGTCTGGCCATTGTTGTAGATTCACAGCCATCACTTGGTTCTCGCAAACGTCTCACTTCTCGTAGAGCATTCAGAATGTCAGCCTGGTCCATGGCGCGTCCGCCCTCCACAGTAGCCTCACCTGCGAGCTTGTCAGCCCGCTCATTTCCTTGTACTCCCGCATGCCCTGGCACGAAGATGAAACTAATCTTTGCCAGCCGAGACCGCTTCAGAGGCAGCAACCATTCTCTTCGGATCGACCCCTCCTCTATCCTCTTGATCATGATCATTGAGTCGCTAAGGAAACAAGCCCTAGTGAATGTCTGTGTCTCGAGCCATGTTATTGCTTTACTTACTGCCATGACTTCCATGGTCAGGCTACTTGTGGTTTCAGTGAAAGCACCAGAGTCCTCCTTCACCATTCTCCCTCCGGCCCGAGCTGTAAAGGCTCTTATACAAGTAAATCGGCACAGTTATCTTGGAATAGTCGTAACATCTGATGGAAGGAGAGATGTGAACAAACGTCGCTATGCCACAGGTAGCCTTTTGCAAAATGGAAAACATATTGATCAATAAAATAAACTGTCACTTCCAATGAGAAACAGAGTGTTTGACGTGCTACATTGAACCTGTTTGTTTTATACATGTGAAACATGGGCTATACTCGGACAATGTGAGATACCTCTAATGGCAGTGGGAATGTCGTTTCTGAAGAAAATTCAAAGAATATCATGGACAAACAGAAAAAGCAAAGTGCAAGTCCACAAGAAGCAAATGAAAACCATAATTTCATTCAGGACAGTAGACGTAGACAGTGAAGATTGTGTGGGCACTTTATGGTGAGATATAAACTTTATGGTGAGATATAAACTCTATGGTGAGATATAAACTTTATGGTGAGATATAAACTTTATGGTGAGATATAAACTTTATGGTGAGATATAAACTTTATGGTGAGATATAAACTTTATGGTGAGATATAAACTTTATGGTGAGATATAAACTTTATGGTGAGATATAAACTGAGCAGATTAGTGACAACTGGCAGGACTTGTGGGGAAAAGAGCAAATGGAAGGTATCGTGACCAATATCTGGATGACTTAACCACATGCCGTAATCGTGACAAGGACACAGAGCTGATCCACGACTCTGGTGATCCTGTGAGATGGCGAGACAAGAACACAGAGCTGATCCACGACTCTTGTGATCCTGTGAGATGACGAGACACGGACACAGCTGATCCACGACTCTGGTGATCATATGCAAAGGCGAGACAAGAACATAGATGATCCTCGATTCTGGTGATGGTTTGAGACGGCGAACCGTGGCCGTGATGATGAGTTAATGCTCTTCTGTCGTCAGCCGTTATACAATCATGGAGACACCAAGGATGTGATCCGAGCACTTAGGGTCTGTATGGTTTCAAGCCCAGTGAGGTTTGTCTGTCGGCTAAAAATAGCAAAGACTTTGATGCACACGCTATTGTATTAAAATACACATTCTGGTTTTGGCTTTGCTCATTCGTTGCCTGTTTGTTGCTAGTAACACTCTCTCGGATACCCCAGTGGTGTGGAGGGTAGATGTTGTATGTTTGTTGATAGTAACACTCTCCCGTAAGCCGCCTTGGTGTGGAGGGAAGATGTTGTATGTTTGTTGATAGTAACACTCGTAAGCCGCCGTGGTGTGGAGGGAAGATGTTGTATGTTTGTTGATAGTAACACTCTCCCGTAAGCCGCCGCGGTGTGGAGGGAAGATGTTGTATGTTTGTTGATAGTAACACTCTCTCGTAAGCCGCCGCGGTATGGAGGGAAGATGTTGTATGTTTGGTGATAGTAACACTCTCTCGTAAGCCGCCGCGGTGTGGAGGGAAGATGTTGTATGTTTGTTGATAGTAACACTCTCTCGTAAGCCGCCTTGGTGTGGAGGGTAGATGCTACATGTTTGTTGATAGTAACACTCTCCCGTAAGCCGCCGCGGTGTGGAGGGTAGATGCAACATGTTTGTTGATAGTAACACTCTCTCGTAAGCCGCCGCGGTGTGGAGGGTAGATGTTGTATGTTTGGTGATAGTAACACTCTCTCGTAAGCCGCCACGGTATGGAGGGTAGATGTTGTATGTTTGGTGATAGTAACACTCTCTCGTAAGCCGCCGCGGTATGGAGGGAAGATGTTGTATGTTTGGTGATAGTAACACTCTCTCGTAAGTCGCCGCGGTGTGGAGGGTAGATGTTGTATGTTTGTTGATAGTAACACTCTCTCGTAAGCCGCCTTGGTGTGGAGGGTAGATGTTGTATGTTTGTTGATAGTAACACTCTCTCGTAAGCCGCCTTGGTGTGGAGGGTAGATGTTGTATGTTTGTTGATAGTAACACTCTCTCGTAAGCCGCCGCGGTATGGAGGGTAGATGTTGTATGTTTGGTGATAGTAACACTCTCTCTTAAGCCGCCGCGGTATGGAGGAAAGATGTTGTATGTTTGGTGATAGTAACAGTGTCTCGTAAGCCGCCGTGGTGTGGAGGGTAGATGTTGTATGTTTGGTGATAGTAACACTCTCTCGTAAGCCGCCGCGGTATGGGGGGAAGATGTTGTATGTTTGGTGATAGTAACACTCTCTCGTAAGCCGCCACGGTATGGAGGGTAGATGTTGTATGTTTGGTGATAGTAACACTCTCTCGTAAGCCGCCGCGGTATGGAGGGAAGATGTTGTATGTTTGGTGATAGTAACACTCTCTCGTAAGCCGCCGCGGTGTGGAGGGTAGATGTTGTATGTTTGGTGATAGTAACACTCTCTCGTAAGCCGCCGCGGTTTGGAGGGTAGATACTACATGCCGACACGGCGGTCAAGGGTTCGATATGTATTGAGACGGATTCACATGTAACAAACATACCTGGTCCCCCAGCTCGACCCGGCCTAAACTGGCTACCAGAAAATACCTTGGGAAGCAAAGGCAGCCGCTGTGATACCAACAACACCCCCCCCCCACTGAATGTCCATTGGTCCACACACATATGGCTCTAACACTCTTTGACCAAACGTCGAGGTTTTAAACATTATCCTAGTCCCTTATGTCGACCCAGCCTACCATATGTGCCAGAAAATGTTGTGGAGGTAAAGGAGGATGGCTGGATACTGACTATATTATCCAGCGACTGCCGATGCTCCTCTAACGATACAAGTCTAGCACCACACGCCCCATGCGTCTCGGGGCGTGTAAAAGTGTCTTTTACATACTAACATATTAATACTGTTTCGTCATCACGTTGATGTTCAGTCATTTCTATTCCTCATTAACCTACCACCCTGTTGCGCATTGACAATTATTTCACCAACAATTCTCCTGATGTTGTCAGTACATAAATTAAACAGATAAAGGGACAATATGCTACCTTGTCTAACTCCCTAATCTATGTCAAACCAGTCCGATGTATCACCATATGTTCTTACGGCTGCCGTGTGCATGCTGGCGATTGCTTCTGTATGCACTTCTGTGACGGTTCTCGCACCTGGAAACAAACAAAGATGATTCATCTATAAGAATGATAAACATTCGCTTGAACGGGCAATCGGTTACCTTAATGTTGATACTGGCTATGTCAATGGCGAGGGACACTGGTGATTGGGAAAGCCAATCCACACGTTAACATCACTCACGTGCACTAGAAGTAGTACTACGCATACCAACTACGTTTGAGTGCAAAGAGGTCAAACACATAAAAAGTAAATTTATACAGACATGTCCCAGTGGTGATGACAGCTGTGACTCAGTGATTGTTACCTTGACAATTTCCACAGATTTTAAATCAATGGTATTAGATAGGTCGATACTCACGGCCCCAAGTGAAAGGAGGCTAATCTTTGAGAAATGCATCCAGCAAAGAATGTAAGATATAATCCTAGTTTAATCCTATATTTAAATACGAAAGCATTATACCGACACATAAGCATTCACGTCCACGAGGCGTCAGGAATGAAAAACTCACTCAATATGTCAAAATATGCTTTCTAACTAACTTAGTGTCACATCCACATCTGAGAGTTTAGAGTGTATGGTTTGTGGCCATTCTGTAATCAATCTATTCATCCAGCCATTCAGTCAACCATCCATCTACTCATCCATTAATCCATCCATCCATCATCCATCCATCCATACGTACATCAGTCCATCAATTCTGCAAGCCAGCCATCCATTCGCCCTGCCAACCATCCATACAGATAGCCATCCATCCATCAATCCATCCATCAATTCATCTATCCATCCAACTATTCAGCCATCCATCCAGCCACCCAGGAAGCCAGCCATTCATCACAGCAGCCCAGTGAAGTAGCTAGCCATCCATTCAGTCAACCAACGAGCGAGCTAGCGACCCATCCATCCATCTAGCTAACCAGCCTGTCATCCTTCCAGTTAGCCAGCCAGCCAGATAGCCATCCACCCATCCATCCATCCAGTCAGCCAACAAGCGAGCTAGCCATCCATCCACCTATCTATCCATGCATCTAGCTAGGCAGCCTGCCATCCATCCAATCAGCCAACCAGCCAGTTAGCCATCCATCCACCCATCTAGCTAGCCAGCCTGCCGTCTATCCAGTCAGCCAACTAGCCAGCTAGTTATCCAGCCATCCATGCAAGACTGCCCAAACACCATCATATTTGAAGTTTATTAGTGATTGGTTGAGTTGTCCTCTTCTTCTGACAGCAGCTATTTTATTATGTGTTAGTCAATTTGTTGCAGCTCACACCAGATTTAATGTTAAAAGAGAGATACAATAAACTGTTAAAAATGGCATGGTGAACAAAGACCACATGCCCTTGTTTTGATAAAATTACTTAGCCACAATATTAATGTCAGCTTCCGCGGTGAAGAAGATACGGACGTAGTTCGTAATCCCTCATAACGCTTTCGATAGACAGCTGTGGGAGATTTGTCAGGAGACAATCTTACCTTGGATTTTTATGAAATGGTGTGGATGCCGGTCGTTCAGAACGCGTGAAAGTAAACTTGCCCAGGAATCACGAACAGCCAAAACATGCTGGGGTTGACTGCTACGTCCTGTTAAGGATATGCAACTAACTTTTTCTCTTTTTCAGCTTGAATTTGAAAAACACGTATTAAGCAAGCTAAAAAAAAAAAAAGCAGCTGATGAAATAACTTGAGATAAACAAAATGGCAGCTAAACGATTTCTGTCAAGAGCATGCAACATGCGAAGAACATGCTTTTCGCCAGCATCATTCCAGGGTAAACTGAAGCTTTCAACGACCTGCTTCTGTCTGTTATAAATGAGGAAACATTACTTGGACACAACATAGAGACAAAACATATGTGGTAATGGATCAGTACTAGAGCCAGACAAACAAAGATGATTCATCTATAAGAATGATAAACATTCGCTTGAACGGGCAATCGGTTAACTTAATATTGATACTGGCTATGTCAATGGCGAGGGACACTGGTGATTGGGAAAGCCAATCCAC
The DNA here is from genome assembly GCA_963921405.1 of Cepaea hortensis. Classification (NCBI taxonomy): domain Eukaryota; kingdom Metazoa; phylum Mollusca; class Gastropoda; order Stylommatophora; family Helicidae; genus Cepaea; species Cepaea hortensis. The sequence continues at coordinate 6,305,000 of OY992890.1, forward strand.
ACGTTAACATCAGTCACGTGCACTAGAAGTAGTACTACGCATAGACATTCACTAGGGCTTGTTTCCTTAGCGACTCAATGAACATGATCAAGAGGATAGAGGAGGGGTCGATCCCAAGAGAATGGTTGCTGCCTCTGGAGCTGTCTCGACTGGCAAAGATTAGTTTCATCTTCGTGCCAGGGCATGCGGGAGTACAAGGAAATGAGCGGGCTGACAAGCTCGCAGGTGGGGCTACTGTGGAGAGGGAAGCGCCATGGACCAGGCCGACATTCTGAATGCTCTACGAGAAGTAAGACTTTTGCGAGAACCAAGTGATGACTGTGAATCTACAACAATGGCCAGACTGCGAGAGCAGCAAATTAAAAGAGGGGTGGCCAAACAAGAACACTACGCAGGAAGCCAAAGAAGATTTATAAACCAACACAGAACTGGCGTCGTTAGCCGCTACACGTTGCGGGATTTGCTGAGGAGGGGATCCGAGCACTTATGGACTGAATGGTTCGATGTGCAATGAGGATGATCTGTCGACTAACTAAATAACTAACTAACTAGAGCCAGTTGCGTGGTTGTCTTCATTTACATTCAAAACATTCATGTCTTTGTTAGGATTACATTTGTATAGCCGTGCATGTTGGATACCACGGAGCTAATTGTACACGGGTTTAATACAAATACTTTGTGAGTTTGAGTTATTACCGGCTCTGTGGCGACGGTGTTACAGACGCAATTAAGAATCCCGTATATCACGTTCGAAACATAGAGCTGCCAGCAATTTGGCAACTGAACACCTTGCGTTGGTTTTTATGTAATGGTATAAGTGCCGGTCGTTCAGAAAGCAATGGGAAACTACTGAACGTAAATTTGCCAAGAAATCACAAACATCAACAAAATGATGAGTTTGACTTCGACGTCCTGTAAAGGAAATGCATCTATCTTATATATATATATATATATATATATATATATATATATATATATATATATATATATATATATATATATATATTATTCTTCTTCAGCATTCCGAGCCAGTGAGGTTCTTTGCTGCAGATTCAAGCCGTCCCCATTCGTCTCTCTGGTTGACCTACTCTTGCCAGTCACAGATTCCAAGTACTTGTAAGTCTGTATGTATATTATCTCTCCACCGACTTCTTGGTCTACCTCGGGGTTTGCGGTCATTTATTTCCTGAGTGTAAGCGAGTTTTGTTTCGCTTTTATCTTCCATTCTTTCTATATGCCCCAGCCATTGCAGTCTATTAGCTTTCATGATACCAGTGATTAGCAAGGACTTAAATAGATCATAAATGTCTTTGTTGCATCTTCTTTTCCACTCTCCACTTTGTGTGTCCCTAAGGTTTGAAACAAGGCTTCGTTTCCTTTAGTTGTACTCCAGGTTTCAGAGCCACACAGCACAGCTGGTCTAATCAGTGTTTTGTATATTGTGATCTTGGTGTTACGAGATCAATCAATCAATCAATCATGTGCCATGCCGGAAAGCTTGGGCGGTCATGACTCGCCATTTCACTCGATCACCAGTGTCGTGGATCAGCTCAGTGTTCCTGTCTCGTCTATGCCATGTGGCCAAGCCATCCATGTATTTTCCTCCCAGTCTTCATCTTGGTCTGTTCCCTTCGATCTTGCCAGTTGTCACCAAGTTCTCCAATCCATTTCTTCTCATAACATATCCAACAATTTTTGACTGTCTACGTCTAATTTATCTAATCAGTTTACGATGTTCATTTGTCTCCTGTAGTACTTGGTCATTGTTACGAGATAGCGCATTTGATTTCAGCAGATGCTGTAGTGCATAGTATATCCTTTTTCCAGAGTTGATTCTAGCTTGTATTTCTTCCCTTATGATGTTGGAGCAGTTGAAGATTGTACCCAGGTTTTTGTATGTTTCCGTTCTTTTAATGGTCATATTATTTATTTGTATGTGGCCAGAGTTTTTAGCCATTCCGTCTCTTGAAATTACCATATATTCTGTCTTATCTTGGTTGATAACCAGTCCCATTTGTTGAGCTTTTTCCTTTAAGCGAGTCAATATTTCCAATGTCTTTTATTCATTTTCCCCCATAATATCTAAATCATCTGCATAACCAAGAAGTTTGGATGTTCCTCCAATAGCACATTCCTCCTTTACCTTCCTTACAACTTTCTCTAGAGCCAGATTGAAAAGGAGCGGCGATAGTGCATCACCCTGTTTCAAGCCAGATGTTATTTGGAAAGGGTCTGATTTCCTGCCTTTATATGTTACTATATTATAAGTATCTTCCATGCATAGTCTGGTCATGTTGATTAACGGTATTCCAAATCCTGTATAGCATTCCATGTGTGTGTGTGTGTATGTGTGTGTGTGTGTGTGTGTGTGTGTGTGTATGTGTGTGTGTGTGTGTGTGTGTCATCATCATCATGTGCCATGCCAATTAGCTTGGGCTGTCATGTTTCGCAATCTCACACGATCACCAGAGTCGTGTTCTTGTCTCAACCATACCACGTGGCCAAGCTATCTATATATTTACGTCTCTTTATACTTTTCTTCAAAATCTTGCCAGTTGTCACTAAATTCTCGAATTTATTGTATTCTCATTACGTGTCCAAAAATGTTGACTGTCTACGTCTAATTCTTTCATCAGTTTACGGTTTTTATTTGTTTCTTGTAGGACTTTGTCATTGGCTTTAATGTCCGTCCATGGTATTCTTTGCATTATCTTCAGAAACCAAAGTTCCACAGCCATTAGATGTTTATCATCTTGTGTGCTCGTTGTCCATGCTTCACACCCATACAAAAATATAGATTCTAAGTAGCACTTCACCACCCTTTTTCTTATTGCAATAGACAATTTTATAATGGGTAGTATGTTTCCATCTTACAAAAGATACCTTTGAGGTGGCGATTCCTATTCTAATCTCCTCAAGGCACCCCCAATCAGATGTTATGAATGTTCCGAGATAGGTGTACCGATTCATTTGTTCAAGAATATTCCCATTTTCTTGTATATATCTTCAACATTTTTTTTAATATTTTTTTTTTTGTACAGGGAAAACAAATCTCGAGACATTACACATCCCTGTCTCACAATTTTCTTAACAGGCTGATATTCAATTACTTCATTATCAATCGTTATAGCCTCTTGATGTTTTCAAAATATGTTTTACACGAGTCTAAGGTCTGTCCAATCAATGTGTAGATCTGCATCTTTATGGCAATCCTTGGGTTCGTGGTATTATTTACCTTTAGCCTCTTGACCCTCGCTTTCCTGTATTTCCGGTTTAGCCGCTTTGTTGTAAACGTGCGCGCAGATTCCACTACACACGTGTCCATCCACACACACACACACACACACACACACACACACACACACACACACACACACACACACACACACACACACACACACACAGACACACACACACAAACAAACAAACAAACAACAAAACAACAACACATGAGTCACATTCATACATTTCATGAATTGTTTTTGCACGTAATCGTGTCGTGGTGTGTTTGTGTTGTTTGTGTGCTGCCGAAGACCTTGTCAGCAACGTTCATGTTGTTACTTGAATTACCCCCCCCCCCCCCCAAACAAACAAAAAACAACAAAAACAAACAAACAAACAACGAGAAGTAGATTGTGAGCTTTACTAAAACACGACTATAAGAGACAAATTGGACGTTGCGGCCAAAGCCTTCGTCAGCACAGGACAAACACATACAAACCGACACAAACCTACATAACACACGATATGACAATATTAAACTAATTAAAGGTACTTATCTGAATCTGTATCCTTGCTTGGAAAGATTGACACGCGTAGGGCTGTCAGTGGATTAATAGAACGGATGTATGGTACACGGGTCAAAGGTCAAGCGGGAGGGGAGTGGGGGTGGAGAAGCGCGCCCATGTGGGCGAAAAAGTGAAAATTAGTACCGGCAAAGATGTCGCGAACGCAGTTCACAACTGGCAATTCTCGTTAAGCGCTCGAAACACAGCTGCGGAAGATTACATTCTGTTGGTCCTCACAGAGGGGCATGAGTCGCGGTCGTTCAGAAAACGATGGCAAAACACCGAACGCAAACCTGCCAAGAAAGTTGACTGCGACGACTTGCAAATACCTTGATAATCGACTGAAACTGGGAGGGGGGGGGGTGGGAGAAGGTGGGGTTAGGATGTTAAATGAAGCTGTGTTGGACATTGAGGACGTGAGGGAAGAGTGTGCCCAATTGGAAGATGAGACGGTGTTCCAATGTCTTCCGATCCCTTTCTTGGGATGCGCATGATTTGATGGCCGTGACCTGTATGTCGGCCACGTCACGGTGGTCAGGACTGTTGAAATGCATGGATACTGGTTTGTGGGCGCCGCTGGTGATATCAGAAAGATATTGTCTAAATCTGTCACCAAGACGTAAGCATGTCTCACCGACATATCTCATTTCGCATCGTGTGCAAGTAATCGCATAGATGACGTTGCGATTGATGCATGAGAAACCCTCACGGATGTGGAAGGTCGTCTTAGGAAATGTCAGACTCTGGGTTTGAAGTATGTGTGGGCAGGTCTTGCAATCGAAGACAAGCCACCATGCCAGGAAGAGACTTGTGAGTGTCAGGATCTTGCATTCAGCAAGAACTCAGGCTCGTTGGCTGACAAGTGAGATACTAATTACTGTCACTAAATAACTCAACGTGACACACGGTAACAACAATTCAAACACTTTATTCTCGCAACGCGCACTTCACAATCAATGCATGTATCGCGCAATCACAATTCATCATACAATCAATACATGCAATCAATCAATACATAAATGCAATATACTTACAAGTCAATAACACAGGCGTTCAGTCTCCTACACTCGTACAGGCTAGCTATCGATTCACGCTCAAACATTCAATTCATTGCAAGCCCCATTCAAACCGTCTGTCCGCTACGACATCCCAAGCCTGTCTGCCGAGCCGTTCAGCACTCCCGTCAGTCGGAGTAGAGTCCCCCTGCGTGAACCACAAGTTTCACGCTTGTACCGACTGACCAGAAATTAGCTTAGCGTTGCTCAGTGTTGAGCCTGGATGCACTTGCCTGGCGCCGTCGAAGACGCCGCGTTGTAACTAGCGTGTTTAGCGTCACTCAGAGTTGAGCCCGGTTGTACTTGCCTGGCGTTGGTAAAGACGCCGCGTAGTGACTGTGGGTGAGAATCTGACAGTGAGGTTGGGGTAGACTGCTATGGACCAGCACATCCCTGGGGTTACAATCCCGCCTGTAAGCCACCAGGGGGCCTCTGGGAAGACATCGCGAGTAGTGGGGTCCGCCCGGAAAATAGATAGATGTCTCAAGAGGATATTCTTGGCAGCAATATTGTGGGGATGGTAAGTAAGTGAGAGGACAGGTCTATTATTTCGTGGTTTCGGCCTGGAGGAGAGAGCCTCAGAGCGACTGATAGACTGGTAGCGGTGAAGAGCTGTAGACAGAACATTCTCAGGAGGCGAAAGAAATCAAGCATTTCGTCGGCCTTTTGATGGAAGTCGTTGTTATCCTGGCAAAGCCGTCAGATACGTAACAATTTGGAGAAAGGAATAGAACGTTTGTACGATGGAGGGTGGGAGGAGGTATAGAGAAGGAATGAGTGCGAGTCATCTAGTTTATAATAAACAGTCGTGCATAGACCCGCGGAACCTAAAGAGAATGTGAGATCTATATTAGTTCTTATCTCTCAGACGGGACGGAAGACTGTATCACTTCTTGTCTCTCGGTGGGGATGGAAGGCTGTATAAGTTCTTTTCTCCAGGTGGGGGTGGAAGGCTGTATCATTTCCTGTCTGTCGGTGGGGATGGAAGGCTGTAACATGTGTTGTCTCTCGATGGGGATGGAAGGCTGTAACAGTTTTTGTCTGTCCGTGGGGATGGAAGGCTATAACAGTTCTTGTCTGTCGGTGGGGATGGAAGGTTGTATCAGTTCTTGTCTGTCGGTGGGGAGAAAGCTGGAGGAACCGGCACCCATTCCTTGCCGGGGTTGATACTGGTAAGACTGCAGACCTGTCTGACGACATCTTCCGCCCGACCCATCCATGACTTGCCCCTCTTTAGCGTGTCACCCTTTTCTCTGAATATAGCGTCATGCAGAGGGTCCTGCTCATCTGCACTTATTTTTAAGTAAGCACGAGCTCTCCAGATCTTGATCCTGTGTTCCATTGTCGGGAAGTCAAGGAGGTATCTCATTGCTACACAGCTGGTGTCTCTCGTGCAGCCCAAAATGATGCGCATTTCCTGTCTGTCGGTGGGGATGGAAGGCTGTAACATGTGTTGTCTCTCGATGGGGATAGAAGGCTGTAACAGTTCTTGTCTGTCGGTGGGGATGGAAGGCTGTAACGGTTCTTGTCTGTCGGTGGGGATAGAAGGCTGTATCATTTCTTGTCAATGGGTGGGGATGGAAGGTTGTATCAGTTCTTGTCTGTCGGTGGGGATGGAAGGCTGTATCAGTTCTTGTCTGTCGGTAGGGATGGAAGACTGTACCAGTTCTAGACTGTCGGTGGGGATGGAAGACTGTATCAGTTCTTGTCTGTCGCTGGGGATAGAAGGTTGTATCATTTCTTGTCTGTCGGTGAAAATGGAAGGCTGTATCATTTCTTGTATGTCGATGATAATGGTAGGCTGTATCATGTCTTGTCTGTCGGTAGTAATGGAAGGCTGTATCATGTCTTGTCTGTCGATGATAATGGTAGGCTGTATCATGTCTTGTCTGTCGGTAGTAATGGCAGGCTGTATCATGTCTTGTCTGTCGGTGGGGATGGAAGGCTGTATCATGTCTTGTCTGTCGGTGTGGATGGAAGGCTGTATCATGTCTTGTCTGTCGGTGGGGATGGAAGGCTGTATCATGTCTTGTCTGTCGGTAGTAATGGCAGGCTGTATCATGTCTTGTCTGTCGATGATAATGGTAGGCTGTATCATGTCTTGTCTGTCGGTAGTAATGGCAGGCTGTATCATGTCTTGTCTGTCGGTGGGGATGGAAGGCTGTATCATGTCTTGTCTGTCGGTGTGGATGGAAGGCTGTATCATGTCTTGTCTGTCGGTGGGGATGGAAGGCTGTATCATGTCTTGTCTGTCGGTGGGGATGGAAGGCTGTATCATGTCTTGTCTGTCGGTGGGGATGGTAGACTGTATTATTTCTTGTCTATCGGTGGGGATGGAAGGCTATATCATGTCTTGTCTGTCGGTAGTAATGGAAGGCTGTATCATGTCTTGTCTGTCGGTGGGGATGGAAGGCTGTATCATTTCTTGTCTGTCGGTGGGGATGGAAGGCTGTATCATGTCTTGTCTGTCGGTGGGGATGGAAGGCTGTATCATTTCTTGTCTGTCGGTGGGGATGGAAGGCTGTATCATTTCTTGTCTGTCGGTGGGGATGGAAGGCTGTATCATGTCTTGTCTGTCGGTGGAGATGGAAAGCTGTATCATTTCTTGTCTGTCGGTGGGGATGGAAGGCTGTATCATGTCTTGTCTGTCGGTGGAGATGGAAAGCTGTATCATTTCTTGTCTGTCGGTGGGGATGGAAAGCTGTATCATTTCTTGTCTGTCGGTGGGGATGGAAGGCTGTATCATGTCTTGTCTGTCGGTGGGGATGGAAGGCTGTATCATTTCTTGTCTGTCGGTGGGGATGGAAGGCTGTATCATTTCTTGTCTGTCGGTGGGGATGGAAGGCTGTATCATTTCTTGTCCGTCGGTGGGGATGGAAGGCTGTATCATGTCTTGTCTGTCGGTGATAATGGAAGGCTCTATCATTTCTTGTTTGTCGGTGAAAATGGAAGGCTGTATCATTTCTTGTATGTCGATGATAATGGTAGGCTGTATCATGTCTTGTCTGTCGGTAGTAATGGCAGGCTGTATCATTTCTTGTCTGTCGGTAGTAATGGAAGGCTGTATCATTTCTTGTCTGTCGGTGGGGATGGAGGGCTGTATCATGTCTTGTCTGTCGGTGGGGATGGAAGGCTGTATCATGTCTTGTCTGTCGGTGGGGATGGAAGGCTGTATCGTTTCTTATCTGTCGGTGGGGATGAAAGGCTGTATCATGTCTTGTCTGTCGCTGGGGATGGAAGGCTGCATCATTTCTTGTCTGTCGGTGGGGATGGAAGGCTGTATCATGTCTTGTCTGTCGGTGGGGATGGAAGGCTGTATCGTTTCTTGTCTGTCGGTGGGGATGGAAGGCTGTATCATGTCTTGTCTGTCGGTGGGGATGGAAGGCTGTATCATGTCTTGTCTGTCGGTGGGGATGGAAGGCTGTATCATGTCTTGTCTGTCGGTGGGGATGGAAGGCTGTATCATGTCTTGTCTGTCGGTGGGGATGGAAGGCTGTATCATGTCTTGTCTGTCGGTGGGGATGGAAGGCTGTATCATGTCTTGTCTGTCGGTGGGGATGGAAGGCTGTATCATGTCTTGTCTGTCGGTGGGGATGGAAGGCTGCATCATTTCTTGTCTGTCGGTGGGGATGGAAGGCTGTATCATTTCTTGTCTGTCGGTGGGGATGGAAGGCTGTATCATGTCTTGTCTGTCGGTGGGGATGGAAGGCTGTATCATGTCTTGTATGTCGGTTGGGATGGAAGGCTGTATCATTTCTTGTCTGTCGGTAGGGATGGAAGGCTGTATCATTTCTTGTCTGTCGGTGATAATGGAAGGCTCTATCATTTCTTGTTTGTCGGTGAAAATGGAAGGCTGTATCATTTCTTTTCTGTCGGTAGGGATGGAAGGCTGTATCATGTCTTGTCTGTCGTTGGGGATGGAAGGCTGTATCATGTCTTGTCTGTCGGTGGGGATGGAAGGCTGTATCATGTCTTGTCTGTCGGTGGGGATGGAAGGCTGTATCATGTCTTGTCTGTCGGTGGGGATGGAAGGCTGTATCATGTCTTGTCTGTCGGTGGGGATGGAAGGCTGTATCATGTCTTGTCTGTCGGTGGGGATGGAAGGCTGTATCATGTCTTGTCTGTCGGTGGGGATGGAAGACTGTATTATTTCTTGTCTGTCGGTGGGGATGGAAGGCTATATCATGTCTTGTCTGTCGGTAGTAATGGAAGGCTGTATCATGTCTTGTCTGTCGGTAGTAATGGAAGGCTGTATCATGTCTTGTCTGTCGGTGGGGATGGAAGGCTGTATACTGTCTTGTCTGTAGGTGGTAAAGGAAGGCTGTATCATGTTTTGTCTGTCGGTGGGGATGGAAGACTGTATCATGTCTTGTCTGTCGGTGGGGATGGAAGACTGTATCATGTCTTGTCTGTCGGTGGGGATGGAAGGCTGTATCATGTCTTGTCTGTCGGTGGGGATGGAAGGCTGTATCATTTCTTGTCTGTCGGTGGGGATGGAAGGCTGTATCATGTCTTGTCTGTCGGTGGGGATGGAAGGCTGTATCATTTCTTGTCTGTCGGTGGGGATGGAAGGCTGTATCATTTCTTGTCTGTCGGTGGGGATGGAAGGCTGTATCATGTCTTGTCTGTCGGTGGAGATGGAAAGCTGTATCATTTCTTGTCTGTCGGTGGGGATGGAAGGCTGTATCATGTCTTGTCTGTCGGTGGAGATGGAAAGCTGTATCATTTCTTGTCTGTCGGTGGGGATGGAAAGCTGTATCATTTCTTGTCTGTCGGTGGGGATGGAAGGCTGTATCATGTCTTGTCTGTCGGTGGGGATGGAAGGCTGTATCATTTCTTGTCTGTCGGTGGGGATGGAAGGCTGTATCATTTCTTGTCTGTCGGTGGGGATGGAAGGCTGTATCATTTCTTGTCCGTCGGTGGGGATGAAAGGCTGTATCATGTCTTGTCTGTCGGTGATAATGGAAGGCTCTATCATTTCTTGTTTGTCGGTGAAAATGGAAGGCTGTATCATTTCTTGTATGTCGATGATAATGGTAGGCTGTATCATGTCTTGTCTGTCGGTAGTAATGGCAGGCTGTATCATTTCTTGTCTGTCGGTGGGGATGGAAGGCTGTATCATGTCTTGTCTGTCGGTGGGGATGGAAGGCTGTATCATTTCTTGTCTGTCGGTGGGGATGGAGGGCTGTATCATGTCTTGTCTGTCGGTGGGGATGGAAGGCTGTATCATGTCTTGTCTGTCGGTGGGGATGGAAGGCTGTATCGTTTCTTATCTGTCGGTGGGGATGAAAGGCTGTATCATGTCTTGTCTGTCGCTGGGGATGGAAGGCTGCATCATTTCTTGTCTGTCGGTGGGGATGGAAGGCTGTATCATGTCTTGTCTGTCGGTGGGGATGGAAGGCTGTATCGTTTCTTGTCTGTCGGTGGGGATGGAAGGCTGTATCATGTCTTGTCTGTCGGTGGGGATGGAAGGCTGTATCATGTCTTGTCTGTCGGTGGGGATGAAAGGCTGTATCATGTCTTGTCTGTCGGTGGGGATGGAAGGCTGTATCATGTCTTGTCTGTCGGTGGGGATGGAAGGCTGTATCATGTCTTGTCTGTCGGTGGGGATGGAAGGCTGTATCATGTCTTGTCTGTCGGTGGGGATGGAAGGCTGTATCATGTCTTGTCTGTCGGTGGGGATGGAAGGCTGCATCATTTCTTGTCTGTCGGTGGGGATGGAAGGCTGTATCATTTCTTGTCTGTCGGTGGGGATGGAAGGCTGTATCATGTCTTGTCTGTCGGTGGGGATGGAAGGCTGTATCATGTCTTGTATGTCGGTTGGGATGGAAGGCTGTATCATTTCTTGTCTGTCGGTAGGGATGGAAGGCTGTATCATTTCTTGTCTGTCGGTGATAATGGAAGGCTCTATCATTTCTTGTTTGTCGGTGAAAATGGAAGGCTGTATCATTTCTTTTCTGTCGGTAGGGATGGAAGGCTGTATCATGTCTTGTCTGTCGTTGGGGATGGAAGGCTGTATCATGTCTTGTCTGTCGGTGGGGATGGAAGGCTGTATCATGTCTTGTCTGTCGGTGGGGATGGAAGGCTGTATCATGTCTTGTCTGTCGGTGGGGATGGAAGGCTGTATCATGTCTTGTCTGTCGGTGGGGATGGAAGGCTGTATCATGTCTTGTCTGTCGGTGGGGATGGAAGGCTGTATCATGTCTTGTCTGTCGGTGGGGATGGAAGGCTGTATCATGTCTTGTCTGTCGGTGGGGATGGAAGGCTGTATCATTTCTTGTCTGTCGGTAGGGATGGAAGGCTGTATCATTTCTTGTCTGTCGGTGGGGATGGAAGGCTGTATCATGTCTTGTCTGTCGGTGGGGATGGAAGGCTGTATCATGTCTTGTCTGTCGGTGGGGATGGAAGGCTTTATCATTTCTTGTCTGTCAGTGGGGATGGAAGGCTGTATCATGTCTTGTCTGTCGGTGGGGATGGAAGACTGTATCAGTTCTTGTCTGTCGGTAGGGATGGAAGGCTGTATCATTTCTTGTCTGTCGGTGGGGATGGAAGGCTGTATCATGTCTTGTCTGTCGGTGGGGATGGAAGGCTGTATCATGTCTTGTCTATCGTTTGGGATGGAAGGCTTTATCATTTCTTGTCTGTCGGTGGGGATGGAAGGCTGTATCATTTCTTGTCTGTCGGTGGGGATGGCGGTTAGCCTCAGGCAACACTGGTTGACATTAGTTTGTAATAATAATATCAGATGTGGCAGCGTGTTTGTGGCAGACTGGACGTGTTGATGTGCAGCAGCCTTATTGGGCCAGCGGCATTACAGGTTTAGATAGTTGGTCCCAGGTCATCTGGAAATTCACATTAGTTGAGGTCTTTAGAAGTAGAAGAGGGTGAGGTAAATTCACTCTACTGATCTACAAGTGTTACACGAGTGATACTACTAATAAATACATGTGTTTCTGGCGATTAATAGTTAAATGTGTTTATGGCTGGGAAGTCATATCAAATATTTCATCACTGAGGGTCTGGAACCTGTATTTGATAGTCTCTCTGAATTAGAGACATTTTGTAAGTGAATACTGTGCTACATGGAAATTCAGGATAGGCTGAGAATATTGCAACAGAAGGCGGTTAGTTCAAACAATATCAAGTTGTCATGATCTTAAATTATATGGACATTTGACTCGCTCTCTCAGAACTGGGGTGAAACAATCATAAACTTTCAATGATCGAACTCTCACGCACAGCCACGTGAAGTAAGCCTTTTATTCACGGTAAACTATTTACATTAAGTACATTCGTGAATAGTTGCATTATCACAATACGAAGTATGTACATTAACACATCTTATATTAATACAACATGACTCTCTCTCTCTCTCTCTCTCTCTCTCTCTCTCTCTCTCTCTCTCTCTCTCTCAGGCTCAAACACAATCCACTCTACTAGTCAGCCACGCTATCTCACTATAGTTAGAGAATACACGCATAACCCTCTCTGTCCGTCCTGTCTCGCTGTCCGCAACCCGTCTGCTCAACACTGGTAATCTTGGTCAGACCTTTCCTTCTCGCCCCTCGTGCGTCTCGTGTATCACGATGACCACTGGGCGACCGTTACGTGGTGGCTAGCCGGTACTCGGCCACACCTCGCTGCCGGTGGTGTTGACTGTTCACCTACAGGCTATGGAGATCCTGACACAAATATTATTTGATGATACCAGATGTACAACTGGATGAGATGGTAAAGAGGGCGATTTGATCATTCAACATTGATTGTTGCATTTAATATTTGGAATGTAATCACCATATCATCATCATCAAGTGCCGTGCCGGCTGGCGTAAGCGTTCATGGCTCTCCATAGATCTCGGTCTTTGGTTTTCTGGATCAACTCTGCTGCTGATATTCCTCCATGCCACCGTCTCAATCCATCCAGCATCATTTCTCTTGGTCTGCCTCTGCCTCTCTTCCCCTCGATCTTTCCAGTTGTTACGATGTTCTCCAATGCCTCTCTTCTCATCACGTGACCGAAGAAAGATGTTTGTCTCTGTCTTATTGTTGTATATAATGTTCTTGTTTCATTAGCCTGTTTCAGGCAGTCGTCGTTAGTTACTCTGGCAGTCCAAGGAATTCGCAACATTCGTCTCAGGAACCACATCTCTGTTGCTTCTAATTTCTTCTTAATTTGTTCATTTACATTCCAAGATTCACTGCCATACAGCAAAACTGGTTCTACATAGCATTTCAGCACTCTCTTTCTTGCATTCAGTGATAGCGACTTATTGCATAAGATACTCTTCATTTTCTGAAATGCGGCTTTTGTCTGCCCTATTCTGCCCCTAAGCTCTGTTGTACATCTTCCATCTGATGTTATAAATGCTCCTAGGTATCTAAAATTATCCACTTGGTTAAGGATTTTCCCTTCTATTTCTATGTCACATTTTTGTGTCACCATTTTCTTTGATATTACCATTGTTACTGTTTTCTTGATATTCAAGGAGAGTCCTTTCCTTGCACTCTCTGTTACTACAACGTCTAATAATTGTTGTAGGTCTGTTGAATTATCCGCCACCAATACTGTGTCATCTGCATAGCGTATATTATTTATATTATAACCTCCAACTAGTATTCCTGGCATCTCTTTGATCTCTCTCATTATTACTTCGCTATACAGGGAGAAAAGATCTGGTGACAAGACACACCCTTGTCGTACTCCTAGCTTTATCTGTTCGTAACTACCCTCTTTATTTCCCATTTTAATTGCTGCTACTTGGTTCCATTAAATATTCTTTATTATTCTTAAATATTTTCCATCAATGTTGATATCTTCCAACATTTTAATCAGTTCATCATGTTTTACTTTATCAAATGCCTTAGTATAATCTATGAAGCACAAATATATGTCTCTCTGTTTCTCTATTGACCTTTCTATTAGTGTGCGTAATGTATAAATTGCATTGTTTGTGCCCTTTCCTTCCACAAATCCATACTGTTCTTCACTAATTTCCATTTTTATTTTATTTTTGGTTCTTCTCATTATGATACTGAGTAGAAGCTTAGTGATATGGTTTATAAGGTTAATTGTACGAAAATCTTCACAATCAATTGCTCCTGGCCTTTTTGGTATAGCTATAAATACAGATCTCAGCATATCACTGGGTAAATATCCATTGCTGTAAATATCATTCAACATTTTGGTTAATATATCTACTCCAAATTCTCCCAATACCTCTAATTCTTCTATTGTGATTTCATCTGGCCCAGCTGTTTTTCCTTTCTTCATACGTTTCATAACGTCAGCGACTTCTTCTTTCAGAATAGGTGGACCATCTAAGTTACTATCTTCTGTTAATTCTTCCCTTTCTCCATCATATAATTCTCTTATATACTCATTCCACCTCTTCATTATAGCACTTTCCTCTAATAATATCTTTCCTGTTTTTGATTTCAAACACCCTGTATTTATTCTTATTTTTCTTCCTGTAAGCTCACTGATTTGTCTGTGCATATTTTTTTGTATCTTTAATGGAATTTAATTCAATTTTTCTTGCATTGCTCGGTTAACCAACTTTCTTTAGCCTTCGCACATTTATCTTTTATTTCTTTATTTATCTTAGCGTATTCTTGTTTGTCATTTTTACTCTGTTTTCTTTTGTCCATCAGTTTTAAGATTCATTCATCCTTTTTTTCTTAGCTATTTTGCCTCTCTCTGGTAATACTTCTTTGCTAGTTTGATGAATGGAGTCCCTTAACATTTCCCATTGTTCATTTATACTCTGTACTTTAGCTATTGCATTGCACCTATTTTTCACAGTCACTCTGTATTGTTCATGTATTTCTTTACCTATTTTCAGAACCTCTTTATTAAGTCTCATGTTCCTAACCATTTTTCCCCTCTCTTTAATCTTACTTTTATTTGTCCACATAGTGGTACATGATCACTATTACAGTCAGCACCAGGCATTGTCTTTACATTAATTAAAGCATTTCTAAATCTTTTATTAATTAGTATGTAGTCAATTTGGTTGCGTATTTTCCTATCAGGGCTTTTCCATGTGTACAGTCGTCTTTTATGGTGTTTAAACCATGTGTTTCCAATTATCATATCATTGATATTTGCCCATTCTATTAGCTTTTCCCCTCTTTCATTTCTTGTACCTAAACCATAATTCCCCACTACATCCTCCATTTTTCCCTTTCCTACTTTTGCATTAAAATCACCAAGTATTATTTTTATTTCTTGTCATCCAATTTGAGCCATCACCATTTCTATTTCGTCATAAAAGTGTTGTATTTCTTCATCACTACTGCTTGTTGTTGGTGCATATACTTGTATAATATTTATATCTATTGGTTTGCCTTTGATTTTTACCATAATAACTCTATCTGAAACACACCAGTATCCATTAATTGACTTGGCTGTTTTTTCGTCTAATATTATTCCTACACCTTTTTGATGTGTATCCCCTCTAGAATAAATTATTGTGTGATTGTCAGCTATAATTTTGCCCGATCCCTTCCATCTCATCTCATATCATAGTATATTCATTTTCATGCTATCCATCTCTCTTAGAACATTGGTCAACTTTCCTAGCTCATTTAATGTCCTAACATTCCATGTTCCTACTCTAAATGTATTTATTTTAGTGATGATTTTGCCATCAGTAGCTGGATGACGGTCTGGTGTCACCTGTGGCTCATGACTGTCCCTACCGGACGAGGATGTCCTAAGACAGCCATTAACGTCCTTCACTAACTCTGATATGTGTTTTGCCATGAAGTCTTGGGAAGATAATGTGGTGGTTTCCCCTTGCCTTCCACATTCACATGGTGGTCTTTTAACTCTGCCTTTAACAGCCATTTCCGACTGTAAGGACAAGTGAGTGCCCTGCTCTGCTCAGCTGCAGTTGTCCACCTATTCCGGTGGATACTCGGTCCCCAGAGCTGTGTTAGCCACACCGTAGTGTGTTTCCATCCTCTACCACGGGGTGGTGCAGTTGGGATTTTCCCTTCCTAAAGTTATGGTCTATGACCAAAACTCTCCAGTGCGTTTAGAGGATATCACCATAAGGGGATGGAAATGAGGAAATGTGGGTATTTATTACTCTTGTATGCTTTGTGATTCATTTATGAATTTTGATTTTGTAACAGATAATCAGATGTTGCTGTTATTCTGCAGAAGTGGCTAATTACTGTAATGTCAGAGCTCTCCTTGGTTTTTGTTTGTGTTGACGTACCTCTTGTTAAGGTGTCTTATTTTGTTGGTGTTGAAATTCTTTCTGCGTGAGATCCCTTGTTAAGGAACTTTATTTTTGTCGGTGTTAAAGTTTAGGTGTTCAGCCATTCTGTTGTACTTGGTGTACCTGTCAGGCTTGGCCTGGATAGGTGGCAGATGGCATGCAGTGACAGACACACACTGAGACAGAGAGACACACAGAGTCAAAGATAGAGACACACTCACAGACAGAGACTTGAACACTCAGATAGACAGAAGCACATACACAGACAGACACCGACAGACAGACACAGATAGACAGTGATACACACAAACATACAGACACAGACGCATACAGACACATCCAGACACATCCATACAGACACATCATGACACATCCATACAGACACATCCAGACACATCCATACAGATACACATACATACACACATAAATACAGATGGACATACACACAAACACACACAGACGTTTGTTACACAAATACTCAACTGTGATATACCCACACAATGCGACACACTCCAGACACACACACACACACACACACACACACACACACACACATCTATTCACAAAACATACAAACAAAAAGTCACTCATTCAACCACTCTCTCTCTCTCTCTCTCTCTCTCTCTCTCTCTCTCTCTCTCTGGCCGATATATGCTCATCTATAGATAAAGCCAAGCAAACACACACACACACTCCTCACAAACACCAACACTAATATACACAAACTCCCTCACTCACTCAACCAGACAATAACGAGTGACAACTGATATGAGTATCCACACAACCATTGAAATGTTTTAATGATACACATAATAATGTACATCCTAAAGTAGGTACATGCCATTGTAATGTAATAAACCCTATGTTAAACCAAGGATACATGAAGCATGAAATAAGTAGCAAACACATTCTCAAATGTAACATGAATTCAGGTGACAGTAAACATGATAATGTGGAAGTTGAGCAATGTAATTTGATAAAACTAGTTAGAATCAAGTAAGCATGTAATCAGTAGGGCTTATATAGTATAAAAGCTTCCCTATTATACACGTTGAAATCGAGTACCAGTAAACTTAATAATACGAAATATGAATATACACAGAATATGAGACATGCAGAGAAAGAGAGAGAGAGAGAGAGAGAGAGAGAGAGAGAGAGAGAGAGAGAGAGAGAGAGAGAGAGAGAGAGAGAGAGAGAGAGAGAGAGAGATAACGAATGAACGAACGAACAAACTTTATTTTAAAAGAGTAACAAATTGGGCACGCAGGCCCATCTTACATTCGGCAGTTTCAATCACTCATCTTTCATTTATCAAATATTCATGTTACATTAACATAGGGGAAAAACATTGTCAAATGGATTTTGTAATCATAAACAATGCATATTACGCATGATACATTCACATGAGAAAAAAAAAAACATTATCAAATGAAAGTTGTAAACATAAACAGTGCATATTGCAATGTTGTGAGACACATCCCCCATCCACCTTCATATCCCGCAGCCACCAACACATCCCCCACCCACCACACCTCCCCCACCCACCCACACATACCTCCACGCACTCACACAGAACCAGGCGAACATACATGCCGCCACACACCCACTGATCCCCCCACCCACACACATTTCCCCAAGAAGAAGAAGAAGAAGAAGAAGGAGAAGAAGAAGAAGAAGAAGAAGAAGAAGAAGAAGAAGAAGAAGAAGAAGAAGAAGAAGAAGAAGAAGAAGAAGAAGAAGAAGAAGAAGAAGAAGAAGAAGAAGAAGAAGAAGAAGAAGAAGAAGAAGAAGAAGAAGAAGAAGAAGAAGAAGAAGAAGAAGAAGAAGAAGAAGAAGAAGAAGAAGAAGAAGAAGAAGAAGAAGAAGAAGAAGAAGAAGAAGAAGAAGAAGAAGAAGAAGAAGAAGAAGAAGAAGAAGAAGAAGAAGACGAAGAAGACGAAGAAGACGAAGATGAAGAAGAAGAAGAAGAAGAAGAAGAAGAAGAAGAAGAAGAAGAAGAAGAAGAAGAAGAAGAAGAAGAAGAAGAAGAAGAAGAAGAAGAAGAAGAAGAAGAAGAAGAAGAAGAAGAAGAAGAAGAAGAAGAAGAAGAAGAAGAAGAAGAAGAAGAAGAAACCACACACACATACCCCCGCCAACCCACACATCCCGCACCTATCCACACACATATCCCGCACTCTCACAATTTTCCCCGCCCACCCACACACACATCAGCCAACCTACACCCACTCACCCACCCAATATTCGCCACCTCTAAACTACACATCCCCACCTATACACACATCCCCACCCATAAACACATCTCCCCACCTGCCCACACATATCCCCCACCCATAACCCAAAAACACACACCTCCCACCCAAACACACCCCGCCACCCACATATACCCCACCCACACACATCCGCCGCTCACACACATCTTCTCACAACTACACACCTCCCCCCACCCATACACTCATCTCTCACACACATCCACCCACTCACGTACTCATCCATCAACCACTCACACCCACACATCACCCACGCGCCCATCAACACATGCATCTCTCATCTACCCTGCCACCCACACATACCCGAACCACCCAGCCAAACACACATCCCCCATCCTCGCATACATCCTTCAATCACCTGCACATCCCACACCTCTCACACATCTCCCCTCCCACACAAAACTCCACCAATAAACACATCCCCTCACACACACCCCCCACATACATTCCCCATACACATCCCCACCCACACATCTCCCCACCCACTCACACGTCCTCCACCTACAAACATCCTCACCACCCACACATACATCCTCCACCCACTCACATTTACCCCATCCACACTCACACACTCCCACCCACAGAGACATATCCCACAGAAACCCCCCACACTCATCCCCCACACCAATTACACACCCATCCCCCAACCCACACAATCTCCTACACACCCATTCACCCACCCACGCACACACACCCTATCCACACCCCCTCCCAACCCACCAACACCCACATACTTCCAACTATCCTCTCAAATATCACCCCACCCCACACACACACGCATATCCCTCACACACACATACATCCACCACCGACTACACATTCCTTCACACATCCACACATCATCCATTAACCCATACACATCCCCCACACACAACCCCTCCACACATACATTCCCCACACTCACACACACACACACATATCCCTCACATACAAACCCATACACTCATCTCATATCATCATGTTCCTCTTGTACCTTGCGGTGTCGAGGTGAAGTATAAACTTCGTGAGAGTGCCCGGTTATGGGCTTCGTATATCGACATTCCCATGGATTCTGTTATTCCCTCCGTCCAGCGTTTACGTGGTCGGCCTCTTCCTCTGTTTCCATCTGGTCTGTACGTCATTGCCTGTTGTGGCATGCTGTTGACCCATACACACATCCTCACATCTAGACACATACATGATGCCTCCCATGATCACCGAAACTAATAAGAACAAACTCCCACACTTTACACACAATTGAGACACTGACGATTGTCGTGAGAATTCTCGCAATTGCAAGAAGTGGAGAAAAAATTGTACATATACATTATGTAGCGTAGAAATTAGTGATGCAATTTAACTCTCTCTTTTTACTCTCTCTCCCTCTCTCTTGCTCTCTCTCTCTTGCTCTCTCTCTCTCTCTCTCTCTCTCTCTCGCTCTCTCTCTCCCACCCACTAACTCTCACACATACATCACAGTAATGTTATATTATACATGATAAAATCAAGTGGCATACAAAATGATAATATGAGAATAAACAAAACAAAAAAACAAACAAAAATATGCAATGGCAATGGCAGAGAGAGAGAGAGAGAGAGAGAGAGAGAGAGAGAGAGAGAGAGAGAGAGAGAGAGAGAGCTAGAAAGATAAACAGACTGAGAGACAGAAAGTTAGACAGAAAGGAAGACAGAGAGACAGACAGAAAGACAGACAGAGAGGCAGACAGAAAAAAACTGACAGAAAACAGACAGTGAGAAAGGTAGCATGCTAGCCAGACAAATAGACAGAGAAACAGACAAGCTGCTTGCAACTAGATAGACAAACAGACAGATTTACAGACATAGCTAGATGAGTTGGTGCCCGGCCAGACAAACAGACAGATTTACAGACATAGCTAGATGAGTTGGTGCCCGGCCAGACAAACAGACAGATTTACAGACATAGCTAGATGAGTTGGTGCCCGGCCAGACAAACAGACAGATTTACAGACATAGCTAGATGAGTTGGTGCCCGGCCAGACAGACAGACAAGACAGAAAGACAGACAATACATACAAGCAATACAAGACATACGCGTCAACACAGACACGACAAAACAAGACAAGACAGACATATATGATTGAACTGTATTAGAAACGTATAGAAAAATGACAGCAACATCAGTTCTCGTGGGATTATGTGGACATGTTGTGAAATATTGACTTTTGTTATGTTTAAGAAGCTTTAGATACAGTTGTTTAGAACAACATCACCATGTGCCGTGTCGATGATTGTGGGCGGTCATAATTCGCCATCACACTCGATCACCAATCTCTGTATTTGTGTTCTTGTCCCTATTATTCCATACGGCCAAACCATTCGGGTTTGTGTGTCTCTCTTCTTCCCCTGCTATATTCCCGTATAGTTTGCGTGTTGTCACCAAGTTTTCGAGTTTATTTCTCCTTGGGACATGTAAATGTACACGGTTTACTCCAACGTTCTCTAATTAATTGACTATCTCCATCTTTCTTTCTTGAAGTACTGTCCCAATCGATTTCCTGCCGCCGTAAGACACAGATCTGATCACAATCTGTGGCTACTGATGTGTGTGTGTGTGTGTGGGGGGGGGGGGGAGGGGTTGTTAAGATGTGAATAAACATATACATGCAGAAGTTCGGAGCCATGTCTCCAGTTAAGGGTTTTAACTCTTTCTTGAGGCTAGAACACGACAGCACACACCGTTTCAAAATGTACAAGTATTATTTGTTGAAACACAAAATAACTAAACAATAAAGTAGGGGCAAATGAAATATTTTAGGCCAAATTAACGGACATAATAGTCATATAAACATCATAGTTAAGGGAGCAGTCGAAGACAGACGAGCAAGAGATAGACAGCTGAATAAGCGGGAAGGTAGCATAATATAAAGAGATGAATAAATATCAGCGTGTAAGCAATACAGACAGAGGTCCCAGGCGAAATAATGCTGACAGTGACCTGTGTGTATGGGTGTGTGTGTGTGTGTGTGTGTGTGTGTGTGTGTGTGTGTGTGTGTGTGTGTGTGTGTGTGTTGTTGTTGTTATTGTTGTTGTTGTTGTTGTTGTTGTTGTTATTTTTATTGTTGGTGTTGTTGTATTTAAAAAAAAAAAAAATTATTTTAGAATGTTTCAAGTTGGTACGTGTCCCAGAGTGAGGGACAGAGTGTGTAGGAGGTCTGTTGCAGCCAAACTTCTCTCAGCAGGGAGACGGCGCCTGGCTGACGGATAGATATTGGCAATTAGTAACGGGGTATATGTTATTGCCAAGTGTCACGGGCACGTTGGGTTAACCCCTTCTTCTGTTTGTCCTGTATTTCCAATGGCAGTTCAGACCCTCAGCCATCTCTCTCCCAGCCTCCTATCTGTAGCCATTCCACCCCGCTCTGTCCACACCCTTCTCATGTTATTCGTTTCTGTTTCTACTTCTCTTCTCCGTGAGTGTTAGGTCTTCCTCTGTTTCTTTTGCCTTGTAGATTCTACACTAAGGCTGTTCTAGCTATACTATTCTCGGGTGTTCTCTGTGTATGTCCCATCTAGCGCCATAGCGTCCTTCCTTCACCTTTTGGTTTACTCGTGTTTGAGTAGTTCTCCCCCCTCCCCCCCCCCCCCCCGTCCACACCATGGTTGGAGTAATAATCGACACATTTTTGTTTCTTTCAACATAATTGACGGATTTAACATGGCTGTTTAGTTCCCCCGGCACTCTATCCCCGTTACTGGAAGGCTAGCATGTCAAAAACAACCAAGCTGGTGCCAAATGACCACATCATATTCATAATCTTAATCTATATATATATAAAAGAGACTGTCTGTCTGTATGTATGTATGTCCTTTATGCGTTCGCGAACGGTCCATCCGATTGAGATGAAATTTTCTACACGTCTTCCTCTCATTCCCGTGCTGCCAACTGTCATAGTTTGTTAGTGTAAAAACAGTTATTTACTTAATATTATTTAATATTTCAATTTACATTATACTGTATATATATAGCGAGGGGACATAACTTCTAATAGCATTGCTATATATATAAAATTGTTGCATATTTCTCAAATAGGTGGACCCTTTCGATACAGTTATCTACAGGCATGAGCGTTATACTCCTCCATCTAAATCCTCCTCCTCCTCTCTCCTCCCCCCTCCTCCCTCTCCCAGCTCCCCCTCCACCCTTCTATCTCTTCCTTCTCACTCCACCTCCTCCCTCCTCTTCCTCCGTCCTCCTCCCTGCTCCTCCGTCCTCCTCCCTCCTCCTAATCCTCCCCCTCCTCCTCCTCCATCCTCCCCCTCCTCCCTTCTCCTCCCTCCTCCCTCTTCCTCCTCCCTCTATCCCCTCCCTCTACCGCCTCCTCCCTCCTCCTCCCCTTCCTCCTCTTCTCTCCTCCTCCCTCCACCTCCATCCACCCTCCTCCTCCTCCCTCTTCCTCCTCCTCCTTCTTCCTCCCCCTCCCTCCTCCTCCTCCTCCCTCCTCCTCCCTCCTCCTCCTTCCTCCTGCCTCCTCTTCCTCCCTCCTCCTCCTCTCTCCTCCTCCTCCCTCCTCATCCCTCCTCCCCCACCTCCTTCCCCTCCTCCTCCTCCCTCCTACTTCTCCCTCCTCCTCCTCCTCCTCCTCCTCCTCCCTCCTCTCTCCTCCTCCTCCCTCTTCCTTCTCTCTTCTCCTCCTCCCTCCTCCTCTCTCCTCCTACTCCTCCCTCCTACTCCTCCCTTCTCCTCCTCCCTCTTCCTCCTCCTTCCTCCTCCTCCTTTTTCTTCTTCTGTTGCTGCTGCCGCTTCATTTACCCAAGTTAATTGTTGGGGGAAGATGTAAAGATCTTTCAAGTGCTCTTTCTAATGCTTTTTGTAAGTTGGTCTTCGTTTATCTAAGGTTGTTCTAACTGCAACCAATAAATTATTAGACAGACAGACAGAGAGACAGACAGTCGGGAATGGGAGCTTCACCTCCATCCTCCCTCCTCCTCCCTCCTCCTCCTACCCCTCCTCCTCCCCCCTTCTCCCTCCTCCTCCTCGTCCACCCTCCTCCCCTTCCCCTCCTCCCTCCTCCTCCCTCCTCCTCCCCTCCCCTCCTCCTTCCTCTCCTCCTCCTCTCCCCTCCTCCCTCTCATCCCCTCCTGCTCCTCCTCCCCTCCTCCTCCTCCTCCCCCATCCTCTTCCTCCCTGCTCCCTATTTATTTATTAGGATGAAGATTGTTCTCTTCCAATCTGTTCACCATATTTCCGGGAACGGGAACTGGAGCTTATATGACTACTTATATGAATTAAATGAGACGCTCCCTGCCAGGGGCTGGGTGAAGCCGCGCCGGGTCGTCTTTTTTGGGAACGGGAACGGGAGCAGGGGCCGAATATGAATTAAATGAGACGCTCCTCACCAGGAGCTGGGTGAAGCCGGCCCGGGCCGGGTCGTCTTTTTTTGGGGGGAACGGGAACGGGAGAAGGGGCCGAATATGAATTAAATGAGACGCTCCGCACCAGGAGCTGGGCGAAGCCGGCCCGGGCCGGGTCGTCTTTTTTTGGGGGGAACGGGAACGGGAGAAGGGGCCGAATATGAATTAAATGAGACGCTCCGCACCAGGAGCTGGGCGAAGCCGGCCCGGGCCGGGTCGTCTTTTTTGGGGGGAACGGGAACGGGAGAAGGGGCCGAATATGAATTAAATGAGACGCTCCCCACCAGGAGCTGGGCGAAGCCGGGCCGGGTCGTATTTTTTTGGGAAAGGGTGCAGGGGCCGAATATGAATTAAATTAGATGCTCCCCGCCATGGGCTAGGCGAAGCCGGGCCGGGTCAGACAGACATACAGACAGACAGACATACATACAGACAGACAGACACACACACAGACAGACAGACAGATAGTCGGGAACGGGAACGGGAGTGTATATGACTTAAATAAGATGCTCTCCACCAGGCGTGGGCGAAGCCGGGCCGGGTCAGACAGACAGACAGACAGACAGACAGACAGACAGATCCCCGCTAAGGACTGGGCGAAGCCGGGCCGGGTCAGCTAGTCCTTTATAAATACTAGAGAGATCGACTTAAGGAAATTAACCAACGAACAACAGATGACATCCCTGCTGAGAGAGGCGCTAATGCTTATGCTAAAATTCTCATCTCGTGTGTTGGTGACAGCAGATTTCTTAAGGTTATCGTAGACTTCCATAAATTGATTTATTATATCATTTGTTGTATCAGAGAAGCAACAACTGAAATCATCTCATTGTTACTACAATACATGGCACTGTGTCACGATTGTCGAGTTGTATGACACACGGACTTTTCTATATATAAAAATTAAAATTCCAGGGACCACGAAAATCCAACCTTTCAGCGGATGAACAACAGGCTCTCGCACATTTGAAACGTGGCTTCGACTTTGGGCTCAATCATTCGGTTCACGAATACAATATTTTCGGAGACTTCTGGGGGTCGTCGTTGGATCAACTTCCTCAAATCTTGCCAGCTATTCATTAAAAATGTCACTCATCTTGCAGATTGTTGAATATTCGACAGAGTACACTTTAATGACTATCCCCTGCCATGCTATGGGCTACCATGGAATCACTCGCATCATTACTCACAAGTTTATGACCTGAACATATTTCTACGCCTGTTGTTTCAAGCTGAGTAATTGATGCGGCTGGGATGATGAAGTTAAACAGGACATAAGCGAGATTTACAGATACGGTATTGCTTGAACTCAGCGACTTGACAACTGTTAAGATGAATCCTAGTCCTCGCTGAAACTATTAGATGTGGTATGTCCTTGCAGGTGGTTGCAATCACATCCAGGTTTATTTCTAGGCAATTATACGTTCAGTAGTTTGCCATTGCTTTCCGAATCAGTAGCCAGCGTTTAAATCTTCTGAATGATAGAGACAACCATTCAACCTGTCTCAGTTGACTTCTGAGTGATGGAGACAACCATTCAACCTGTCTCAGTTGACTTCTGACTGATAGAGACAACCATTCAACCTGTCTCAGTTGACTTCTGACTGATAGAGACAACCAATCAACCTGTCTCAGTTGACTTCTGACTGATAGAGGACTGAGATTCTGCCCAGCGTCGGGTGTCACGTTGAGTGAGGACAATTTCTTGAGACAGAGGCACTGGTGGGATAGAAGTGGGGGTGAAGACAGTGTTCATATTGTACGGTCGTGAGGTTCGTGGACTCTGCCGCACACGTGAGGCTGCTGGTGCTGTCTGGAATTAACTCGTGAGGAGTGTCTACATTGACAGAGACACGGTTAGATACTTACACCATATAAATCGAGTGGTCATTGACACTATACATTGACAGTCAAGACTAGAGATACTTATTATTGAAATGTCGTGTATTCATTGACACTGTACATTGACAGTCAAGACTAGAGATACTTATTATTGAAATGTCGTGTATTCATTGACACTGTACATTGACAGTCAAGACTAGAGATACTTATTATTGAAATGTCGTGTATTCATTGACACTGTACATTGACAGTCAAGACTAGAGATACTTATTATTGAAATGTCGTGTATTCATTGACACTGTACATTGACAGTCAAGACTAGAGATACTTATTACTGAAATGTCGTGTATTCATTGACACTGTACATTGACAGTCAAGACTAGAGATACTTATTATAGAAATGTCGTGTATTCATTGACACTGTACATTGACAGTCAAGACTAGAGATACTTATTATTGAAATGTCGTGTATTCATTGACACTGTACATTGACAGTCAAGACTAGAGATACTTATTATTGAAATGTCGTGTATTCATTGACACTATACATTGACAGTCAAGACTAGAGATACTTATTATTGAAATGTCGTGTATTCATTGACACTGTACATTGACAGTCAAGACTAGAGGTACTTATTATTGAAATGTCGTGTATTCATTGACACTATACATTGACAGTCAAGACTAGAGATACTTATTATTGAAATGTCGTGTATTCATTGACACTGTACATTGACAGTCAAGAATAGAGATACTTATTATTGACATGTCGTGTATTCATTGACACTATACATTGACAGTCAAGACTAGAGATACTTATTATTGAAATGTCGTGTATTCATTGACACTATACATTGACAGTCAAGACTAGAGATACTTATTATTGAAATGTCGTGTATTCATTGACACTATACATTGACAGCCAAGACTAGAGATACTTATTATTGAAATGTCGTGTATTCATTGACACTATACATTGACAGCCAAGACTAGAGATACTTATTATTGAAATGTCGTGTATTCATTGACACTGTACATTGACAGTCAAGACTAGAGATACTTATTATTGAAATGTCGTGTATTCATTGACACTATACATTGGCAGCCAAGACTAGAGATACTTATTATTTAAATGTCGTGTATTCATTGACACAGTACAGTGACAGTCAAGACTAGAGATACTTATTATTGAAATGTCGTGTATTCATTGACACTATACATTGACAGCCAAGACTAGAGATACTTGTTATTGAAATGTCGTGTATTCATTGACACTATACATTGACAGCAAAGACTAGAGATACTTATTATTGAAATGTCGTGTATTCATTGACACTGTACATTGACAGTCAAGACTAGAGATACTTATTATTGAAATGTCGTGTATTCATTGACACTGTTCATTGACAGTCAAGACTAGAGATACTTATTATTGAAATGTCGTGTATTCATTGACACTGTACATTGACAGTCAAGACTAGAGATACTTATTATTGAAATGTCGTGTATTCATTGACACTGTACATTGACAGTCAAGACTAGAGATACTTATTATTGAAATGTCGTGTATTCATTGACACTGTACATTGACAGTCAAGACTAGAGATACTTATTATTGAAATGTCGTGTATTCATTGACACTGTACATTGACAGTCAAGACTAGAGATACTTATTATTGAAATGTCGTGTATTCATTGACACTGTACATTGACAGTCAAGACTAGAGATACTTATTATTGAAATGTCGTGTATTCATTGACACTGTACATTGACAGTCAAGATTAGAGATACTTATTATTGAAATGTCGTTTATTCATTGACACTGTACATTGACAGTCAAGACTAGAGATACTTATTATTGAAATGTCGTGTATTCATTGACACTGTACATTGACAGTCAAGACTAGAGATACTTATTATTGAAATGTCGTGTAATCATTGACACTGTACATTGACAGTCAAGACTTGAGATACTTATTATTGAAATGTCGTGTATTCATTGACACTGTACATTGACAGTCAAGACTAGAGATACTTATTATTGAAATGTCGTGTATTCATTGACACTGTACATTGACAGTCAAGACCAGAGTTACTTATTATTGAAATGTCGTGTATTCATTGACACTGTACATTGACAGTCAAGACTAGAGATACTTATTATTAAAATGTCGTGTATTCATTGACACTGTACATTGACAGTCAAGACTAGAGATACTTATTATTGAAATGTCGTGTATTCATTGACACTGTACATTGACAGCCAAGACTAGAGATACTTATTATTGAAATGTCGTGTATTCATTGACACTGTACATTGACAGTCAAGACTAGAGATACTTATTATTGAAATGTCGTGTATTCATTGACACTGTACATTGACAGTCAAGACTAGAGATACTTATTATTGAAATGTCGTGTATTCATTGACACTGTACATTGACAGCCAAGACTAGAGATACTTATTATTGAAATGTCGTGTATTCATTGACACTGTACATTGACAGTCAAGACTAGAGATACTTATTATTGAAATGTCGTGTATTCATTGACACTGTACATTGACAGTCAAGACTAGAGATACTTATTATTGAGATGTCGTGTATTCATTGACACTGTGCATTGACAGTCAAGACTAGAGATACTTATTATTGAAATGTCGTGTATTCATTGACACTGTACATTGACAGTCAAGACTAGAGATACTTATTATTGAAATGTCGTGTATTCATTGACACTGTACATTGACAGCCAAGACTAGAGATACTTATTATTGAAATGTCGTGTATTCAATGACACTGTACATTGACAGTCAAAACTAGAGATACTTATTATTGAAATGTCGTGTATTCATTGACACTGTTCATTGACAGTCAAGACTAGAGATACTTATTATTGAAATGTCGTGTATTCATTGACACTGTTCATTGACAGTCAAGACTAGAGATACTTATTATTGAAATGTCGTGTATTCATTGACACTGTACATTGACAGTCAAGACTAGAGATACTTATTATTGAAATGTCGTGTATTCATTGACACTATACATTGACAGCCAAGACTAGAGATACTTGTTATTGAAATGTCGTGTATTCATTGACACTATACATTGACAGCAAAGACTAGAGATACTTATTATTGAAATGTCGTGTATTCATTGACACTGTACATTGACAGTCAAGACTAGAGATACTTATTATTGAAATGTCGTGTATTCATTGACACTGTTCATTGACAGTCAAGACTAGAGATACTTATTATTGAAATGTCGTGTATTCATTGACACTGTACATTGACAGTCAAGACTAGAGATACTTATTATTGAAATGTCGTGTATTCATTGACACTGTACATTGACAGTCAAGACTAGAGATACTTATTATTGAAATGTCGTGTATTCATTGACACTGTACATTGACAGTCAAGACTAGAGATACTTATTATTGAAATGTCGTGTATTCATTGACACTGTACATTGACAGTCAAGACTAGAGATACTTATTATTGAAATGTCGTGTATTCATTGACACTGTACATTGACAGTCAAGACTAGAGATACTTATTATTGAAATGTCGTGTATTCATTGACACTGTACATTGACAGTCAAGACTAGAGATACTTATTATTGAAATGTCGTTTATTCATTGACACTGTACATTGACAGTCAAGACTAGAGATACTTATTATTGAAATGTCGTGTATTCATTGACACTGTACATTGACAGTCAAGACTAGAGATACTTATTATTGAAATGTCGTGTATTCATTGACACTGTACATTGACAGTCAAGACTTGAGATACTTATTATTGAAATGTCGTGTATTCATTGACACTGTACATTGACAGTCAAGACTAGAGATACTTATTATTGAAATGTCGTGTATTCATTGACACTGTACATTGACAGTCAAGACCAGAGTTACTTATTATTGAAATGTCGTGTATTCATTGACACTGTACATTGACAGTCAAGACTAGAGATACTTATTATTAAAATGTCGTGTATTCATTGACACTGTACATTGACAGTCAAGACTAGAGATACTTATTATTGAAATGTCGTGTATTCATTGACACTGTACATTGACAGCCAAGACTAGAGATACTTATTATTGAAATGTCGTGTATTCATTGACACTGTACATTGACAGTCAAGACTAGAGATACTTATTATTGAAATGTCGTGTATTCATTGACACTGTACATTGACAGTCAAGACTAGAGATACTTATTATTGAAATGTCGTGTATTCATTGACACTGTACATTGACAGCCAAGACTAGAGATACTTATTATTGAAATGTCGTGTATTCATTGACACTATATATTGACAGTCAAAACTAAAGATACTTATTATTGAAATGTCGTGTATTCATTGACACTGTACATTGACAGTCAAGACTAGAGATACTTATTATTGAAATGTCGTGTATTCATTGACACTGTAAATTGACAGTCAAGACTAGAGATACTTATTATTGAAATGTCGTGTATTCATTGACACTGTAAATTGACAGTCAAGACTAGAGATACTTATTATTGAAATGTCGTGTATTCATTGACACTGTACATTGACAGTCAAGACTAGAGATACTTATTATTGAAATGTCGTGTATTCATTGACACTGTACATTGACATTCAAGACTAGAGATACTTATTATTGAAATGTCGTGTATTCATTGACACTGTACATTGACAGTCAAGACTAGAGATACTTATTATTTAAATGTCGTGTATTCATTGACACTGTACATTGACAGTCAAGACTATAGATACTTATTATTGAAATTTCGTGTATTTATTGACACTGTACATTGACAGTCAAGACTAGAGATACTTATTATTGAAATGTCGTGTATTCATTGACACTGTACATTGACAGTCAAGACTAGAGATACTTATTATTGAAATGTCGTGTATTCATTGACACTGTACATTGACAGTCAAGACTAGAGATACTTATTATTGAAATGTCGTGTATTCATTGACACTGTACATTGACAGTCAAGACTAGAGATAATTATTATTGAAATAGAAAGAAAAGAAAGAAGAAAAGAATAGAAAGAAAAGACAGAAAATAATAGAAAGAAAAGAAAGAAAAAAAAGCCACCTTTTCTGTCCCACATGGTATCGGAGTAGTTGTTTGTTTGCTGTATTTCGTTGTGCTAGCTATCTGTGGTGTCCTGTCCTTGACAAAGATTCTGAGAATCGAAACGTCGGCCGTCCTGTGTTTTGTACGCGTTTGTGTGTATTTTTATTTTATTATTCATTGTATATATTTATTGAGTGCTTCTGATTTCGGATTTTCACCTGTATTTCGCGATACGATGGATCTCTTTGTAAGGTACGTGTTGATGTTTAGTACGTTTCTTCTCGCAGGAGCTTAGTATACCTATTTGTTTCCAATTCATATTATTATTGAAATGTCGTGTATTCATTGACACTATACATTGACAGCCAAGTCTAGAGCTATTAGCACTGAAAAGTCTTAAATTTACAGACAATGTACATTGACAGCCAAGTCTAGAGCCATTAATACTGATAAGTTGTATATTTATTGACACTACATTTATAGTAAGACTAGAGATATAACTGAAAAGTCCCATAATCTTTGACAACGTACATTGACAGTAAACCAAGAGTTACTTACCAGCGATAAACCGTATGCTCATTGACCTTATACATCGTTAAGTAAACCATAGTTACCTTATATAAACCTCATGTTCCTTGTCAATTATATTTTAAGTTCAACAAAATCTGCACCATCAACTCTCAGTGACATTAGTGAGGCACAGTGTCAAGTTGGCCGGGCAAAGTATTTGTTTACTTAAAGAATAAATAATACAGATTTCAACAGAGAATACAATCAGACATGTTTGCATGGTTTATTATACCAGCAGTTGTTTATTACGTCTTATTTGTGCAGTAACAATATGGCTTTAATTTCACGTTGTCCAAGCAGTCGGCCTGGCCCCTGTACAGATTGAGCCTAAGAATATCTCCGAGAGGCTTAACTTTCTTGCTGACTTTATTCACAACGTATTTAGCTTCAAATATGGCACCGCCAGGTTTAGTTGTGAGCGTAATTTGGTACATAGAGAGCTCTTGATCCTTCAGGGAATTGCCAAGTTCAATCTCCATTACATTCTGCACAGAGTCAAGTGTGTACTCCACACATTTGCCACGTATTGGTTCAGTCAGAGAGACTAAACTACGCGTCAGATCAAGTGCTAAGGCAAACTCGATGGCAGTGCTCACGTTTCCTTTGGTTAACTTGTTGCAGAGACAGTATTCAACTGGTATCCTGGCGTCCTTGCACGTCCTCTCACGAGGGATCTCATTAAATAAACTAATCCCTTGTTGTGTGATGTTCCCAATCCCAGGTTTGCCCTGAAAGTTGAGAATATCTAGAAGTGTCGCGTGCAAATCTGTATTCGTGGTTAGACGCTCTTGGTTTATATTTAGCACTCTCATGAGATCCGGGTATTTCCGATGGAACCAGGGTGGGAAGATCAAGAAAACGTATGGTGTCATGGTTTCTATCACCCCATTGTAGGTGCGTCTGAAATAAACAGATTACATTTGTAAATAAAGAGATCAGAATCTGTGTGTAGGCATAGATATATAGTGCACTGTCTTTTTGTAGATGAATAAAACATGCTGAAATATATTTGACAATTTCTTCTTCTTTTCCTCCTCCATTTACCTTTGTCAAGTTATGGGGAAGGTGTAACGATCTGTTATGCGATTTTTCAAATGATCTTTGTAAGTTGGAATTCATTTCTCTAATTTTGTTCTTGATACCATCTCGCCAACCTTTCACGCGATCTTCATCTTGCTCAGTATCCATTAGATCTCATGAATGTGGCAGATGGTTCTAAGGTATTCTCGAGATGTTGCCAAACCATTTAATCTGTTGTTCTGTGGTGAACTGCATGTCTGGATTAAGACCTAGCCTTCCTCAAATTCTATCTAATGACTATGTCATGTAAACCTGAGAGTCAACAATTAACTTGTAATGTTTAATGATTCCATCTCGCCGATGTGATGCTGACCCCGTGATCCATCGGTTGCTGATTGATCTGTACAATCTGGGACGAGCACTATATACCCAACATACGTCAAAGCGTATGGAAGCATTCTTTGCTTACTTGTTAATAGTTTCCCATTGGACACATCCTCGGAGTCGGTGAACAAAGAACTAGCTAATATTGATAGAGGGAAAACTGCCGGACAAGTCACCATCATGGCCAGCACGTATGTTTTGTTCTAAATCACCACCTGGTGACATTATAATGGCCAGCACTTATGTTTTGTGCTAACTCACCACCTGGTTACATCATCATGTGTCTCTCCGCAGATGTTAACGTGTTGTATCGGCCGTGCACCGTCAGCTGTATAATAACATTGTAGAAGGTATGGGGAGCTATGCAGCTGTCCCCAGTGAGATGGAACAGTGGTAGCAGGTCAGAATTCAAGTCTCACTCCCAGAGGTCCGAGCTACAACGACCTGAGTTCCGAGTCAAAGGAGTTTACCAGCAGCCAGCCCATCAGACACGAGGTAGTATGTCTCTATATTCTGCTGGAAGCAAATAACACCTGTGCAAACACAATCACAAAGACACCACAAACTGGTTACGGAAATGAGATGAAAACCATCATGATCTTAGTAAAAACGGGCAACCCGAATGTCAAAAGTGCAAAGGAAATTCAAAATTATAACTAGGCAGAAGGCTTGGTCAAAATGCTAAGTGGAGAAGAGACAATAGACTCGATTCCAGACTGGTGTTCACGTGAGATGATGATCATGAGAGATGGTGTACGATGTTCTCGAGACATAAGCTACCTTGGGCTCGTTCGCAAGATCCCAATGAGACGGTTTGGGGAAATGGCTTTCACAAACCGCCTAAGGACATTGACTGGAATAGTTTTGAAACAGAAAGTTCACCGACCAGTATAAGTTCAAAGTTAGTGAGTGGCCGGGCACTGACTGGGACACGGCCCGCTAACCATAAGTTTACCTTTCGTTGTTAGTGAAATAAGAAATTCACGAAACATGAAGCCAAACTTAGCATAGGAACTGTCAAATGGGCAAGAAATACAACGGATGGGGCTAGATATATGGGAACGGACACGCCCAATGACCTAAAACACGCAAAGGCGGCAAGAATAGGTCTTTAACCTCAAATTATAACCTAGTGGTGTCAAGGGATCTAGAATAAAGCGGATTAAGGAGAATTAATTATGCGGCACAGCTAAATGCCGATTGGGTAGTTCCTCATGACAAGGGACAGCGACGTCACGTGATTAAAGAAAGGCGCCAACTCAAGAGGTGATATATACTTAGAATCCAGTCAGTTTAGACAGTGTGGAACGAGCAAGCGTACGGTTTAGCAACAGGGCCGAGTGGGCAAGGGCTGGGCGATAGCCCAGCCCAGGAGGTATAGGTTCGGAACTTCGGCGATGGTGATGTCCATATCCCAGGCTGTTTAGTGTTCAGGAAGATGGAAAGGCAGTATTAAAGACGGAAAAGATGCACATATCACAGTTTCGTCTGGACCGCCGAAGAAAAGCACATGGTCAAGGATCTGTGAACCATTTATTCCAGGTAGATAAACCTGATGGAGTGGAACGCAAATTCCGAGGATCACAAAATGGCGTGCAAGCCATTTGAGAAGGACTGTTGGCTAAGGAAACCGCTCATTAGTTGCAGATAATGGCTAACGTCAGATAGGACAACCACTAGCCAGAGACAAAGCGATCGGAATCACACAGGAGACTAAGGTCGATCGGGATCACACAGGAGAATAATGTCAAACATGGCTGGAAAACGTCTGGTGGGATCCACGACAAACGAGAGGTGGAAGAGAGCAATCGTATTTCAACTATGGGACCCAGAATGACAACGGGACAGCAGAAGTTGAATGTAAGTTGACGTAAGACTTAGACCTAATTAGTATAATTGTATATTATAATCAGGTATCTTAGTTTAGAGAGCTATAGCAAACTACCGTAGGTGAACATACCGCGTAATAATGAACGACCGACAAATGTCAGAACTGAGTGCAACGTCCTGCAAAGGACCCACATCTAACTAAGCTAGCTAATTATAATAGTAGTCTAAGCAAGGAAGCATTGACAAACTACTGAACGTTAACCCGCTAAAGGAACCACGACCCGACAAGGATCAGGATTGAATGCGACGTCCTGCAAATGACCTATATTTAAATGGCCGAAATAGAGTGATGGGAGTCAAATTATTGGTTAGATAAGCAGAGTGTAGATAAACTATATATGTACATGTAAACTAAGCAATTAGACGTACGCAATAATGAGAACTAGGTGAGTGCAACTGCATGTAAATACGAAAAGATGGCAGCACTGCAAGAATATAAACACGGCGGCAAAACACAGCAGACGGCAGAAGAGGATAGATAGGCGCTAGCGATCACTCGGTCAACCCAAACAATGATACCGGAGGACAATACCCGCCAGGGACGGAGCGGTATGGGAAGGAATGTGTGTCATTTGTTCGCTGGACATAGGTGAAAGGAGGTCACGCTTCTGCTGTTGTGTAGTTAAGTTGGCCTTGCGGGGTACAGGCAGGGAGTTCAAATCTTCGGGTAAATGGTTAAATACTTTTAGGGTTATGTTGGCTGTAGGCGGCGCGTCGGGAAATAGGGGATAATAATGTTAATTAAATATATGTAGGCGATAGATTACTGTGTTTACAATACTGTTCTTAATTTATGTTATGGCTAAGATATACTAATACTAGTATAGATAAAGAAGCGATAGATGTTAATGACTTTGTAGGTAGTGAAAGACTAAAGTTTATTTTGACATAACACTCACGGGTATTGTTTTAAAATGTTTCAGACATTGCCTGGGTAAACTGGAGTTGCCTAGACATACCGGGCATAGCTGAATAAACAGTTACCCGCTGAACAAGTTGGATGGGAGCGAATTAACTCCCTGGGTATATGGATTGATGGATCAATCTATGGATCAATGGGTATTCGGACTAAATAAATGGGCCACTTATAGGCCTGCAGAACGGTTACTGCTAGGCAGACAAAAGGCAGGTGAAAATCCTAGCTTTAGTTCTTTGCTTCATGCGGTTAGTAGGTGATTGTAGGTAGCATTTCCCTAACATCCGGTTGCATAGTCTATTATATTATCTACCTCCCCCTTGTGACGTCATACAGTATTGTATTGTTATTAGAGTCGATTATGCATTATGTGTCTGCAATGCATGTACTGTTTACTCTATGCGATCATGTTGTAGATTGTCACTCTGTTACTGTTCAGAAGGAAATAAATATATGTTTGAGTTGCCTTTTATTTCGACTTGTTAGTCAGAAGTAATATAAGTTAGAGTAGCTTAGAGACCCTGTGAGGCTGTATACCTCTTCTATAACCTAACATACACCACGAGACATTGATGGTGCAATAGTATAATTAACTATTGTTCTCACGCGGAGACACGAACCTACATCTTTCCTATCCCTTCCTTTCATCTCTATCACCTCCTTCCCTCTCTCTTCATCTTTCCTTATTATCAAAGGTAGTGCGTAGTAGGCAAAGTTCGACTGAGGAACGAACTTTTAGGCTTAACACTACTCCAATCAATTCCCTCAATATCCCCTTCTTTCTCTTCTCTCTCTCTCCTCACTTCCTCCTCCTTCTTCCCCTTCTTTTCTCTCTGTCACACCAAGATGCACGACCCCTCCAATAGCTCGATCCTAGGGATCACACACCGTGTCCTTGTGTATACTTATCAGGTTCTCACATTTAATGATGAATCTGGCTCGCTTAACCCAACATATGCGAGACATACACAGTCACAGAATGATTTGACTGGACACACGGTACCACTAAGTTCAATAGTTTATTTACAAGCAACACAATCTACTTCGACATGATGTGAATACACTAACACATACAGTCGATGAAACAATGCACTCACAGACTCAAACCACAGCCGCACAGTCTTCCATCTTCTCACAAGATATCCTAGCAATCGGCATTCAGGCACAGCAACAAATACAAGCCTCTCTCATACTGCGTCTGTCCGGTCCGAAACCCAAGCCTCGTCTGGCGTTTCTCTCCCTGAGCGCTTGCCCTGTGGGATCGAGTCCAGCGGGAACTGCGTGCATCACACTTGCACTGGCTTGACCGCTGTCGGTTACTCTAGCTCACCCATCAACCTGTGGATGGGTACCTGTGGTTTGCCTGGCGCGCTTAGCGACGGCGCGGCACAACTATGGGGGATTATGACATGCTGCCCACCCCACCTTCATAAAAGCTATCACCTTTTATGTAAGCACTTTGTAATTTTAGGATTAATCTTTTAACCTTGTCAGAATATTCCCATTAGTTGTCGTTAATGCATTGGCATAGATTCAATTGAAATACATGGGTAATGCATGATATATGTATTCTAACTCACGTGGTGTCAAACAGTAACACCTTCCAAGTTTCATCCTCTCGATGGATGATGACGTGTGTTGCAATTTTGACCCAGTCAGACCGGTAGCACCAGCATTCCATGCAACTACCTCGCAACCAAAATTTAAAAAATTGAAATACGTCCGGAGACGTCAGGTTAAACTGTAAATCGTCCCAAAATGGGGCGATTTCAACAATAGAGTCCTACCTACTTTGGCAGGGACTTTTCATGTTGGTCCACAACATTAGCCATTTTCTCCATGCCCAGCTGATGTCCTCTTGGAGTGTTGACAAGCTGGCAACACAACGGCTATTTTTATACCTTACACATTACAATCTATTTCGATTTACTGACCTTTGGTGTAATATTAGACAACAATTAAATGAAAGGGAAATAATTTAAACATGTATCACATACAATAAATTTAATTTATATCTATATTTCTCAGCGTCATAGCTTGATGTTTCTTTACAATAGCGAAATAAGTGTCGCTACTGTGAACAAGTTGATCAAGATATGATTCTCAGATTACAATAGTACAAACATCGTAATACACAATTCGCGTATTTTGAATTCGTGTTTCACAAAAATTTTACTAGCGTCATTGCTCTTTTTGGATTTTTGTTTATCGTTGTAACAAAATCGCCGGGGCTTGGACTGGTTTGCTACTATAGATAATATCCCAGCCTTTGCTCCAACCACCTCACTAGCACTTCACATCTACCAGGCCCCACACAAGCCGGGACAGCTGAACCTCCGCTTCCCTACCTAGGGTTTCCTACCCCAAGGGGGCTCGGACAAAACACAAGTCATACCACAGCACAAAGTCAAAGCTAACAGAACAAAATTTAATTCATAACTACGTCAACTGCAACACAGAGAAGGATGGCTGAAAGCCGGACTATAAGACAATATGTACATGAGCAGATCTAGAGATGATTCTTCTTCATCATAGAGACTGTGACTATAGTTCGTGCGGTCGTCCTGTCGTGGTCACGACTCACCCAGGAACCTCCAGTGGACAGGAACTCCAAGGTCTGATGCCTCTCCAAAGTTCCCTCTTCCTTCAGTGTTCCAACTCCCGGGATGATCAAGCGTAGTACCACTGCCTGACCGACACTGCACTGGTTGTCAGCAACCTACTTGCGACAGATAATTCAGGACTCCCTGACTCCCTACTTTTGCACGACACGAATCAATAACTCGTGTGGTTTGCAAAAGGATACATTTTTATTTAGAGCTAATTACACACAAGCTCTGCGAGCGGAATACTTTATGGATAATCAACAACATGGTATGTTTCACAGATGCATTGAAGAGGTGAAAATAATGATACTATTAACTAACTGGAATCTAAAGCCTAGCTAACACCATTGGCGATAAACTATATAAGGTTCCTAGCGAACACGTCTGCTCTCTATCTGTCCTTGCCCCAGTCTGAGGCACGCTTCTAGTTGCGCGTTGAACCATGGACATTCAGTCCTCCGTGCGCTGGCGAGTTTGCGTGCGTAGAGTTCCAGCACGCTTGGTCAGTTAACTAAAGTAACTGGTATTCTCCAGTTACTCGTCGAGAGGCGAGTTCCCTATACTCTTGGGAAACCCTCGCTCATAAGCACTCACTGACCTCTTAGTTGACACGAGTGTGTCCTGTTGTCAAGCTAAATATAGTGCCTGTGTCTCTCCTGTCTGGTGTCCTCTGTATAGCTCCGTCTTAACTCTCTAAGCTCCTGTGTAGAACTTTGACACGCTCCTCCCCTCTGCGTGTAATGTTACAACCGTTTAACTCCTGTATGTAACACGTATTGGTCACTGAAAAATTGGCTGTCCAATTTTGTCAAAGATCTCATATGTTTACGTATCTCTTCTGGGGATAGAACAAATTCTCTTCTCTGCCTTTACACACTGTTATATTGATTCACTCGGCTAATTGAGTAGTGCATCACATCATTATCGTTGGCTATAGACCTCTATTATATTCTTGGGAATTGTATTCATTCGGAACCGTTGTCTTATGACTTATGTCCTGGCTTCCGTCGTTTGACCCTATGTCCTTTGACTTCTGCCCGTTGACTTATGTCTCGACCTGTCCTCAAATTGCCCAAAATGACAACCCGCTACAAGTTGTCTCTGTTACGAGAACAACACATGAGCATAAATGTTCATGTTCCCCTATAATACCAGCACCAACTCGTATGCTCTATGTTCTACTCTCCACCTTTAACCTTCCGTTTGTGAAGAAATATTTTCAATGTTACCTTCAGGTTTTTTTAAAAGAAGTTATTGTGTCCCCTGTTTTGAGTTGCTGTTCTTTGAAACAAATGGTGAATGCAACCTTTATGTGTTTGTTTTCATGTTTGTTTGCGTGTTATTCATTAAACTACAATGTAATTAACTTGCTAACATGTGTATGCGTTTCTATTCTACATGTATGTATTCCTTAGAGCGCCGTCAATCGGATTATTGTGACTACAAATGTCAGCTACCTTTATCTATGACCACAATTTCGTTTTAAGATGCTCAAAGTACTTTCTCTATTTACCATTACTATTTCTAAAGTATAGCAGTTACACACCTAAAAGTGAACAACACATTGGTTACACAGATTGACACAGACAAGTCATTATAAGACGATTTGCGCGAAGAAAAAATTTCCGCTAAATCTCTCTCTCTCTCTCTCTCTCTCTCTCTCTCTCTCTCTCTCTCTCTCTCTCTCTCTCTCTCTCTCTCTCTCTCTCTCAATCAATGTTTACTTTGTCTTCATTCACTCCTCTCCTATTACACATCTTTCGTTCCATACTTTCATACCATACCATTGTTAAAAAATTCATTCGTCCTTAAAATACGGTTCATAATCTATATATATAAATCAAAGTGTATGTATGTAAATATGTATGTATGTAAATATGTATGTCCTTTATTTTTTCGCTAACGGCCCATCCGATTGAGATGAAATTTTCTACACGCCTTACTTTCATTCCAGAGCTGTCAACTGTCATAGTTTTTTTTCCTTCTTCCTCCACCTCCCTCCTCCCCCTCCCAAAATACGTACGTAAATATATGATGATGATGATGAAAGAATCCCCGAACCAAAACGCTAGGGAAAGGGAAGAAAATGACGTGACTACACATTAGTTAAGGGACTTAACTCTAGAAAAAGTTATTTCAAGGGGCATAACTTTTAATAACATTGTTGTATAACTTATAGTCATATTGTTGTATCGTTTTCAATGATTTATAAACTCTTTGTCTATAGTTATGTACCGGCATATGAGTTATAATAAATAATGATACAATCTTTTAGACATTTTCAAAGTTTACATAAAAATAATGCATAATGCATAACATTGTAACTCATCTTTCTATACTTAAGAAGTTATCTAAAAGATGTTGAACAATATCATCGCATATTTAGTGTTTTCCGCCATCATATCGACACGATTCGCTTGACAGCACTTCTCAGCGCTATCAAGCCAAGACGCCTTACACATTTCAAGCAGTCTGATACGGGGGGAAAATGGCACGTCGTAATAGCACAAAGAAACAAGCAGCTTCCAAGATGCATAGTGAGAAAACCGACCAGACTATCAAGAAGACGAACCTGCCTTTGGAGAGTCTGCATGCAAGCTGTAATAAAGTATCTGAACCTACAGTCAATGAAACTACCAATAAGAAGAGCGACGACTACCCACAGACGAACACAAAAACTTGTGAGAGGAAGGAGGACCAAGACACCAGAATCAGAAACACTGATTCAAACACAGTCAGATGGGTGGTCAAGCGGCTAAAAATGGAGCTTACTGATCAACAAATACAGAAGCAGCTGCAGGAAGAAAATCTTCACGTCAACATTTTGAAGGCAGAGCGGATTCTGACCTACTCAGAATTAAATGAGATGCTCCACACCAGGGACTGGGCGAACCCGGGCCGGGTCAGACAGACAGACAGACAGACAGACAGACAGACAGATAGACAGATAGATAGATAGATAGATAGATAGATAGATAGATAGATAGATAGATAGATAGATAGATAGATAGATAGATAGATAGATAGATAGATAGACAAAAAGACAGGGAGGGAGGGAGGGATAGACGGAGGGATGGGTCTATTAGACAGACAGACAGACAGACAGAGATAGATAGATAGACAAACAGACAGACAGGCAGGCAGGCAAGCAGGAGAGGAGGCAAAGAAGAGAAGAAGGATGGGAATATGAGAAGAAGTAGAATTTGGGGATGAAAAAGAGGGGAAGAAGAAAAAGAGGTTGAGAAGAAGAAGGCGAAAAGGATGAGAAAGATAAAAAAAAAAGGAGGATGAGGAGAATAGAATGAGAAATAGTAGAAAAGTACAAATGTCTTCATGCTTTTTAAATGCATTATGTTCTGGTGTTTCTTTAACACATTTGATCCTGGGGGAAATTTTTGGCTTTATGTCATAGTCGTAATCTAACACCTTTAGTTTTGGGGTATATTTGACAAAGCTGCCCTCGTGTAACTTTAACCCATTCTGCCTTGATTATTGCTTTAGACTCCTGCCTCTGAACCACTTGGATCCAACATTGATTATCCTCTAAACATGATTGTCAGAAGATGTTGATTTAAGTGCCGGGGTCCATGTGGTACTTCCAGCATGCCAGCACAATAATAACAACATCAAGTGCAGTTGTGTTTAGAAAATAGGTGCATAACATCGTATATTCACAGCAAATGCCCGGTATCAGTTGCAAGTTTATTTGTTGCTTTCACTTTCTGTATTTCAAACTGCTATAATAATAACTCTTTCTGTTCCAGGAGTTTATTACTTTAAAATAACACATTTGTATGATATTCTTCATGTCAAGTTTCTCAAATACAAAGTTAGTTTATCTATTTGCAAATTATTTAAAGTAGCCTCAGCAAGTGTTACATAAAAACTGCACGTCATTACGAGTGCAAATGACTCAAGAGTCTCATTGTTGATGTTAACCTAATGAAGAAATAAATCACTATTACTGCCTCTAAAATTGTCTTATTTAAAACGAAATCAGCCACAGGCAAGTGAGGACTACATTATTGTATTACTTTAGGCTGACCGTACATACTTCACGAAATCATGCTCATTATGTGAACGATCCTGCAAGATTCTCGACTCTACAGCAGACAATATAACTATAGTGAATATTTCTTGAATTCAATAATTCAGTTTTCCATTTCATGTTTTCAACTTGGCATTGCTTGTCAGGTTCTGGGCGAAGCCGGGCCGGATCAGACAGATAGACAGACAGATAGACAGACAGACAGACAGATAGATAGTCGGGAACGGGAACGTGAGCTTATATGACTACTTATATGAATTAAATGAGATGCTCCACACCAGGAGCTGGGCGATGCCGGGCCGGGTCAGACAGACAGACAGACAGACAGACAGACAG
Organism: Cepaea hortensis; assembly: GCA_963921405.1. Taxonomy (NCBI): domain Eukaryota; kingdom Metazoa; phylum Mollusca; class Gastropoda; order Stylommatophora; family Helicidae; genus Cepaea; species Cepaea hortensis. The sequence continues at coordinate 6,347,420 of OY992890.1, forward strand.
ACAGACAGTCGGTAACGGAAACGGGAACTTATATGACTACTTATATGAATTAAATGAGATGCTCCCCACCAGGGACTGGGCGAAAAGTTATAGTAATTTCGTGTGCTGTGCTAAATTAACCTAAGGGAAATAACCTAATTAATTAATTATATTTAAGCAAAGTGGGTTAGTTACCTTATAGTATTATTGGTAAATGAAATGATATTAATTTTGCAATGATTGGATTAGTTTAGAAATGATATTTTAAGCAAATTAATATTTAAATGATTATGTTTACATGGTGATGTGATCAAGTAATGTCTAATAATTGTATTTCTAACGTAGGTGTTAATCTAAATGAGGGTTTTTAAGTAAATGTTGGTGACTTATACCTATGAACTTACATAAATAATGTCATATATTTACTTGAACATTTGCAATTCAATTATAAATATACACAATGAGGTTATGCGCACTGTTTAAAAAAAAACAATGTACTATACATATCACAATTATATATAACTACACTAACGTCGTCCTTTCCGGTGTAATCTTCGAGCACTGTTCCTTGTAGACTAGTGTAATAACATAGTTCAATTCACCACAGTTTTGTATGCTCTCCTTTGAGGATAGTGTTTATATAACAAGTTACCTATCAGTTTTTTGTAGGTTCACGTCTAACACTTTCAATGTAATTATTGCTTATCTACGTGTTAGCGCTGTAGAAATATCACTACTGTGCCTGTTCATTTACTCACAATGGCACTGTTTATCTTGCACAGTTTAGTCGACTGGCGATATTAACGCACTTCAAAGTGTAAGGTTTTATCACACACGGCACTGATTTCATTCATAATTACAGTGTCACTGTTTCTGGTGATAAATCGTCGCTCTTCTTCTGTACTTCAGGTATCTCTATATTTGAAGGTCTACTTAAAATGTCTGCCAAAGAGTTCAATGATCCCTTCAAATGTTGGATTGTAAAGGCATAGTTTGCCAATATTAAGGACCATCTATAGATCCTGTTGTTTTGAGGTATGCCAGACTGCATTACCGCAAGGGGAGAGTTGTCGGACTGGATTACAAACTCTGTACCTGCCAAATACCTATGCAATTTTCTCACACAATAGATTACGCTAAGGCACTCCAATTCAGATGCTGAGTATCTTGATTCAGCAGGGATGATTTTACGGCTTCATACATCACTGGGTGGAACTTCCCGTCGTAAAACTGGCCTAATATACCAGATATGGAAATCGCAATTGCGTGTGTGCGGAGGAAATAGGTAAGATTTTGATTAGGTAAACGCAAGATAGGTGGTACACTGAATAAATATTTCAACTTTGACAATGAGCCAATTAACTTTGCATCTTTTACATCTAATTTAGCCGAAGCTTTAAAAATATTTGAAAAAAAAAACACTGGTGATTTCCGCCAGATTGGGAATAAATTTACTATAATAGTTTACAAGACCAAGTAGACTTCGGACCTGTTTCTTGGTCGTTGGCATAGTCAAATTAAGACTTCGTGATTATTTTCTCGTCTGTTTTGAGTTGGCCTCTGCAGATGGTATGGCCTAGGAAGTCAATTTCCTCCATGCCCAACTCTACCTTAGTTGGTTTGACGGTAAGACCGAATAATCGCAACCTGTCGAAGACATGTCGCAGTTTCAGTAGGTGTGACGTCCAGTCTTCAGTATGAATACATATGTCATCTATATATGTAGAAGTATTGGTCACCCCGTGGAGCAGATCCCTAGTAAGACGTACAAAAGTGGCAGGAGCATTACGAATGCCAAAAGGGAGAAAACGCCACTCATAGAGCCCTAGAGGTGTAGAAAAAGCTGTCAAAGGAATTGAATTTTCTTACATCGGGATTTGCCAGTAACCTCGAGTGAGGTCGAGTTTGGAAAATATACGAGATGTAGACATATCCATGATCAAATCTTCGCATGCTGGGATTGATTCAGCATCGATCTTTGTCACTCTGTTTAAACGTCGATAATCGACACAGAGGCGAATTGTTGAGTCCTTTTTGGTGACAAGAACGATAGGAAAGGAATATTCTGACTGTGATCTTTGCATTATTCCACTCGACTCAAGAGATAGTATTTCCTTGTCGAGATTTGCCCTATAATTTAGAGGGATGGAATAAGGTCGACATTTGATAGGGGTGTTATCAGTCAGAATGATGGAATGCTCTATTCTGTCTGTCTTTCCTGGGATGTCGGAGAAAATCTCCTTGTATTCTGTCACTAGATCTATCATCTGTCGTCGTTGCCCGTCCGTAAGTTTGGTTTCTATCCGTATGCTGTCGATGGTCCCAGTCGTGTCCACCGTAGGGACTGGTAATTCTAATCCGTCGTCATCTGTCTGGTTAAGTACTGTTGTGGTATTAGCTGCGTGTGCTGTTACCTGGCTAAGTGTATTTGCGATGTCGCTGTCGTGTGTCGCCCTACCTAGTGTAGTTGCGTTGTGTACGTCTGTCGTCCGATTGACTGGCAAGGGTGCATTTTGTTCGTCTGTCGGTAGTTCCTGTCGTGAGAAATATGGTTTCAGCATGTTGATATGAAATATCTTTAATTTTCCCTTTATCGATATTTCATAGTCGACATCTGATATTTTACGTTCGACGTTGAATGGCCCTTGCCAAGATGTTAGCAACAAATTACGTTTATCTGGTAGCAAAAGCAGAACTTTCTGATTCGGTTCAAGGTGTATTGTTTTAGCACCCTTATTTGCATACTCGTGGTACATTTGTCCTTTCCTCTCCAAAGATGCTTTGGCTATTTCACACGCTTTCATGATTCTATCGCGTGTGTCTGTTACCATCTCATATGGTGTTACAGGTGTTGTATTTTCTGGTAAGCTAGTAATTAGCTGATGGTATATTGATAGGGGTCCACGAGGGTTCGCCCCATACACTAGTTCGAAAGGTGAGAAACCCGTACTTGAGTGCGGAATTTCTCGATGGGCAAAAAGCACAGCTGGTAATAGCGTATCCCATTCAGCTGGGTTTTCGGCTGTTATTTTTGCCAGCATGTGTTTCAGATCCCCGTTAATTTTTTCTATGATGCCGTTACTCATTGGGTGGTACGGTGTACAGAAATGCTGCTGTATTCCTAACAATTTTGTTAAGGTTTGCATAGCAGCCGAAATAAACTGGGTTCCCTGATCCGATAAAATCGTTCGCGGAAAACCAAAACGACAAAATAGGTGGAAAAATACATTTGCCACATCTTTGGAGGTGATGTATTTTAGTGGAATTGCTTCGATCCACCTGGTACATGTATCCACGAGCGTCAGTATGAAACGGTTTCCCTTGTTCGACACCTGATTCAGGGGTGCAACAATATCGACCGCTACGCACTCAAATGGTCTTGATGCCAACAATGACCGTTGAACTTCGGCCGTCACATGCTTACCCTTTCTTACAAGATGTTGACAAATAGTACATGAACGACAGAAAAATTTGATATCCGAACAGAATTTAGGCCAGTAGAAGTGTGACAAAATTCTGGCTCTGGTTTTGTCATAGGCCAAATGTCCAGCAAACGGTGACTCATGTGCGAATTTCAGCACAGTTTGTCGGTATGTTACAGGTAAAACCGTTTGCTGAATTTCATGGTTATTATTTGTGTAATAACGCATGAGAATTCCGTTGTGTATTCTAAAATACCAAGATGCATTTTTGGTCACTTTCGCTCGCTCACCTAACAATTTAAAATAAGGTGCGATAGTTTGATCGGTGCGTTGTGCCTCGATAAATTCTTGTCGAGTATTATTGTTAGTAGCACAGCAAGGTGTTAACAGCTGTAACATCTCGTTTTGCAGGTCAGTGTAGTGTGTTTGCGTTTCTGACCTTGTTACAGCGTTAGCCAGGTTCGTTTCCTTCCAGGCTAATATATCATCGTTTGTACATTTCTTTAATGAGTCTAAACATCCTAAAATAAGATCCGTGCAAGGGTCTTGCAGGATTGCGCACGTAAATGTGCCGGTAAGGAACGGGGTATTTATATGCGCTTTTGCCAGTGGGTATTTCTCTATTGTTCCGGAGAAAGTACGGCATTTGACAAATTCACCCGTATAATCTTCTGGTCTCACCATTTCTTTTCTCAGGCCAAGTAAAGTGCTGTCGCTGTCCAGTAAACAATGGCATGGTTGGTTATTTACCAGTGCATCGTAGAACTTCAATTTACCTCTGGAGGCATTAGCTGCGCTAGTATCTTCTTTGGAATATGGAATAACGTGACCACATTTTAATTTTCCATCCGCATGAAACCTGTTACATGTATCACATTTATTGAAATCAAGTATATCAGTAACTACTGCAACACTTTCACACACATTCTCTGTTAGCACATTCTCAAGTTCAGAGTCTATCACACTATCATCGTCAGATGACGTATCGATGAGCATAGCATTGTTTGCCTTCATCCTTTGTCTGCCCAGACACTTTGCAGAATAGTGTCCATAGCTCGAACAAAAATAACATTTAATAGCACGTTTGAACGAGTTTCTTCTATTCTCTTGCTTCTTTATGACTGTTTCTAAATGAGATGGATATGCTGGGTTCTTATCGCACATAGAATAACTGGGATGATGTAAATTGCAATATCCACAACAAGGAGGTTTTTGATAGGGCTGGTCTTTCTTACGATACTCTTTTTGCCTATACGATCTATTAGGTTCGTTTTTTACGAAGGCAGTGATCACAGTATCATGGATGGTGGTTTTAAAGATATCACGATTTGCAGAAAAGTAAGCAGACCCACGTTTTTCTAGCTCTTGAATGGATTCTATGTCTGCCTGTTGGAGGAACTTTGCAAACGGGGCAGGGACCGTGGATATTACCTTGTCCATTACCATTAGATCTTACAGTTTATTGAAGTCTTTCCCTACTTTTGCCGCTTTAAGCCATTTATTAAATGTACTTTGCACGTTAGAGACGTAATCTAGGAAGGTTTCAGTAGGTTTGGGTTTTAATTGTGAGTATTGAATCTGATACCCCGGAGCGTCAAGTAAGAAGTGTTGCATGATTCTATCGTGGATGTATTGATAGTCACTCCTTAGTTCTGTAGGTATAGATTCTATCACTTTTAATGGCTCACCACTGAGATTTCTCATGTAGATCATTGCCCAATCTGCCAAAGGTATTTTCTGAGTCTTAAGTTGAAACTCTATATTCTCAGTCCATGCAGATATTGATCGCTTACGCTGTATGGCTTGATAAGGCCTATATATTTGGAAAATTTGTTTTGCTCCTCCTGGCTCTTTTGTTTACTAGAGGCTATTTGAATGTTTGACTCTATCTCTAACTCTTTCATCTTTACCTTAGTGGCTTCCTCTGCTTCTTTCATCTCTTTTTGATGTTGTCTTTCTAAGGCTCTTTCATCTCTATCTAGAGCAGCTTTTCTCTCTGTTTCTTCCTTTTGTCGTGCTAATTCTTCTTGTATCTTTGATCAACCCATTTTTCTAATTCCTGTCCAGTATGGCCTAGTGCCTTGCCTGCCTGGATGCAGTCATTTAACGATGCCATTTGATGATTTTATGTTATATCACAATAATAATATTTCAATCTTACACAATAGTTGTACAATTATATGTTAGTTCTTTACATTGTTACTGAAAATAAAGATGCATCGTTAAAATGGTCAGTATCAAAATTATTCGAAAATATACTCATCTAATCGGTTGGAAAAACTTGGCACTTGGGATGTTCCACCGCTGACTTCCGTATACAAAATGATCGACTTGAATGGAGAATTGACGCTTCTGTTTAGTAGAGCATCAATACTTTAGAAAACATGTCTATGCTAAAAATACATGTTCATCTTTCATGCAGCTGATCAATAACAAATGTGATTTGGATAATAATAATGATGTTAATGGATGAATGGTATGATAGTATCAATGATTGTCATGATTAGTAAGATGAATCGTCATATGCGTGTCACTGTCGTCTTGTCATCACTTTCCTTCTGGTTGGTATAACTACGCTCTATTGATTCCGTTTAGTAGCTAATATACTCTTAAATGTGATGAATGTTGACATTGATGGCTGTATCACACAAAATGAATTGTACACGATGGTGTGCTTGGTAACTTTGCAACATATTTGTACATATATTCATTTAACCAAATTCATCAACATTTGCTATCACTTTTCACAGAATTACACAATTTCTAAATAACTTTTTCTTAATTGTGGTTCAAGCTCTACAAATGTTGCTTTTTAAAGTATTTTGGTGTTCATTCTCGAAAAACCATCTATTTCAAACATTATATAATAAATAATTCACGTTTGGGTAATTTTAACACCACAAAATAAATCTAGAGTCTTTAGACGTTGGTTCAGAAACTTCTGACACCAAATGGGTCCTGCCTGTCAGCAACCTACTTGCGACAGGTAATTCAGGACTCCCTACTTTTGCACCACACGAATCAATAACTCTTGTGGTTTGCAAAAGGATACATTTTAGAGCTAATTACACACAAGCTCTGCGAGCGGAATACTTTATGGATAATCAACAACATGGTATGTTTCACAGATGCATTGAAGAGGTGAAAATAATGATACTATTAACTAATTGGAATCAAAAGCCTAGCTAACACTATTGGCGATAAACTATATAAGGTTCCTAGCGAACACGTCTGCTCTCTATCTGTCCTTGCCCCAGTCTGAGGCACGCTTCTAGTTGCGCGTTGAACCATGGACATTCAGTCCTCCGTGCGCTGGCGAGTTTGCGTGCGAAGAGTCCCAGCACGCTTGGTCAGTTAACTAAAGTAACTGGTATTCTCCAGTTACTCGTCGAGAGGCGAGTTCCCTATACTCTTGGGAAACCCTCGCTCATAAGCACTCACTGACCTCTTAGTTGACACGAGTGTGTCCTGTTGTCAAGCTAAATATAGTGCCTGTGTCTCTCCTGTCTGGTATTCTCTGTATAGCTCCGTCTTAACTCTCTAAGCTCCTGTGTAGATCTTTGACACTGGTGATCAAGGATCCTCTCTTGATGTCGTACTATATCACCGTCACACTCTACGGATGAAGTCTGAGCCGACCCTAGACTACTAGCTGTCTCCCAACTGCAGACAAGTACGTGTAGCACCGTACCCTAAAGTTTAAGAGCCTGGATGCTCTTCTGTCTCATAAGTGACTGACACACTGATACGTCACCTATAACATGAGCGTTCGCTCCACATAAACACAATGTAACTTGCAAAGTCTAACAGGTGAATACCACCCTTCACCTATTCCCCATAAACACAATGTCACTTGCAAAGTCTATCAGGTGACTACAACACTTCACCTATTCCCATGTCTCTTGGAATAATAGATCTTCACAAATTCACAAGTAACTACCCTGATCGATGGGTATCAATCACATCCTAACCAACACTGTCAATGTTTTACACCTCGGAATGGGGTAGCTCCCTACCCTATCAAGCATATCCCTCCGGTGTTCACACCAATAAGTAAATCAATGTCTTAGGTCACTGGACCAAGTTTCGGCTTCACAAAAGTAAACCATTGTAGGTACACACCACACAAGCATGATAATATACAAGGTGTCCCATGACGACCCAGCCGGGCCGGAAGCATAACAAACAGGCCTTGGTGACTGGTAACAGAGATCACTTCCGTCAACTTTGAAAGTTACTACCTTGCAATCCTCAAGGTTCTCCCTGAGTTCGAATTCCACCAGTGCTTCACTGGTTAGAATCAACAGACGTGGTTGTCTTGGATCCTATCGGGATCTGTTGACACTCGTCAGACTCTCTGCGGTGGTCATAGCATAGACCTACCGACTCTTTCTGTACTCCTACCTTTCAATCGTTGATCTCGGCAGATTCCGATGACCGCTCCCAGCAATGCCTTAACCATCATCTTGAGTGGCACTGGAATGAGCCGGTCCATTAGAGCTCATGGTTAAACTCTGGAATCTCCTTTAGTATAGCAATAACAAATCCTGAAACACGGAGGGAGTGGTGTGAGTACTCAACTACAACAAGAACTAACTGCATCGCCACCATTACACCTGCCTCTCAGTCATACATAATGACATATGCCTGGGTCATTGACAGTAAGGTGAGTGACCTGGCTACGAGGAAAACAATCAATCCTGAGAAATAATGGGGCGGGTGTGAGTGGAAAACCCCAGGGGGGATGGGGAGAAAGACAGTTTTAGGCGGGAGTGTTGTGTGAAGGCAGGAGACAAAAAGTCAGTGAGAGCAGAGACCGATTGAGGTTGGGTTTGTGTGAAGTCAAGGGACTTCAGGGAGTTGAGTTTTAGATACCGAACGAGTCGGTAGTCGACGGAGAACTGTGTTGTGTGATTCTCTGAGCTGTGAAGCAGTCCTAAAACCCAGAGTGGGTTGCATAGTGAGCAGAGGCTCCGACCCAGTGGGTGGGTCGTATTGTGTGAGATCCAGCCGTGGATAGTAGCTGGATTACCTGTATTGTGAATTGGAGATTCAGCAGGCCGTGAGAAGGCATTGATGTGTGCGTGTAGAGTTGTGAGGAATATATATCTCTTCGGTGGATTACATTGGGTTCTGGATTTATAAACATGTTCCGTTTGTCCGTGTTCTTTCTGTAATAAAGGATTATGTGCGCCAACTCAATCTTGTTTAATGACTGGTGAAGGTGCATTGCTGGGGTGAGTTGGATTAAGAGACAGTTAGATAGCTCGATTGACACACCAGAAGCATCGTTACCTAGACAACGACCATCACACGACAATATCACGCAAAGACCATCAAGAACATTGAACTTATCATCAAGAACGTCGTGTGACATCTAGGGTCTCTCCGGTCAAGGACGACGGGGATATATTGAGTATCTGGAATGATACGTACGGTCAAGAGCATTATGACATCTGACAGCTCGTCCGATCAAGAAACCCATTGCATTATAGACATTGTTGTCACTCTGAGATATCTGTGGGCTCTTCGCTGAGACAGGAGTTATTATCTGGTGACTTCGTTCCATCAAACTAGCAAACCCTTGACAATTTGGATTGTGTGGCTTCAAGAGGGTAATGTGAACTCTTTTGTGTGTGTGCGCCAGGTAATTGACACAGACAGTACGGGAGTAAAAACTCAAGCTAGCAGACAGTTCAAGTGAAGTTCACGACAGGTAAATTTGATACCATACAGTAGTGCTCAAGCTAATGAAAAACCAGGATTAATCCAGAAGGGAGTGGGAATATCGAGCGTGTGTGTGTGTAAGACGCCACATCGAGGAAAAACTGTCAGCGCGCTAGAGAAGACACGGCAGGTCAACGGAGAGTGAGAGGTGACGAGTTAGTCACTAGTCAAAACAGCACAGAGGAAATGTCGCGTGGACAGTGAGGTGTGTGCGACAAGAGCGGTCAGTCCTAGGTGTGTGTGTGACAGGACAGGATTGAAGACAGCGAGCAATTTGGTCGCAACATCCTGTGCGTGGTGAGAATTGTGTGTGTGTGTGTGCTAAGGCAACGCACTGGGTGGGTCACGAGTCGACAGGTGAAGAATGTTACCACAGCTAACACAACGGGGGAGGTCGGTAGAAATTGTGAGTTTCCACGGAAAAATCGGGTCAGCGCTGTTTACGAGGACAGCTGGCAAAAGGGGTAGTAACGGTAACCCTACCACAGCTGGGTGGGACAGGACAGGTGTCTTTGTGAATAACGGGAAAAGTTTCCGGTCAGTTTACAGTGTGTATTATTGTGACAAAGATTACTGAAGTTGACCTGCGGGTCAAGGTTGGGGACAGTGAAAAGTTACTGGGATTTTCCAGAGAACTGGATAAACAACTTGTTTATGAACGAAAGCCAGACTTTATGTTCGTCTTTGTTAAAATCCCTTTGTGATCATTACCTTGTTATGAGCGAACAATTTTAACGTGTCATCACCGCACACAAAGGGTGCATACAGATGCCAAAAAGAACTGACGGTACAGGGTTATAGCACTGGGCATTTGCGGCCAATTTTTCATTTGAACATTGTCTTTAAACGGCAATCCAGTACATTTTGGGATAATTACCATCATCTTCAATTCGTACGACAATCGAAAGAACACTTTGGATAATTACTATTTCCGTCAACGTTTCCGACAGGTGGAACTGGTGATCACAACGCGAAATGAAGTAACCACTCAAAAAAAAAAAAAAAAAAAAAAGTCGTTTTGCAATCTAGCGTTGTAGACATTTCGGAGAATTTAACACAGATTTTTCCAGCGGATTGCGAATAACTATTAAAACGAACAAAAACTTTTGTGACTGATTAATAAGAAGTTTTGGCGACGTATTAATAAGTACATATTTTTCGGTCAACCATCTCAACATTTTTGTTTGCTCTCATCGTTAACTGTCGTTATCGTTTGTGGACTTATATATATGGATATGTTTTACATGTAGTTGTTGATAGGCACTTTTTGCGATCACTATCTACATCAGGATAGGCCTTGCAAAACGTGGATATTTCTAGTTCTTACGATATTTTTTATGGAAAACGTTAATGAGTTAACGTGTCGTGCAGTGGCATTGGAGTCCTAACTAATATCTACAGACGTGTTGTCTGACGTCACAGCTGTGTATATTTTGAGGATATATTTTTTTTCCTTCTCTTTTCTTTCTTTTCATAATATTTACATATGATATTTGTTGTGGTCGGATATATTTTATTATTGTGATCTTTCGTCATTTCTGCTGTCTAGTGGTCTGTGTCAGTTTATATATTACGCGCACTGTGGATGTCCCTACACAAGCTTGTGGTTGTTACTGTGGTTTATTTCTGCGTGATCACCGTCTCCGTGTACTTCGCTTGAGAGTCTAGCGTGTTATAGAAAACACTTAGTGTTATCATCCATTTGTTTGTATATGTATTTATATGTATGTTTAACAATATCTCCAAGGACTTTATGAACTTGTGGTCATATATATATATATATATATATATATATATATATATATATATATATATATATATATATATATATATATACGAGGGAGTATAGGTGATACTTCCCCCCTCACTACCTAGTGCTTATAGAGTGACTGGGTGAGTACAGAGTGTTATTTTTGCACTACGAATTTACGTACACAGGGAGTGCTGGTGTACTTAGGGAAGTGACACAAAGACTAACAGCAGAGTCGTCACATTGATAGTTGGCTGATTGACAGCAACGTGTCCACAAGTACAAGATGCCTACTTTAATTGAATATATTGAAGCAGGTGAACGAATAGGCCTGAAAGGTAAAGAGTTACAGGAGTATGCAGAAGCAAAAGAACAAAAACAGACGGAAAGAGAGGAGAGGCATAATGAACGCGAGGCAAAGCGTCTACAGGAAGAGAAAGAGACACAAGTAAAACTAGCTGAAATGGAAAACAAGCGTCTACAGGAAGAGAAAGAGACACAAGTAAAACTAGCTGAAATGGAAAACAAGCGTCTACAGGAAGAGACACAAATGGAACTTGAAAAGTTAAAACACACAAATGCGGTGGAAATCGAGAAAGAGAAGATTAAGATGGAAGCTGAAATTGCACTCAGAAAATTAGAACTATCTTCGAAAGGTCAAAGTGAGGAAAGCAGAAGACCTTCGCAGTCGTCACAGAGACTAAAACTGCCATATTTTACAGACCGGGACCATCTTGAAACTTATTTGTCTAGGTTCGAATCATCAGTGAAAGCTTTAGGCATTCCAGAGGGGGAATATTCTATGAAACTTGGTGATTTGCTTACGGGTAAGGCCCTAGATACAATGTTTAATTTACCGGTAGAAGAAAGAAACAACTACACTATTTTACGTCAATGTTTGCTGACAAAGTTCCAAATAACTGAACATGGATATAGAACAAAGTTTAGACAGTTAGTGCCAGAAACAAATCAAGATTTCACAGACTTTGTTAACACAGTAAAGAACACATTTAACAAATGGATGGAGCTCGCAGAAGTAGGGAAAGATTTTAATAAATTAGTAGATTTAGTGTTAAGAGACAAAGTATTAGCTTCATGTAATACCAATTTAGTGGCTTTCTTTGAGGAACGGAAGCCAAAGGACATAGACACAATGTCAAGGTTAGGACAAAACTACATGACTGCACATCCTAACGTATCTATTGGGAAACTAATGAGTGAGGAAATAGTCTGTGCTGCGTACACTAAACAGGACCAGAATCCAGTCATCAGACCTAGGGCGAAAAGTGTGGATTCAGCACAGAACGGTGAGCAGCAAGAACTTCAAGATAATGGTTTCCGATGAAACAATGTTGGTAGAGTAGGACCGTACCCATATAGATGAGGGAATTTCCAGAGACTTCCAAATTATGCCGGATGTTGGAATTGAGGGAGCTGGAGACACAAGGCAGCGGAGTGTGAGGTGCAGCCAGCCAGTGAGCCAACAAGTAACGCAAGGAAGGAGATCATCTGTTTCAAATGTGGAAAGAAGGGGCATGTCAGCCATCAATGTAGGATGAGAGAAACAGAGCACTCAAATGCAGCGCAAGTAACTGAGACGCTGAACAATGAAGATTGTAGTGGGTGCAAACCTCTTTTTGAAAAAGACAGTCAGCCAGTCCTAATATGTGGTCATACAGTAAAAGCAGGATCAGCAGTGCATGAAGGAGGAAGCTTGAAGCTGCATCAGGGATTCGTCAATGATAGACCAGCGTTAACAATTAGGGATTCCGGATGTACGTCTATCGGAGTGAGGAAAAGTTTAATAGATCCCTCGGATTATATAGGGAAAAAGATTAGATGCATAACATTCAACGGCACAGTAGAGTTCTACCCATTAGCCATAATAACAGTAAAAACACCATATATCACTGGAAGAGTGACAGCGTGTGTTTTGGACTCACCAGTGGCTGATTTGATCATAGGAAATGTTGTAGGAGTTAAAGATTGTACAGAAGAGGAAGTAGTTTATTGGGACCAAAAATATAGTGTAAGCAGTAATGAGTTAGTTACCACAAGAGAACCTAAATTAGAGAGTATAGCTGAGGTAGAAGAGGCACTTGAAGTAGACACAGGAACTCAGGACAAGGATAGTACAGCTGAGCAGATGAGAATGGATCGCAAATATATTGCTAGTGGCTCCCAGAGACAAGATACTACTCTGAACAAATGTTTCCAAGGGTGTTTTAGAGTAGAAAATAGTCAGTCAGGGAAGGGTAGATGGTGCTTCGAGAGGAAGAACAATGTTCTCACTCGCAGGTTTTCAGATAGTGGAACTGCACGTGGGCAAGGAGCAGTACCTTTAGCACATAGAGACCGATATACTAGAACAGCTCAGGATAGGGCATGTGCAAGGCACATAGGCAAAAGGCGTATGCAGCAGAAAGCAAGGTGCCAGGTATATGGGCCAAGATTGAATAAAGAGTTCAGACTAAACAGAGACTCAAGTGTAACGGTGCAATATGCAGATAGGAATGTTGAGTCAGGTCAAAAGAGTGTTCGCGACATTACTGACCCAGGGCTAGGGATAGCAAACAGATGTTGTAATTGTAGAGGTACCATGAGTCATGGGTATATGAAGGGTAGACACAGCATCGACAGGAATCATAGGTGGAGGTTTGAGGCAAGAAAAGAACCACCTGATATAGGGTCGGTACACAAATAGTTTGTGTTTTTTTTGAGGATGTGAATAGACCTGCCCATACACAGATATGATGTTTCCTATGATGTATTATTATTATGTGATGTATTAGTTCATGCATTGTTACACAAGATAGAAAGTTGGATGTATTGATGTGTGGGGAATAGGGGAGTGTACTATGAGCATTTGATGTAGTATTTAGTGTTGTAGCTAGAGTAAGGTGGAGCCATACTTAGGACTACCCAGGCAATATTTCTGGGTCACATATTTGATAAGTATTAGTCTCCCAACATTTGAAAACGATGTTTTCTTTTAAGGGGGGGGGGGGGTAATGACATATGCCTGGGTCATTGACAGTAAGGTGAGTGACCTGGCTACGAGGAAAACAATCAACCCTGAGAAATAATGGGGCGGGTGTGAGTGGAAAACCCCAGGGGGGATGGGGAGAAAGACAGTTTTAGGCGGGAGTGTTGTGTGAAGGCAGGAGACAAAAAGTCAGTGAGAGCAGAGACCGATTGAGGTTGGGTTTGTGTGAAGTCAAGGGACTTCAGGGAGTTGAGTTTTAGATACCGAACGAGTCGGTAGTCGACGGAGAACTGTGTTGTGTGATTCTCCGAGCTGTGAAGCAGTCCTAAAACCCAGAGTGGGTTGCATAGTGAGCAGAGGCTCCGACCCAGTGGGTGGGTCGTGTTGTGTGAGATCCAGCCGTGGATAGTAGCTGGATTACCTGTATTGTGAATTGGAGATTCAGCAGGCCGTGAGAAGGCATTGATGTGTGCGTGTAGAGTTGTGAGGAATATATATCTCTTCGGTGGATTACATTGGGTTCTGGATTTATAAACATGTTCCGTTTGTCCGTGTTTTTTCTGTAATAAAAGATTATGTGCGCCAACTCAATCTTGTTTAATGACTGGTGAAGGTGCACTGCTGGGGTGAGTTGGATTAAGAGACAGTTAGATAGCTCGATTGACACACCAGAAGCATCGTTACCTAGACAACGACCACCACACGACAATATCACGCAAAGATCATCAAGAACATTGAACTTATCATCAAGAACGCCGTGTGACACATAAAGCAATCAAGATATATGTATGAGATCATCACATCATAGATCAACTCTTAACTATAATGTACAGGCATGATGATGTAAGAGCAAGCAATAGTACACCTGTACCTAGTCAAGTAACTCGTCTGGGCTACCACTAGCCCCCTAGCACCAGAGTCGACTGTATGACTCTGTCAAAGCATCCTGCGCCTGGTGCTAGTCCACTCCTGTTTCATCTTCCATCATCAATCAATAAATACACCTACTTCCAGTTCAGTGTAGAGATTACTTTATCTAGGAAGTGCCCAGCCGGACAAATCCTCCTTCCACACATACTCACCAATTAACCAATCCCTTCACCCATGGATTGATCAACTACACACATTAATAACTATATGACCATAATAAATTATACTCCTTTAATTCATTACTATAGTATTAACTAAGGATAACTCATGAATTGTTAAACTTAAATAACAAACTCATATCACAGCCATCGCTCCGTCCTGGGATCCCTGTCCCAGAACCTGAGTTGCCTTTGATTAACTGGCCTTCCATTTCAGGTCGGTCATCTCTGTGCCGGTCGAGCACAGCTTTGGTTGCCATCCACCAATACACTTTCCCACAGCTACTGTGGGTCCCGTGCATCTTGTCCCGCGACGACTTAGGTCACGTCATCCAATGTAGCAAGGCTTCCAGTCTCTCCTCTACCACACCTCAGCTCCACATTTTTGGGGGATCATTCCCCTTACATACTACTCCTACTTCACGGCAGTACCTCAAGTACTCCATAAACAGAGTCAGGTTTCTGGAAGAGTAGAATAATAGATACAGACTCGGTTCGGTTCCTATCTTGGATCTACCTAGACGCAACGGCCTCGAATTACAGAGCGCCGCATCGCTCTCGGTCGGGTATGTTCAACCATCGGATAAGCACGATAGCTTTGGGTCGGACCTGCAACCTAACGGGTCGGGCGGACCGGCCTACTTACCAGTCGGTTGACTAAACATACGCAAGATTGAACACGCACAGTCACTCTAGCGGACGGACATGTAAACAAGCAGTGACAATAGGTCTTATAAATACTTCCTATCAACCGTTATCCAATAAATGTAACACCATTCTTCCTACGAGGAGTAACACTGGTAATAATACACCGCAAATACTTACCTGCCGACCTTTCCCATGAATCACAACTTGGTTCCAAGAATAATCACCACCACTGATCTAACATCTGAGTAACAATCATAATCTAACGAAGCAAATTATACATCTATAATAATAACAAGCCCTAACTTATCATTATTACCAGCATCTAGCATTTCTATGTAATGAATGACAAACAACCTGCCTGGCGTGCGAAATAACTAAACCAAACAAGTAACTGCTACACACTTGGTAAAGTACCGGAATCTTCCTGGCACAAAGCAGTGATAATCTACATATCACTAACCATGCAAATCATTTGTAAACTAACCATTTATAATTCTATCAATCTACAAACAATGGTTTTACGCCAGTACTAGAAATAACACACGTTCCGGCATATTCTGTATACACACGCTCAGCTGTTGAGCCCGTCTGTGAACACAGCACTTAGCCGATCGATAATAGCTAATTAAATATGCAGGCGGCCGTCGGCAAATTTCTGCGCTTCGCTACGACGATCGCGGTCGGTAATTAATTCTCTAGGGAAGGTAGGCGCGGTATAATGACAACAGTTACACAATAGACAAAGTATTCAACTGACGTGTGATATTCAATCACAATCTTGACTGCTGATGTCCCGCTCTGGCTGCGAACACTGACATCACATTTCAGCAGCTCAATTCTGCGATCGTTCTACGATGAGGTCCGGCTGGCGACTGATCACGCCCAGCTAAGTACGTCGTCACAATGCCTTCACTGCCCGAGTGAATTTCATGATCCACGGAGAAGTCCTGCTTCACGGATTGTTCGACCATCCCGTGTTCCACGAGGCAATTGTGAGTCTAGCGTGATCTTGACCACGTACGAACTTACTGGGGAAGATTCTAGATTTCTCTAGAAATAACCAGACTAGTGACGTCAGGCACTACTTTCGTGGGGAAACCCCCTATTTATTATTATTAATTCCAGGGAGACTAACCCTTCGCCATCCCATCAAAGGGATATAACTCAGAGACCAGACGGTCTGCAGGCGTTTCGTCACAATCGTCTGCTACAATTTTGTATAAATTTCTAACTTTCCGGAAGTACACACGCAAAGCTGATGTAAACGAAAGTTCTTCACACACATGTTTCGTACGGATGTAATAATACTCGGAATGTCAGGTTGATTTCACTAGTTGGTGTGTTCGATGACCTGGTAATAACACACTTGTTCCGCATGGATATAATAATAATCGGAATGTGAAGTAGTTCTAGCAAGCCGGTGTGTTCGATGTTTCGTTGAAAACTTCTAGATTACACTGTTTTAAGGTAGTTTAAATGTCACAGTTTGTTTCAATCACTCGTACGACTTACTCGGATTAAAATGTCGCTGGATACGTCATGTTGACCGGTACCACGATTAACTTAAATTGTTCACTTGAGGTAAGTAATGAACACCTGTGGCACTGTTCTCTGTTCGTATTTACAATTAATACTGTTCACTTTCTACCACATACTACACACTTATACAACACAATTATCACCAGTTAACTTTAACTTTAAACCCATCTCAATGAAATCATTTAAAGTTGGCATGATGGAATGCTTCAATGAAAATGAATTCTCACACACGCAATGTTGTTATAAAGTGTTAGTAAATTAAACAATTTATACAATATTTTTAAATTTACAGCGCGTGCCTAAACTTGCATAGAAAAGTATATGAAAAAGATAATACTTAAGTGCTCTGGAGACACTGGAGAATGGTGAAAACAGGATCAGAGACTGTAGGGTCGTTACAGTTCGAACAAATTACCTCTACGGGTAACAGTGTCAGGTGACACACGACAACCTGTTTACTTTTGGAGGAAATTTTTTTAGAATCTGTGTGTTTGTGAAGTGTATGCTTGTCACTAAGTTTTGGTTTAGGTGTGTATGTCGTCAAGTGTTATTGTTGGTCGTAATGTCGTTTGTTCAACAATTTCCACAAGTATCTTTCTTTCCTGAATTTTCTGCTTTCACGCGCTCCCCAACTAGTTTCACGAAGACAAGTTAGCCATGTTTAAACGTTCAGTAATTATGATGGTACATCACTTACAAATAAATCAAATGATCAACTTTAGTAAGGACATCAACATCATATTTAACATTCCACGTGGACAAATTACATACGATCTCAATTTTAAGTTTAATTACTCTAACACGGACGAACAACCTATGCTCACTTATGATTTATTTAAGACTAGACAACAGCTATCACGTTTCTACGTTTGGCTGAAGTAAATCAACAAGAACGAGCTATAGACATCTACACATCCATTTCCTATCGTAACAAGTGTTTAATGATCACATATATGGTTTAAATTTGACAAGGACGAGCTACCCACGTTTACACATGTCAGGTTCTCACATTTATTGATGAATCTGGCTCGCTTAACCCAACATATGCGAGACATACACAGTCACAGAATGATTTGACTGGACACACGGTACCACTAAGTTCAATAGTTTATTTACACTCTACACGCAACACAATCTACTTCGACATGATGTGAATACACTAACACATACAGTCGATGAAACAATGCACTCACAGACTCAAACCACAGCCGCACAGTCTTCCATCTTCTCACAAGATATCCTAGCAATCGGCATTCAGGCACAGCAACAAATACAAGCCTCTCTCATACAGCGTCTGTCCGGTCCGAAACCCAAGCCTCGTCTGGCGTTTCTCTCCCTGAGCGCTTGCCCTGTGGGATCGAGTCCAGCGGGAACTGCGTGCATCACACTTGCACTGGCTTGACCGCTGTCGGTTACTCTAGCTCACCCACCAACCTGTGGATGGGTACCTGTGGTTTGCCTGGCGCGCGTAGCGACGCCGCGGCACAACTATGGGGGATTATGACAATACTCCGAGAGAGATCTGAACTAAACTGAGTCGTTCTCATGCTCATCATTTGTTTTGTGTGTCTCTCGTTCCGGGGTGAAATTTCTAATAACCGTGACGACATTGTGTCGAGATCAATTACAGCTTTAACTTCTGGTTTGCCGGTTAGGACGGAATTCTGTATCAGTTTTTGTATGTCGGTATGGAGGGAAAGCTGTATAAAAAGCTTAGCTTGTTTCAAACATGGACAGATCTACAGCCTGGTCAAGAAGCACTTCAGTAACACTATAGGTAAGGAGCTCTTTTATAAATATCTGCGGGCTGTCTGATCGACGATTAGTACAGCTTACGTGGGAAAGAAACGATGACCGTTGTTGGCGGAATGTTCAGAGCCGTGACCTCGATAAACGGTCAATAATGGCCAAACAGAAAAGGGGGAAGTCCAACGGGTCTATTTAAGTTCAATGGCTTCATAGAACTCATGTGAGTCATGTGGTTAATGTGCTGAATGGTAGCTAGGAAATACCAGGGACATATTACTCCTGCAATACCTAGCTATCGATTGACTCCCTACAAAGGGAGTTTCGGGACGATCCCCGTCTCATCATCATCATGTGGCGGTGCCAAGACTATATATCTGTACTTTGATTTACAAAGGTAGGTTGTTACCGTCCTTATCTTTTTGATGTTCTGCTTCGATCTGATGTCTGTCTGAGAAAATGTTTCTAGATCTGGCTCTTTTTAGGACACAGTCTATTCTCAAGGGTTTGATGTCTTGTGGGACAATGTCTATTCTCAAAGAGATGATGTCTTCTCGGACAAGGTCTATTCTCAAGGGATGATGTCTTGTGAGACAATGTCTATACTCAAGGGTATGACGTCTTGTGGGACAATGTCTATACTCAAGGGTATATCAATGGACACAATCATGAAAGTTTAACCTAGGCTAGTCTTCCAAGAGAGTGTCGTTGAGTCTGGACACAATGATGACAGTTTAACCTAGGCTAGTCTTCCAAGAGATTATCGTTGAGTCTGGACACAATGATGACAGTTTAACCAAGGCTAGTCTTCCAAGAGAGTGTCGTTGAGTCTGGACACAATGATGACAGTTTAACCAAGGCTAGTCTTCCAAGAGAGTGTCGTTGAGTCTGGACACAATCATGAAAGTTTAACGTAGGCTAGTCTTCCAAGAGAGTGTCGTTGAGTCTGGACACAATGATGACAGTTTAACCTAGGCTAGTCTTCCAAGAGAGTGTCGTTGAGTCTGGACACAATCAAGAAAGTTTAACCTAGGCTAGTCTTCCATGAGAGTATCGCTGAGTCTGGACACAATGATGACAGTTTGACCAAGGCTAGTCTTCCATGAGAGTGTCGTTGAGTCTGGACACAATCATGACAGTTTAACAAAAGCTAGTCTGGACACAATCATGACAGTTTAATCAAGGCTAGTCTTCCATGAGATTATTGCTGAGTCTGGACACAATCATGACAGTTTAACCAAGGCTAGTCTTCCATGAGAGTATCGCTGAGTCTGGACACAGGAGTGACAGTTTAACCAAGGCTAGTCTTCCATGAGAGTATCGCTGAGTCTGGACACAATCATGACAGTTTAACCAAGGCTAGTCTTCATGAGAGTATCGCTGAGTCTGGACACAATCATGACAGTTTAACCAAGGCTAGTCGTCCATGAGAGTATCGCTGAGTCTAGACACAATCATGACAGTTTAACCAAGGCTAGTCGTCCATGAGAGTATCGCTGAGTCTGGACACAATCATGACAGTTTAACCAAGGCTAGTCTTCCATGAGAGTATCGCTGAGTCTGGACACAGGAGTGACAGTTTAACCAAGGCTAGTCTTCCATGAGAGTATCGCTGAGTCTGGACACAATCATGACAGTTTAACCAAGGCTAGTCTTCCATGAGAGTGTCGTTGATTCTGGACACAATCATGACAGTTTAACGAAGGCTAGTCTTTCATGAGAGTGTCGTTGAGTGTGGATACAGTAATGACAGTTCTACTAAGACTAGTCTTCCATGAGAGTGTCGTTGAGTCTGGACACAATCATCACAGTTTAACAAAGACTCCTGTTCCATGAGAGTGTCGTTGAGTCCGTATAGTGACCATTAATAGAGCTATTAGCTTTTGTATCCTGAACAATTCAGTGTTGTCTGTCCTGGGTATCTCAATATCACAATTAAATAACATTCGTGTTCGTCAAGACAAGTTCTGTTGTTTCAGTGATACGTTAAAGTATTAGCCTTGTGTTTGTATCTCAATTAGGGCATCGGAGAAGAGGAGAAGACGGTGTAGATAGAGTATAGTTTAATTCTTACTTGGGAAATATTCTCTTCCCTACTATATATATATATATATATATATATATATATATATATATATATATATAAGAGAGAGAGAGAGGAAGAGAGAGAGAGAGAGAGAGAGAGAGAGAGAGAGAGAGAGAGAGAGAGAGAGAGCCATGCTATGCTTATCGAAGTAGCACATTGTAATGATGGTGACAAGCACACGGATTTGGTTGTATAGGAATTCAAGTGGATTCCCCTCATTTTCTGTCTAAAGGGGTCAAGGACTATTTTTAGACGGGGAAACTCCACAAAGGATTCTTTGTTTATCGGGTTCTTGTAAAATCCACAACTCTACTTTAAAATTAGAACAATAGAGGAATATTTAGCAGCTTTTGTATAACTCACCTAGTCAAGTGAATCCTGACAATATTCAGTCCACAGTAAGAGAAATACTCTAGGTCCGAGGCTATAATAACTACGGAGTAGCAGTAACATTATTACTTCGTGAAGACAACTTCTACAATGTTTTGCTTATAAAATGCTCACATGGTTGCGATCTATAGTACCAATTTTCATGGCGACAACGTGTTATTTTCCTAAGATAAGATAATTGCAACTTATCTTAACTTAACATTGTAGTTTAGATGAATCAATACCCGAGGGAAGCTACCGCGTTCTTGCACAGAATAGGGGTGGAAAGGTCAAGGTCAACCACTATCGAGGTTGTTTGAGTGACCAGTTTAACTGGGCCTGTTGTCTTGATTAAAGAAGTTAGTGTTTTGAAAGTTTGATGAGTCTACCACATAATTCTGCAGCGTATTTGTGTTTCTACGGCGGCTGTATTGATAGGCTATTTAAAAGAGCGTTAATTTAAGTATGCACACGATAGAGGTAAAATCAAATTATTTCTCCACTATCAGCTAGTGCCATATTTAAGTACTACACTGATTTAACTTCCCTGGATCATAGAAACCTTTCATTACTACGTCCGATTATCAGGGGATGTGTTAATAAAATTAATCAGTCAATATGGAGTAATTAAACATGCATGAAAGAGAGTCTCTATGATATGATCATTTGTCATCGTAGTTCTGCAGTGAACAACAAGCCTATTATTTAATCCAACGAGATTTACTTACTTGAATCAACATTTCAGCCAAATATTATGATGGGCTTCATGAATATGATTATCGTGTGGTAGAAAGAAAGCCTATTTACATGGCCACCGTTATTATCGTCTGATGAACTATAGGACTGCGATTATGGCTTCAGTACATAGTTCATACAGTATCAGGATAACTCACTTATCATTCGACCGCATGAACGTAATTGTTTTCTTCCGGTAGAGAAGAAAGCTCATAGAACACTGAAGTGATATAGTGAGTGAAATAAGGCGAGAGTGAAGGACTACATGTTACCCTCATACTTTGGCATGAGGTGGTGTTCATCGTCTCCCCATATGGTGCATATTGTCTCACTGGACATTGTTCGTAACATGTTGAAATAGAACTTGGCACTATATAGTCCTCGACAGCTCAACCTTATTATAGGAACAATTGGTGAACTATCATCATGTCTCAGAAGATTTGACCATATGCTCTGAAGTCTTCGAAAAACAATAGTTGTCAAGTGGCATCATCTTGGCTGGTCTAATAGAGACATCAATCTCGATCTGTTGAATAAGGTGAGGAATGTCCAGTGTCATCACATGCAGCAAGAGGGAGAAACTCCGACACTACCAGATGGAGGCAAATACAAACAACTGACTAGGATAATGACCCCAGAAACACGCCACAGAATCAGAACCGGACAATTAGCCAGTAGTCTGAAATAATAGAATGTAATGCGGACAAGCTTGTCCGTCAAGCAAACCCCGCCGGACTCCAATCAATTATTATGATTATCACGATCTTCCTAGCCACCACTCAGTCATGATTGTTTATTACGATTGTGATCGACACAGAGCTTTTTGACAGGGGGAGATCATTCCCTAGGTAAGGGCTGTAACTCGTGAAAAGTTGGTGGAGGTGGCGGGGCGTGGTTGGTTCACTAAAGTGTACACATGTTTAGTGTGAGGACAACGGAAAATCTCTAAGGTAGTATCCGAGGTACTGGTTTTCAAGTTGTCGACTGTCCTGGTCTGTAACGAAATACCGTCACCAGGGAACTGTGTAACATAGCCCGCTGTCACTTCTCCAATAAAAACAGAGGGGTATGAATTGAGTGGTCGCAGTGTTGAATCAGTGTGGGATATCTGGTGAGTGTTACCTAGGGAAGGCAATTATTAATATTACAGGTGGGCAGCTGGTAGCTTTGTTCAACCAATGTGGAGTTGTTTGGTATTGACAGTTTCAGAAATAACAACAACTTACCGAATTTTACCAAACCGTTGTCCGTGATCGCCGAAAAAGATGATGATAGTATTGTTGATAATATTCTTGTCTTTGAGCTCCACGAGAAAGCGCAGGTATAGATCGTCCCCAGCACTGGCCTTGTTGTGGTCATCGTGAGTCAGGTGTGTGGAGTGGCTGTAAAGTGAACACACAGGTTATCATCGTGTGTTAGGTGTGTGGAGTGACTGTAAAGTGAACATACAGGTACACATTTGATATAAAAATGTATCGTCTTCAGAACATTAAAGAAACAAAGCACACTTAAGTTAACTGATGTTCCGTTAACACAGTGATGGTTCCCATGTGGTAATAACATGTCCTTGTGTATCACACACCAATAAACATCATAATCTTGTGGACAGCAGCATTGTGTCCGTGCCACAATTTCCAGGAGAACATTAGTTGGTGGATAATTTAGTGTCGTGGTAAACATCATAGCGTGGATAACTTACTGCAGTGGTAAACAATGTGTGGATAATTTAATGGCGTGGTAAACTTCTATTCTATTGGCTCCTTAACGTCTTTACAGACGATAGTTTGTTACATTGTGCTTCAAAAAGGCTTAATAACCACACCCCATGGCGGTAGCGAATGTTACTGGTAAGGCCAATTCGTGCTGTAAATGTTCGTCCACAGTGGGTGCATGTGAACACATGGTCATTTCCACCAGCATGCACCATCTTACCTCTCACACCCTCCGTGTGTGACTTATCTGCAGTAATTTCCTCTTTTGTCTTTATTCCATTTCTGAAATTTGCACTTCATCTTCAGGGTGTGGATAATTTAGTGCCTTAATAAACCTCAGGGTGTGGATATTTGAGTGACATGGTAAACATCAGGTTGTGGATAAATATTTGCCGTGGTAAACATCAGGATATGGAATACATCAGGGTGTGGATAATTTAGTGCCGTAATAAAATTCAGGGTGTGGATATTTGAGTGTCATGGTAAACATCAGGTTGTGAATAATTTAATGCAGTGATAAACATTATGATGTGGATAATTTAGTGCCGTATTAAACATCATGTTGTGGATAATTGTTTGCCATGGTAAACATCAGGATGTGGATAATTTAGTGCGAAGGTATACATCAGGCGTGGATACTTTAGTTCGAAGGTATACATCATGGCGTGGATAATTTATTGCGAAGGTATGCATCAGGATGTGGATAATTTAGTGCGAAGGTATACATCAGAGTGTGGATAATTTAGTGCGAAGGTATACATCAGGATGTGGATAATTTAGTGCGAAGGTATACATCAGGATGTGGATAATTTAGTGCGAAGGTATACATCAGGATGTGAATAATTTAGTGCGAAGGTATACATCAGGATGGGATAATTTAGTGTGAAGGTATACATCAGGATGTGGATAATTTAGTGCGAAGGTATACATCAGGATGTGGATAATTTATTGCGAAGGTATACATCAGGATGTGGATAATTTAGTGCGAAGGTATACATCAGAGTGTGGATAATTTAGTGCGAAGGTATACATCAGGATGTGGATAATTTAGTGCGAAGGTATACATCAGGATGTGGATAATTTATTGCGAAGGTATACATCAGGATGTGGATAATTTAGTGCGAAGGTATACATCAGAGTGTGGATAATTTAGTGCGAAGGTATACATCAGGATGTGGATAATTTATTGCGAAGATATATGTCATAATCTCCCCATTAGTTCTACCACGTCGTCGCCTATGACGCCTGGCGAATACGGCCAGGGGTCTACCGGTGAGCGACGCTAACCACACTGTGTCAGGAAGGGCCAGTCGGTGAATGCATGTGAGACATGATCTCCACGCAGTGACGCAGGCCCGCGTAGTGAGACTCACAGCGGTTAGCCGGCAGACGGCTTGGGAGTGTTGACGGAGACAGACGTGATCGAATGATGCTCGTATACTTGGGTGTATGAACGCAATAGAGAGAACGCCTGTGAGAAGATATGACTGTGCGCCTGTGAGTTGGGTATTAGTGTATTGATATATTTATTGAATGTATTATTGCATCGTCATTGTCATTGTATGATACATGTAATTGTTGCGACGAGTGAGATGTGTAAATAAAGTGTGTGTGCTTTATCTGCAATCATTTTCTCCTTTGTCTTTATTCCATTTCTGATAGTTGCCCTGCATGCATCACGTTCAGCGGCGACGTGCTCCCAATGTACATTATCAATGCCAGTATCAATCATGTCCCGCTTACACACATCTTTGTATCGTAGTAGAGGCCGACCCTGAGATTTCCTACCCGTCTGTAATTCACCAAAAAAGATGTCCTTTGGTATTCTACCATCATCCATCCTCCTAACGTGTCCTATCCATCTATGTCTACGAAGACTGAGCATGGAATACACCGTCACACACTTTCCAATACATCAGTATTTGTGATTTTGTCTTGCCACTTAATACCAAGTATTCTTCGCAGACACCGCATATGAAAGCTGTTTAAACGTTTCTCTTGGCGTGAGTAAGTTGTCCAGGTTTCACTGCCATAAAGAAAAGTACTAAGGACACAGGCTTGGTAGACGAGGACTTTTGTTTTGGCAGTAAGTTTCCTGTTCTCCCAGACTCTTTTTGCTAACATGTTCATTGTTGTTGCTGCCTTGCCAATCCTGATGTTGATTTCCTGATCGAGGGATAATTTGCTATTTACCTCTGATCCTAGATATGTAAAATGGTCTACTATCTCCAGTTCGGCGTCGTCAATAAAGATTGATGGTACATCATGTGCACCTTGTGACATAATCTGTGTCTTCTATTTGTTAATTGCTAAACCAAATTCAGAACAAGCATTGGAGAATGATGATAGTAGATGTTGTAATTCTTCCTCAGAGTGGGTCGTAACCGCAGCATCATCCGCAAAAAGCAACTCTCTGATTAGTACCCTGCTAAATTTGGTCTTGGCCTTCAATTTCTGAACATTATAGAGGCCACCATCTGAGCGTCAGTGAATGTATATACCGTCATCCTGATCACGAAAGGCATATTTCAGTAGAAGTGAAAAGTATATCCCAAAGAGGGTGGGGGTTAGTACACATCAGGACTTCACTCACTACAGTGTGTAGATGGGGTGTCCTAGGACACCATGGCAGCGACCACCACCCTTGCAGCATATTGGTGGAGAAAGGCAGAACCAGGCAGCACAAGCTAAAGGTAAAGAATGCTTCCGGTTTCAAGATGGCGACGGACGGTCGTGTTGTTTTGTGTTCGTTAACTTTTTCGCGCAGGGGATGGATTTATTCATCTCTTGCGTGTAATTGGTGTGCCAGGATGTAAAACCAGGAGTTTCTACTCAAGATCTGCGCGGGTGCTACGGAGTTCGTGCATCGAGCGAAGCCATCCTTGAGTGAATTTTCAGCAGCGTGTGTGGTTCTCAGCAGTCTGTGTTTACGTTTTTTCAACATGGCGGAACAACGTGTGTTCTCCGAGCGGTCAGCAGTCAACATAACGAAGCGGCGTGGTAGCCGCGCAGGGAGAAAGAAGCAAGGTAAGCGCGGTGGTTTGAGACGTTTTAGACTCAAGTGTCACCGTCTAGGACTCAGGAACATCCGTATTCTATATTGGAACTGTGCCAGTGTAAAACAACGGGGCTCTATTTTAGAAACCCTAGTTAACAGGAACGACATTGTAGCACTCCAGGAGACGAGACTGGGCGATAAGCTACTCCGAATTGCCGGCTTCAAATGTTTCTACAACAGGCGAGATCTGGGAACGGCGATTCTCGTTCGCGACAGCATGGTGGCGTCAGAGCTAGACATGTCCAGTTGGGACAGTGACGATATATAAATACAGGCGTTAAGAGTTCATTCCAGTATACCATTCCTGGTGGTTAATGTTTATGCCCGCAATGCCAGTGGGGACGCTCAGAAATGGCAGTGCTTAAGTGGCATATTAGGCCACGAGAGAAATGTTATTTTCTGTGGTGACTTCAACGCTAAAGACAGATCATGGGGAAACACTTCCTCCAATACACAAGGGGAGGAGCTCGAGACTGCACTGGAAACCATCGACCTGATTTGTATCAACAGTGGCTGTGTCACCAGGACAGCAAGCCGTCCAGGCGATGAGGACAGTGCTATTGATCTGGCGCTAGTTTCACCTTCCCTCACTACAGTGTGTAGATGGGGTATCCTAGGACACCATGGCAGCGACCACCACCCTTGCAGCATATTGGTGGAGAAAGGCAGAACCAGGCAGCACAAGCTAAAGGTAAAGACGTTCCAGTATGACAGTACAGGGCAAGATGTGGTGAGTAAAATAAGACGTGACAAGCGCAGAACGTTTCAGGGCAGGAAAAAAAGCTGGGAGCAGCCACCGTGGTGGAGTTTCGAGGTGGAGAAGTCTTAAGTGGATAAGCGTAGTGCTGTAAGGAGATGGCAAAATGCCAAGAAGAACAGAGCTGGTCATCCTAGTCCCTGCTTGCACTTAGAAAGAGAGATGCACACAAAAGTAAGCTATTTCAAAAAAACTGGTCAAGGTGGTTAAAAGCGAAAAATGGGCAGAGGTGTGTCAAAGAGTAAGCACAGACAAGTCACTGAAATTGTTCTGGCGACTACATAAAAGCATGAGTGGTGTAGTCAAGAGTAAGAGCATTTCTGACTTCCAAGGTGCTGACCTCATCTGGCAGAGGACTGACGAGGACAAGGGCAAAGCCCTCTTTGAACGCTACCTTGAGCAGAGCAACCAGACAGACATGGGAGGCCGAAATCTGGCCAAGGAGGTCACCTCAGACAGATGCAAGGCCCAGAACACTTCGGATGAAGACACAGTGACAGTGAAAGAAATCAAGGCTGTGCTTCGACGATCAAAAAACTGTGCTCCAGGTCCTGATGGCATAAGATACGACGACATAAATAGGTGTACCGACAATGAGCTAGAGAAACTAGCAGACATGTACAACAACAGTATAGGGAGTGCTAGCATCAAGGAGGAATGGTTACACAGCTATCTGATTCCCTTGCTGAAGCCTGACAAAGACCACAAAAAAATTCAGGGATATCGAATTATAACCATGCAGAATACAATAGGCAAGCTGCTGGAGAAGGTAATTGCCAGGAAAATATCAAGCCAACTTGAGAGGCAAGGTGTTTTCCCACCTACCCTGGGTGGGTACCGTCCAAAAAGAGAAACCTGGACCAATGCAGCAGTCTTTGCCCATGATGTCTATGAAGGTTTCCACTCAGGCACTGAAACCGTTGCTGCAGCGATTGATCTTGAGGACGCATACAACAGAGTACCACTGGATTTTTTAATGTTTCAGCTTCTTGAACTAAACGTAAGTCCATTCCTCCTTAGTTGGATCGCTGCAGCCCTCTTCCAACGGAAAGTAGTTTTTAGATGTGGCAGTTGGACTTCGGAACCAACAACAATATATCCTGGCCTACCACAGGGATCACCATTATCTCCGGTACTGTTCAACGCGTACACAGTGAGAATCACCAGTGAGCAGATCACTGGACCTGGCAGGACATTGTCATATGCCGATGATGTTTTAGTGTATCGTCAGGGTAAGGATTGAGAGGAGGCTGCTGTGGAACTACAAACCGAACTCAATCGCATAAGTACTTGGTGTGATGAAGCTGGGGCAATGGTCAACCCAACAAAGGCAACAGTGACTTGGTTCTCGTTGAATAATCATATTGTCAACAATCCAACACCAACTGTAATGCTGTGTTCAGAGACGGTGGAAAGAACGCAGGCAATGAATTACCTGGGGATACAGTTTGATCGAAGCCTTGCTTATAATGTGCACATAGACCAGGTATTAACAAAGGCCAAGCGGGGTTTGGCAGCGATGCGGGTGATGGCGGCAGCAAACTGTGAGCAGCGCCATCTATGTCTTCTGTACGAGGGGCTGGTCATGTCTGTTTTGGAGTATGCAATGGCAATCCTGACTCTCAGCCATAAGCAGATAGAAAGGATGGAAAGGATACAGAATGAAGCTATGCGCATTATTCTTGGATGTACAAGAGATACAGCATGCAGGGCGATGCGCTACCTTCTTGATTTTCCAACCATTGAAGAGAGAATACAAGTTTGCAGGGCACGCGCCTACCTCAGAATTAACGCAAACACACAACATCCACTGCATAGTAAAATTAGGAAGGTGAAGGGCAGCAGGTTAAAAAGAGGACGGTCGTGGATGGGTCAAGCCGAAGACATTCTTCAACAGGTGTGTTCACTTGAGGACTTAGAACCTGGCGAGGAGTGGGTGCAAGTGCCAACAGACTTCTGCACATCCTTTTCAGTTTGCATCCAACTAGATAGAAAATGCAGACAAGAAAATCCGGCTGCTGTTGAGGATGAAGTACAAGCGTTGATTTTCGAGAATTCGCTAGACGGTGACGCGGTCATCTACACAGATGGGTCGGTCGTCCGACATGTGAGAAGCTCATGGGCCTTTACAGCTCGGGCCGGAGGGAGAATTGTGAAGGAGGACTCTGGTGCTTTCACTGAAACCACAAGTAGCCTGACCATGGAAGTCATGGCAGTAAGTAAAGCAATAACATGGCTCGAGACACAGACATTCACTAGGGCTTGTTTCCTTAGCGACTCAATGAACATGATCAAGAGGATAGAGGAGGGGTCGATCCGAAGAGAATGGTTGCTGCCTCTGAAGCGGTCTCGGCTGGCAAAGATTAGTTTCATCTTCGTGCCAGGGAATGCGGGAGTACAAGGAAATGAGCGGGCTGACAAGCTCGCAGGTGAGGCTACTGTGGAGGGCGGACGCGCCATGGACCAGGCTGACATTCTGAATTCTCTACGAGAAGTGAGACTTTTGCGAGAACCAAGTGATGACTGTGAATCTACAACAATGGCCAGACTGCGAGAGCAGCAAATTAAAAGAGGGGTGGCCAAACAAGAACACTACGCAGGAAGACAAAGAAGATTGATAAACCAACACAGAACTGGCGTCGTTAGCCGCTACACGCTGCGGGATTTGCTGAGGAGGGGATCCGAGCACTTATGGACTGAATGGTTCGATGTGCAACGAGGATGATCTGTCGACTAACTAACTAACTAAGATCAGGATGTGGATAATTTAGTGCGAAGGTATACATCAGAGTGTGGATAATTTAGTGCCAAGATATACATCAGGATGTGGATAATTTATTGCGAAGGTATACATCAGAATGTGGATAATTTAGTGCGAAGGTGTACATCAGAGTGTGGATAATTTAGTGCCAAGATATACATCAGGATGTGGATAATTTATTGCGAAGGTATACATCAGAATGTGGATAATTTAGTGCGAAGGTGTACATCAGAGTGTGGATCATTTAGTGCGAAGGTATACATCAGGATGTGGATAATTTATTGCCAAGGTATACATCAGAGTATGGATAATTAAGTGCGAAGGTATACATCAGGATGTGGATAATTTAGTGCGAAGGTATACATCAGGATGTGGATAATTTATTGCGAAGGTATACATCAGAGTGTGGATAATTTATTGCGAAGGTATAAATCAGGATGTGAATAATTTAGTCCGAAGGTATACATCAGGATGTGGATAATTTATTGCGAAGGTATATATCAGAGTGTGAATAATTTATTGCGAAGGTATACATCAGGATGTGGATAATTTAGTGCGAAGGTATACATCAGGATGTGGATAATTTATTGCCAAGGTATACATCAGAGTGTGGATAATTTAGTGCAAAGGTATACATCAGGTTGTGGATAATTTAGTGCGAAGGTATACATCAGGGTGTGGATAATTTAGTGCGAAGGTATACATCAGGATGTGGATAATATATTGCGAAGGTATACACCAGGATGTGGATAATATATTGCGAAGGTATACATCAGGATGTGGATAATTTAGTGCGAAGGTATACATCAGGATGTGGATAATTTAGTGCGAAGGTATACATTAGAGTGTGGATAATTCATTGCGAAGGTATACATCAGGATGTGGATAATTTAGTGAGTAGGCATACATCAGGATGTGTATAATTTATTGCCAAGGTATACATCAGGATGTGGATAATTTAGTGCGAATGTATACATCAGGATGTGGATAATTTAGTGCGAAGGTATACATCAGAGTGTGGATAATTTAGTGCGAAGGTATACATCAGGATGTGAATAATTTATTGCCAAGGTATACTGTGACATGTTTGATTGATGACAGAGGACCTTGTTAGTAGTGTTCTCTGGAAATATATCTTGAATGTAAATAAACAAGCTAAAGGATATGATTTTGCACGTTTTTGTCTAGGGTCTCTCAAATGAGAAAGATAATCATTCCCGCCTAGCCCTATTAGAGAACCATTTTTCCTTTGGCTCTGAACCCCCACTGTGAGACTACCAAGTATCTACACAGTAATTTATAAAAGAAGAAAAAGGTTTCCCCAAGGCCAAAAGGAGATCTGAACTATTCGCCACAAAACAACTGAGGATCTACTTCACTTATCATAATGTTGTCAGTGTGCTATTCGTCCGTCACATTAGATCTTCCCTTATTTATTTTGTGTCAAAAGTGACCTATATCAGTTGTCCAATATATCTTAGGACTTTAGGTTTCAATAGTAACAAACAAACTCAACAATAACTGCACATAACATCTGTTGAACAAGACATCTACATGACAGGTTCATGACAAGAGTGGGACATACATTCACATAGAATTGTTTACACCACAATTGTACAAGACATACATCATGAGAGATACTTGACAACATCTATACAGGACTTTCCACAATATCTGTACAACCACAGTAACTTAAGACATCCATCAGAGACAATACTTGACAGCAACTGTACAAGACATTCTCCTGAGACATGTACTTAAAACACTGCTTCATTAAATACACTTTATTGAGCTGATGGTGAGTCGAGTGATGACCATTGTTTCATATCCTGGCATGTCAACACTTTAACAAATACATATAAAATGTACAAAATATGTCACACATTCATGTAGATAAACATGATACACCACCTCCCCTTTTACTCCACCAACCAATCACTAACTCTCCTCCTCCTCTCTAATATCTAACTACACCACTCAGTTACAGTATCTGTCATCAATTCCTGTCTCTTGGGAATTTGATAAAATCCTATCATGGGAAACTCAAGGAAGGAACCACTTTTCTGGATCAGTTGGCACCCTGTTATCATCAGCAATTGATGTTGGGAAAGCTCCAGGTTGCAGACTTCCTCTAATAAGTTCCATGGCAGATTCATTTTTCTTGAGATCAGAAGTTGGGATAATGACATGGTACTGAATCTTGCTGTTGACCAGACTGTCTGTGAAAACTGTCACTGGGGACTTCACGTATCTAGTCCACCTCACTTACTCTTCAAGTCTTCATTCTTAAACACTGTGTGAGCACCAGGCTAGAGATTAACCAAGACAAGTCCTAGCCAAACAATCCCTTGCACTAGTCATTTCACCAGTCTTCTTGAATGGGGTTAACAACCAGACTTGTTGTTTACGTTCTCAGATGATTCTGATAATTATGATCACTGTCAGGATCATTATAATAGTCACTATACTTCTAACCATTGAAGTCTTCAGAACTATTCCTCTCCTTTTGACATTTAGCGGTTGGAGCTGAGATTAAACCCTCCAAGACATTCCTGTATTTTGGAATTCTAGGAAAATGAATAAGTATTCCATTTGGGGCACAGATTTAAAGGCTGGCAGTTCAGCTTGTGGTCATCTGTGATTTTCCCTAGGGTACTTATAGGGAGTTGGTTCTGGATTTAGGGACATCTGGTTAGTTGTCCCAGATGATATAAAGGCCTCTCCGCCATCTTTTTGTTCTCTGTTGATATACAAAATGGCACAACATCTCTTTACATGTGTTAAAAGATAATGTTATCATACATCAACATACACAAATTGGAGATGGGGAGGAAAGGGAGGATGTTGACCAAACACACCTCTCCTAGTTGATAATGAAGGGTAGTTCACTTTGATGCACTGTGGGTGATATGTTTTATTATTCACCTCTATCTGTGGTAATCACAAGCCTATATCCTGAGACAGGGGTAGCCTACACAATTACAAGCATTTTAAGGCAAGCAGCATGAGCAAGCATTGTGACATAGCAACATGAGACAGGCATTGTGAATCAGACTTGGCTCACATGTACATCATACTATCACCATCATCATGTGTCCTTTCCCACTGAGTAATGTCCATATCTACCACAGTAGGTAAAAGAAACCAAATTGCATGAGCAATTGTTCACATATGCACCAAAGCACATATGGGAAAAACATGTTTAGTCCTTGCAAATTTGCATGAGCCATACATTATATTCAGCCGACTAAGACACAGGTTCACACACCTATGGTTCTCTTAAGAACTAGTTTATATGAACCAACCAACAGTAGAGGTACCAGTGTAATACTTCAAAGAGAAATTGTATTAATTCTCTTGAGCATATAGCCACCAGGCATCACATGAACTTTGCAATTCTGGCGTGCCACACACATCCCGCTTACATATGGATATTAAAGCATCTTTCCTTCCACTAGATGTGAGAGGCTATTTATTAAATCACCAACTCACTCACTCCAACATTCTCAGCATTTACAAAGGAACTTGTACATGTTTCATCACTCATTCCAATACAGACTGCCAAATGTTAACTCACAAGAGCAATGTACAGTTGGTTAAGAATGAGTCATCCTAGGCATTTGGCAAGGCACAAGGGGTTTGCGAATTTGCATTGAGTGTACTATACATTCATCAAGCATACGCAACCAGTCACAACAGAGGGATGATATGCACTTGGAGTATTACAGCGTGAAAGACCTGTCAAGGTTGAAGAAGCAGTATTCAGAATACTGGCGCACAGAAGTTCTGTTTTTCACTTTCACATTTTCTTCATAAAATACTCTTATATTCTTCTCTTTCGCTCACTAGGCATAAATACAACATTTAAGTATGTTTTATTGTGGTACCTGTTGTCCAGAGAACAATATATTATCGAATCTTTAAGGGCATGTTGGGTCATCACATTACAGACTAGTGACCGCTCCGGTTGGAATCCCGCGTCTAACTAATTGGATATTCAAATGTGGCCCAGTGAATAGCGTGGGCTGCCACGTATTAGCCAATGAAAAGACAAGCGCCTATACCGCTGCCCTCCTTTAACTCGCTCCGGAACATTCGATCTAAGAATAGCCCTTCTATCTGGGATGGTCCCCGTTCAGACTTAAAGTATTTTTATGAATGTGTCGGGCTGGGAATGTGCGGGTCTGATCCATCATGTTACATATACATCAGAGTGTGGATAATTTAGTGCAAAGGTAGACATCAGGATGTGGATAATTTAGTGCGAAGGTATACATCAGAGTGTGGAAAATTTAGTGCGAAGGTATACATCATGATGTGGATAATTTAGTGCGAAGGCATACATCAGGATGTGGATAATATATTGCGAAGGTATACATTAGGATGTGGATAATATATTGCGAAGGTATACATCAGGATGTGGATAATTTAGTGCGAAGGTATACATCAGGATGTGGATACTTTAGTGCGAAGGTATACATCAGAGTGTGGATAATTCATTGCGAAGGTATACATCAGGATGTGGATAATTTATTGCGAAGGCATACATCAGGATGTGGATAATTTATTGCCAAGGTATACATCATGGCGTGGGTAATTTAGTGCGAAGGTATACATCAGTATGTGGATAATTCATTGCGAAGGTATACATCAGAGTGTGGATAATTTAGTGCGAATGTATACATCAGGATGTGGATAATTTATTGCGAAGGTATACATACGGATGTGGATAATTTATTGCGAAGGCATACATCAGGATGTGGATAATTTAGTGCGAAGGTATACCTCAGAGTGTGGATAATTTAGTGCGAAGGTATACATCAGGATGTGGATAATTTATTGCGAAGGTATACATCAGAGTGTGGATAATTTAGTGCGAAGGTATACATCAGGATGTGGATAAATTATTGCGAAGGTAGACATCAGGATGTGGATAATTTAGTGCGAAGGTATACATCAGGATGTGGATAATTTAGTGCGAAGGTATACATCAGAGTGTGGATAATTTAGTGCCAAGGTATACATCAGGATGTGGATAATTTATTGCGAAGGTATACATCAGAATGTGGATAATTTAGTGCGAAGGTATACATCAGAGTGTGGATCATTTAGTGCGAAGGTATATATCAGAGTGTGTATCATTTAGTGCGAAGGTATACATCAGGATGTGGATAATTTATTGCCAAGGTATACATCAGAGTGTGGATAATTTAGTGCGAAGGTATACATCAGAGTGTGGATAATTTATTGCCAAGGTATACATCATGATGTGGATAACTTAGGGCGAAGGTATACATCAGGATGTGGATAATTTATTGCCAAGGTATACATCAGAATGTGGATAATTTAGTGCGAAGGTATACATCAGAGTGTGGATAATGTAGTGCGAAGGTATACATCAGGATGTGGATAATATATTGCGAAGGTATACATCAAGATGTGGATAATTTATTGGCAAGGTATACATCATGGCGTGGATAATTTATTGCCAAGGTATACATCAGAGTGTGTATAATTTAGTGCGAAGGTATACATCAGGATGTGGAAAATTCATTGCGAAGGTATACATCAGGATGTGGATAATCTATTGCGAAGGTATACATCAGGATGTGGATAATTTAGTGCGAAGGTATGCATCAGGATGTGGATAATATATTGCGAAGGTATACATCGTGGCGTGGATAATTTAATGCGAAGGTATACATCATGGCGTGGATAATTTAGTGCCAAGGTATACATCAGGGTGTCTATAATTAAGTGCGAAGGTATGCATCAGGGTGTGGATACTTTATTGCAGTGTAAAACTTCATTGCGTGGATAATTTAGTACAGTGGTATAAATTATGGTGTTGTTCATTTAGTGCCAAGATAAATATCGTGTACGGGTACCATCAGTCTGCTACAACACTATCCATTAGATAACATCATTACCTAGCAAGTTATCTGTTTCTGTTGTTGGTTTTGTTGTACTGCGAGAAACTACTCTACCGGGGCTCGGAATGCAATAGAACTTATTCGTTATTATTCGTTGTAGAATGCTTTCCAGGATTCGATCGTATTCTGTGCATTGATGGGCGGGATAGGATTATGAATGTGCTTGTATGGTTGCTCAATTCTGTTGTTAACTGATATTAGAATGCAAGAATCATTGTAGGGATTGTTACAAGATAAGCGAACCATACTACAACAACAGTAGCACGGGACAAACATACACAGATCGCACAGATGAAACAACATCCACAGCACTATTATCTTAAAGACAAACACTTACATTTCTTAACCATATCTAGGAAACTATGAGACTAACCTGAAGCCGAAATACGGCTGAGATTGTGAGTTGTTGAAAGTTGAGGCTAGTTGAATCCAGTAATTGTGATTGAAGATGATTTCTGGGACATCCCCCACGCAGTGCTCACCGCGTCCTTTCATCAGTTGATCATTTTCTAGTTCAAGAATTGTAGCCCTGTGATAGTAGTCCACCGGAGGCTTATCCCAGCCTTTCTTGTAGAAATGGAAGGCGGTTACAAAGGATTCATCAAAGAACACTCCAGTTCTGTATCCTGCTTTGTGAAATTTGCTCCATAACATTTCATGGTTAATGTAATCAAAGTATTGTCCAGTTGTCCAGTTGGGGCGGGTCAGTTCCAGTCTTCCGGTCAAGATGGGCATGA
This sequence comes from Cepaea hortensis, assembly GCA_963921405.1. NCBI lineage: Eukaryota > Metazoa > Mollusca > Gastropoda > Stylommatophora > Helicidae > Cepaea > Cepaea hortensis. Next base: position 6,384,453 of record OY992890.1, read on the forward strand.
GATTAGTGATTGTACTTTCACCTGCCTTGTTATATTTATGAAGTTCCAAGGCATTCAAACCGTGCAACAGGTAGTTTCTAGTTTTAGGCATGTGTCTTTGCAGATTCTGTTTGGAGTTACTGTCTATACCGATCATTAGAACGCTTAAGACTTCTTTAGGGGAAACTTTTGCAATGTGCTCGTGGAGATTTTGCTCCAGTTTGTGCTCCAGGTCTTTCTTCACACGAATCAGACTAAAGTAGGAGCGGGAGAGAACCGCGTTATTGCTGCCATAACACTCTACCACTAGGTTATCGTCGTTGTCCCTGAGTGTTATCGAATCGTTAAACGAGCTACTGTTGTAGAGAGTTACGGTCTTAATGTCAGAACCAGGCTGTCTATCTATAGATCTGTACCTGCAAGCCTTGAACCTGTTGTTGCCATCCCCGACAAAAGCTGTCTTTGAGTGATGGACCTTAATGAGATTACCAGTTACGTAGACCAACTGAGGAACCCCTGTCTGACAGCTGATTGGAGGGTGGAAATCTGTGAGGGCTAAAACTATAGGATCAAAGGGATCACTGAACGGAAAGATACATCCGTCTTTGGTGATATTGCCATGAATGGTCGTGTATTCATGAAGTCCATGTCCTGTGTTAGATATGTCATCTAGATGTCTACGTTGTGTCGGCACCGTTGATGGGGTCTGTGCCTTGTTGATATCCGCCTTACATGGATCTTCTCTGTGGGCCACGTGCACAACTGAAGCAGGCCATATAGGCCCTCGATGGCTGCTGTAGACGAGGATGAAACCCGTGAGACACAGACACAGGAGAAGAGCAGCATGCGTGAGAGACCTCCACCTCCTCCCTAGGACAAGAATGGACACATTACACTTTACGTTGTATATTGCCACACCTTCCCCCTGCTCCCTAGGACAAGACATGGACACATTTCAATTTGTGGAGTAGATTTTCACACCTTCTATCTGCTCCACAGGGACACAACATGGACACGTTACATTTTTTGTGGTATGTATTCACGCTTTCTAATTGCTTTGTCACCAGTAAACACTGATACTTCTGAGTTGTATGTTGTAAAGCGCATATTACAAATTATTCATTTGAACTACAGGAGGAAATAATCTTGTTCAATACATCACAAATATCATATGTATGTGTTTGTTGATGAGAAATTTTGAATCTTAGCAACATTGCCTTGTCCCTTACATCACAAATATAACAATGTCATAATATTTAATCACTGCTACGTACAGTAAAAGGCTTTCTAAACTCTGCTATATTTCATGTGATTTTGTGGACACGATGTATGCGACTTTCTCAACTCTGCTTTCTTACACTCCTACACATAATTTAAGGTTTGCTAAACTCTGCTATATATTCAATATGGACATAATATATGCGAATTTCTCAACTATTCTTTCGACTCTCCTACACATAGTTTAAGGTTTTCTAAACTTATTTTTAAAATTGGTCAGTGTCAGATAGCCCACGGCTAATTTACACTGCACATTGAACCACTGAGTCCATAGTTGCTCGAATCCCCTGCTTAATACGTCCCTCAGCTTGTATCGGTTAACTACACCAGTTCACCGTAGTTACTGCCATGACCTCCACAATCAGATTGCTTTTGTCAAGGCGAAGGCACTTTAGCCCCACCTCTCTCTTCTCTCTCAGATTTAAACCGCAACAACCCATGAGTTTCCAAGTCTCCTACAATAAAATGGCGCTACCGCCAATAAAAAGATGTCAATTGCTACGAAAAAAAGAGTATTTAGATGTTACATAGAAATGTACTGTTGTATGGATGTGAAGCGTGGACAATGAGCAGTCAAGCTGAAAAACATCTGATGGCTGTGGAAATGTGGTTTCTGAGGAGAATGTAAAGAATACTATTGACAGACAGAAAAACAAGCAACCAAGTCCTAAAGAAACAAATGAAAATCGTAAACTAATAAGAGAAATTAGATGTAGACAGTCAACATTTTTTTGTTGGACATGTTATAAGAAGAAATAGCAGGGTTCGGATCGGCTAGTCACTCCTAGGAGGGGTGAAAAGTGAATTAGTAGCCTGCCGATGACCCGCAGACTACACAAGGCAACCCGCACCTCCACGTGGTGTAGACGGGGAAACCATGACCGCAAGGTCATGGGCTAACAGGGCTATGGCTCTCTTTAGGGGATGGACTCCCTATGGTCAGATATTTGTCCTAAATATGCGACTGGCCTAGCAAGCCGGCAGGGGATCTTCATACTGCTCGTAGAAAAACTAAGAAGTATAAACAGACTGACCCAAATGTATATAGACCCTCAATGTTAATGGTCTACGAGATAGATCAGCGATTACAAAAATAGGCACAATGAACGTCTGCGGTTTTAATAGTAAAGAAGAAGAACTCATAGAAACAACGGAAGAGAGGAAAATTGGACTGACAGGAATAGCGGACACCAGAATAAAAGAGAAAGGATGCAGGGAGATCCACCACAATTACATGTTTGTCTACTCTGAAGTGGAACAGCAAGAAAGGGCAAGACACGGTGTGGGAATAGTCATTGAACCATGGCTAGCAAGAGGAGTACTGGAAATAAAATATATATCAGAAAGAATCATAACAATGAGAATAAAAGCACAAACAATTACAACATTTGTACAAATATACGCATCATGTAACACAAACAAAAATGAGCAAGAATGCGAGGAATTCTACGAAGACATCCACGATGTGAAAAATAAAATAGATAAGCAGGAAAACATCATAATTATGGAAACTCCAATGCAAGATTAGGACATAACAGAGCGGGCATAGAAAAACATCTTGGAGCATTTGGAGACCAACATACTGAAAGAAATGATAATGGAAGTAGACTGATAGAGCTATGCAGCCTTCACGACTTCTATGTAACAAACACATTCTATAAACACAAAGACTCACAAATATACACCTGGTATCTGGCCAAGGGGTTAACGACGTTTGTTCATAATCCCGTATATTCACGTGGGGAAAACAGCTGCGCGAGATGCGGCAGCGGATCGCGCCGCGCTGGTAACTTACGGGGGTATGTAAGCCGGTCGTTCAGAAAGCAATGGCAAACTACTGAATGTAAAACTTGCCTAGCACATCAATAGCAGCTGAAAAAATGCTGGTGTTAACTGCAAGTCCTGTTAGGGATATGCAACATTTAAAGAAAAATAATAAATGGAATGATCTAGATACAAATGCCAAATTGATTTTATATTAAAGAGAAATAACAGAGAGAGAAATATGTTAGATGCAAGGGCAGTGCCCAACTTAAATATAAATACAGACCACAAAGCAGTCGTTGTCACAATAAGAACCATCAGAAGAAGAAATCAAAGGCCAGGAAAATACATGCCATGCGAAACAGTAAACTTAAAAAACCTCAAAGACGAGGCAGTGAGGGAAACTATCAGAAAGAACTAACTGAAATCTTTGTAAAATTACCTATAGAAAGAAAGACAGTGGAAGAAGAATGGGAGATGTAACTTTGTGTACATTCATTGAATCTGAAATATTTCATCATGTCCACATTGAATGAATTCGTCGAATCTGGTTTGAAATTAAAGTTAACTGGTGATGAGTTGACAAAATGGAGTGTGGCAAAATATTCAGAGTATGTCGTATTGCAGGAGAAAGCTAGAGATCGTGAAGACAGAGCTGCCGAAAGGGAGCTGAAAAAAAAAGCAGAATTAGAGGCCAAAAAAGGCAGAATCAGAAGCTGCTTTAAAACAATCAGAGCTAACTGCCAAAACTAAACAGGCAGAATTAGATGCTAAAAAGACAGAATCAGAGGCCGAGATAAGAAAAGCTGAGATCTTAGCCCAAAGTAAGAGGGAAGAACTTGAAATGCAGCTAAAAATTAAACAGCTGGAAGCTGAAACATCAGCAGATAAAGATTCTAGAAAATCAGAAAGACTAGATAAAGAGAATCAGTACAAAAAGTACCAAGGGATCGTCAAAAATTTCACCACGGGCGACTGCATTGCAGTCTTCACCCAAAATTTTGAAACCATAATGGACCATTATCAGATCCCAGAGACTGAGTGGAACATTATATATATGAGAAGTCTTTCAGGGTAACCTCTCAAAGTGATGGAGACCATTCCCAAAAGATCTTAGGAAAAATTATCAATATATTAAGTCCAAAATTATGTCACATGTTTTGTTAGATGAAGCAGGCTACAGAGAACAGTTAAGTAAATTAGCTCCAAAACCTACACAAACATTCTCTGACTACATCTCAGTAGTACAGGATATATTTAGTAAATGGCTGTCAGCAGCCAAAGTAAATAACAACTTTGAGAAGTTGAAAGATCTAATTCTTAGAGATAAAATTATTACATCTCTACCACCACCATTTTCTAAATTTCTGCAAGAGTGTGAGTGCGAGAGTGTGCAACATATTGAAAAACGAGGGTCGGCTTATTTCACAGCCAGCAAACAGTGTTTTACTAGTGGATTGACTGACACACACTTTGTAGCAGCCGCTACCTAAGACAGAACGAAGTCAGGTCCCTACACGAAACAGAAACCCTATAAACAATCTGCGGATAAATATTACCAATGCAGATGTTGCCATCTTCCACATAATGAAAGTGATATGTGTGACAAACACACAGGGTACCTCACATACTTGCAAAACTACATAGATAAGAAAGATAAGGAGAGAAAGAGCTATAAACGACTAACCAAATGCTTCCTTTGCAAGGCATATGGCCACTGGCGTCATGCCTGTAAAGGTAAACAAATGACCAGAAAGGCTAATGAAGCCATGTTTGATAGCTCTTCCTCAGATGAGGAAACAGTAGAAAATCATCCTGTTAATGCAGCACAGGCCATTGATGTATTTCATCTTAATAAATGTACCATCTGTGATCGTTTTCATGAGGATGGCTTATTAACATGCAGCCACTCAATACCTATTGCCAATGAAGAAGCTAATTTGGTAATAAAATCCAAAGGCAAACTTAACATCCACCAAGGGTTTGTAAATGGAAAATCTGCCACCGTTTTACTCGATAGTGGATGTACTCTTATTGGTTTGAAGAGAGACTTTATTTTACCTTCAGATTATACTGGCAAACATGTTACATGCAGAACTTTCTCAGGTAACATCGAGAAATACCCACTTGCATGGGCATATATTGACACCCCATTTCTCACAGGAAAGGTGAAATGCGCAGCATTATCCAACCCATGTTGTGACATAATCGTTGGTAACCTTCCTGAAGTAAATGATATGCCACACGACAGCATAACATCTTCTGTCGAATGTAATATTGATAATGCCATATCATCTTCAACTAAACACACTGTTGACAATGTATTATCACCTGTGAATGAATGTATGTTTGCCAATTCATTAACTTCATCACATGATTGTATGCATTTAAATGTAACATCACCTTGTCATGTTGTTGATATTGCAAATGCAGTAACTAGATCTGCTGCAAAAGTGCAAGATGAAATTAACCAAACTGAGGCATTGGAAATGTTAAGCCCAGTTATATTACCTCCTAAGACCATGAGGGAGAATTTCATAATAACCCAAAAGGCCAATTTATCATTGCACAAATATTTTAATCTAATAGGCCAAAAGCCAAGAATTACAAAAAATGCAAGATGGCATTTTGCACTCAAAGGCGGTATCCTTACACGGTACTATACCAACGGTACCAACACCACAGATCAAACGGTGTTACCAACCAAACACCGCAAACAAGCTTTACATCTAGCACATGACATACCCTTTTCAGGGCATATGGCTTATTCAAAAACTAGGTCTCGGTTACTTACCCAGTTCTACCGGCCTAAATTCTGCAGTGACACCAAGCAATATTGCAGAACTTGTGACATCTGCCAGAAGATTGTTAAAAAGGGTAAACACCCGCAAGCTGAGCTACAAGTAACAGATTTTGCAAGTACACCTTTCGAAAAGATATCTGTTGACATTGTAGGTCCTCTAAACCATGTAACATCAAGAGAAAATAAGTTCATAATAACGATAATTGACCTCTGTAGCAGATGGCATGAAGCAATTCCAATTAAGAACATAACTTCTAAGGATGTTATGGAAGTTTTCTTCCACATTTTTTCTAGAGTAGGGTTTCCTGATTCCATTCTCTCAGATCGTGAGAGTCAGTTTATAGCTGCAGCCACTCAAGCTTTTACTAGAATGTTAGGGGTAAAGCAGTGCTTTAACAGCCCATACCACCCTCAATCTACGGGGATTGTAGAAAAGATGAACGGTGATCTCAAGCATATGCTATCAAAATTACCCAGTAACATCCTGAAGACTGAGATACTTATTTACCTGCCATACTATTTGCATATCGCGAAGTACCTCATTCCAGTACAGGCTTCTCACCATTTGAACGTTTATATGGAGCCAAACCACGCGGCCCATTATCTATGTACCATTCTATGTTAACTGAAAGTATAACTGTACATAAACCAGTATCATCATATGAACATGTAACATCATTGCGTGATAGGATAATGAAATCTTGTGTGTTAGCTAAAGAAGCACTGAAACAATCTGGTGCTATTTACAGACAGTATACAATAACACTGACACCTGGACAGGACGTACTACTTCATTTGCCAAGCGACAGACAGCTTTTGACAGACTCATGGCAGGGACCGTTTAAATTACTGAGACAAATCTCGACTATAGACTATGAGTTCGCAATAAAAGACAAACACAAAATATTTCACATCAACATGTTAAAACCATACTACAACAGAGACGAAGACCAAGACGAGACAGCACAACGATAGTGGACCACACAGACGATGACGATACCGACGAAATACCGACCCCATCACTTGACACGACAAACAATCTGCACGACATCAGGATAAATCCTAATCTGACTCAGACAGAGACCGACAATTGCAGACAACTGTTACAGGACTACAGCAGTATTTTTTCCAACCACCCAGGACAAACAGACTTAGTGCATCATCACATTACTCTGACATCCAACACACCAATAAAATGCAGACCATACTCCATTCCCATACACTACAAAGAGAAATTACATCAGGGAATTATAGACTTAGAGAAGAATCATATCATCAGACGATCACAATCACATTTTTGTTCACCGATAGTGATAGTGAAAAAGAAGGACAACACTATACGCCTCTGTGGTGACTATAGGAAACTTAACAATATCACACAGTTGGATTTAGAACCAATGAGCAACTGTGAAGACATACTGACTGAACTGACAGATTCTAGATACTTTACAAAACTGGATATGACAAAAGGGTATTGGCAAATACCGGTACATCATGACAGCATACATCTGACAACATTTGCCACACCCTGGGGCCTATACGAATAGTGCAAGCTTCCATTCGGGCTAGTTAATGCCCCGGCGACATTTGCACGGATGACGAGACTTCTTCTGACAGACATCCCTAATATAATTTCATACATGGACGACATTTGTGTACGTACAAAGACTATGACAGACCATGTAGCAACATTACAGCAGACATTTGACCGTATCAGACAACACGGACTGACAGTCAAACCATCTAAAGTCGACATAGCCTACCAAGAAATTTCATTTTTGGGATATAAAATTTGTAATGGCTTTGTCATGACTGACGATAACATCGTGTCAAGAATTTTCAAATTGTCGCTTCCGATGACAAAGAAAGAGTTGAGAAGTGTCCTAGGTCTGTTAAACTATTACAGACAATTTATACCAAATTTTGCCACGTTGACGGAGTGTTTTACTAACCTACTAACGAAAGACAAACCTAACAAAATTGTAAACAGCGAATGCCTAAGATCTGCATTTACAAAAGTGTTATCCTACTTTTCTAGTAACCCCATTCTTAAATTACCAAATTTGCGTATTCTTTTCAGATTAAGAACTGACGCGAGCTCTGTAGCGATTGAGGCAGTACTTTTGCAACAGCACGACCAAATTCTCCATCCAGTTTACTACGTAAGCCGGAAACTAAAAACAAGGGAGAAACTTTGGTCTATGCCTGAAATTGAAGCCCTTGCTCTTGTGTACTCAGTGAGAAAATTATCCAGATTTCTTCTTGGTAAACACTTCATAGTTGAGACAGACAATAGTCCGTTAACAATCATCAGGACTGGTACTCCTACCAACCACAGGGTAGCACGATGGTCACTATTACTGCAAGATTTCAGTTTTGAAGTCAGGCATATCTCTGGCACACAGAATACGATTGCTGACCTTCTTTCCAGATGTCCTTACGACACATCCGATAGCCTATCTGTGTCTGAGCGCACACAGTAGACCAATAAAAAATCTGCAGATTGGTAAAGCGCTCAGCATCGCAGCGAAATGTGAAATTATTTCAGTAACGCTGTGTATAAATTGTGATAAGGAGAACGTCCCAGTGTAAATATAGTACATATATTTTATAGTTGTTGTGATAATTGCGATGAATACTTGTGTGATCGAAAGGTAACATTATTTTAAATATGGATTAACATTGTAACGAACAGTACTACGTGATTTCAAAACTTACTGTGCTTGAACTGTTCCAGTATCCGTAGTACCTGCGAAGCAGAGTGTTCCGACGTATTTTACTCCGTGTGAAAGGGACAGTGACATCTGAATTCTACAGAACACTTTAATCCGTATTTTGAAAGAAAGAGTTAATCCAGCAGCTGTTCCTAAGAACTATGTACTCCGTTCGTGTATATAACATCCCGACTGAAGAACATTGTGTTAACTACACGTCAACACACCAGCTGTGTTCTTCCGGTATTTATATAAATAATTCAAAAACTAGCAGACTATAATGTAATTCTCACAAAGAATTGACGATTGATATAAACTTTGTGAGCTGAAAGTTTGCATAAACAAAATGTATGCAAGAATTTTGATAGATGTAATCTTAGAATCTGTCAGAGTCTAAAGTACTGCCAGCAGAGATGCAGGGACATCGTTACGCCCGCCAGGCGAATAGTTCCTAGCGGGGATGCCGTAACATCGTTACGCCCGCCAGGCGAGTATTAGTTACCTGCCTGCGAGGTTGCCGGCTGACGAGACAGCCAGCGGTCAGGCAAGGACAAAGCAGGACGCACGCAGGCCTCGTGAAGCCACTTCAGGTGGGCAGGCGCGTTGCGAGAAATAGCCAGACAGCTCTGGGACTCGGACTCGACTGGACGTATGATGGGAGAAAGGCTTGTGTAGTTCTGTGGCCCGAAAGTCGAGTGCTTGTACATCTTGTGAGACTGATTGTAAGCTGTGGGTTGCCTGTAAGTGTATTGTTATAACTTATGTATTGTAATGATCATCTCTAGATCGTGATCTGTAAATAAATCCATCGAAACTTCGTGTCGTTGAGTCTCAAGTCAAATCACGTTGTATTTGTACTGTCTCACATGTGTTAGGTTAACGAGCCAGGTTTAAGACCCTGACATGTGTGGACGTGGGGGCTCGTCCGGCTTTAAAAATGAACGTGGTGTAAGTAATTAACATTTAAAACCTAGATTTGTGAACTTAGAAATTTTTGTCCAACTTTAGAGTACATTTAAATGTGATTGTGAAGGCTCATTTTGGTATATATTATTACATTGTTTAAACATGGAAACTTGGAAACTAGATGTGAACGTAAAGTACATACATATTGTTTGATCTTGTAAACGTGTAAAACATTTGTGATTGTGGAACTTGTCACCGTTTTGACCTTGTCGACATTGTGAAGTTGTCGCCATTGTGACCTTGTCGCCATCTTGTAAACTTGATGTCTATGTCCTTACTGAATGTCATCTTGATGTAAGTGATGTGTCATCAATGTTGTAGAGTGTTGAGATATAGTTAGATTGTCTTTGAAAAGTGAGTTGTGTAAAGCAGAAAGTTTCTGAAAGAAAGTGACTTGTGATTTTGAAAAAAAAAATTGTTGACGGACAACATTACGACCTACAATTACACTCAACGCCATACAAACCTAATCAAAACTTAGTGACAAGCATACACACCACATCAAATAGACGCTAATTTATTTCCTCCAAAAACAAAGCAGGTTTTCTGTGCCATCTGAAACCCTTGCTCGTAGAGATCATTTGTGTTTTGAAGTAGCGACCCTACAGTTCCTAGCCCGAATTTCAACCGTTCTTCACCGCATCCAGGACACTTGAGTATATTTTTTCTTTCTATATACTTTCGGATGCAAATTTAGGCACATATTGTGAATAGAACACAATTGTAAATTGTTCACTTTACTAACAACTTGTAACAACTTGTGTGTCTGATATTTCATTTACATTGACATTTTCCATCATGTCGTCATTAAATGATTTCATCGATATGGGTTTAAAATTAAAGTTAACAGGTGACGAGTTGACAAAGTGGAGTGAAAGGAAATACTCTGAATACCTCCTAGTACAGGAAAAAGCTAATGAACGCGACGAAAGAGCGGCGGAAAGAGCTGCCAAGCAAGTAGAGGCAGAAACAGCCTTAAAGCAAGCAGAGGCAGCAACCGCAGCAAAACAGACAGAACTAGAACTGTCTGCAAAGACAAAACAAGCGGAGTTAGATATCGAATTAAAGAAGGCAGAGATAGCAGCTCAAAGTAAACGGGAAGAGCTGGAAGTGCAATTAAAAATCAAACAACTTGATACTGAGACTGCCATAAACAAAGAGTCCAAGAAATCTGAGAGACTGGAGAAAGAAAACCAGTACAAGAAATATCAAGGTATCGTAAGAAATTATACCTCGGGTGACTGCATTGCAGCCTTCACCCAAATTTTTGAGACTTTAATGGACCATTACCAGGTCACATTGTCTGAATGGAATATAATTTATATGAGAAGTTTATCAGGGGAGCCTCTGAAAGTCATAGAGACTATCCCCAAAGACCTCAGAAAAGATTACCATTATCTAAAATCAAAGATTATGGCACATTTTATGTTAGATGAGGCAGGTTACAGAGAACAATTCAGCAAGTTGAGCCCCAAACCGACTCAAACGTTCTCTGACTACCTCTGCTTAGTCCGAGATATATTTTCCAAATGGACTTCAGCAGCTAAAATTGAAAAGAATTATCAAAAGTTAGAAGATCTTATCATCAGAGATAAAGTCATTTCATCTATTCCATCAGCATTTTCAAAGTTTTTGCAAGAGAATGAATGTACGAGTGTAGCGCAGATTGAGAGGCGTGGTTCGGCTTATTACACAGCCAACAAACATTGTTTTGCCAGTGAAGCTACTGAAACCAATTTTGTAGCATCGGCTAACTATGACAAACCCTATAGTAGGCAAAAACCTTATAAGCCTACATCTGAGAAGTACAACCATTGTAATTATTGTAGAATTTCACATCATCAAGGTGAGATGTGCGACAAGAACCCCGCATATCTTACATATTTACAGAACATCGTAAACAGACAAGATAAGGAGCGTAAATCCTTTAGAAATTTGCGTAAATGTTTCCTCTGTAAGGCGTATGTACATTATCGCCATGATTGTAAAGGGAGGCAAATGACCAAGAAAGCTAATGCCGCCTTATTTTATAGTTCATCATCAGATGAAGAAGAATCAGAGAAACACCCTGTGAACTCAGCACAAGCTTTTGATATGTTTAACGCAAATAAATGTACTGTTTGTAATACCTTTTATGAAGATGGTATTTTAACATGCGGCCACTCCATTCCTATTGACAATGAAGAAGCTAATTTGGTAATAGACTCTAAAGGCAGAATAAACATCCATCAAGGATATGTGAATGGCAAGCCTGCTACAGTCCTTCGGGACACGGGAAGTTCATTGATTGGACTGAAGAGAACGTTCATAATGCCTACAGACTATACAGGCAGGCACGTAACATGCAGAACATTCTCTGGCAATATTGAAAAGTACCCACTAGCATGGGCATATATTCAAACACCTTTCCTCACTGGGAAAGTACAATGGGCAGCAATAACAAACCCGGTGTGCGATATTATAATTGGAAATTTACCAGAGGTAAATGATATGCCTCATGACATAACATCTCTTTGCATTAATGAGATCACAACATCACCATCAAATGTCATCATTGATACTGTTGTACCACCTAATGAATGTATGGTAGCTAATGTAGCACTAGGATCTCATGACATCATTGATAACACTGTTTCATCACCATCTGATATCATTGAATGTGTGAACGCAGTAACCAGATCTACTGCTAGAATGCAAGATGAAATTAATCAAACTGAGGCTATAGAAATGCTTAGCCCAGTATTACTACCTCCTAAAACCATGAAGGAGACTTTTGTAACAGCCCAAAAGGCTGATCTTTCATTGTCAAAATATTTTAATCTGATCGGCCAAAAGCCAAAGTTAACCAAAAATGCAAGATGGCATTTTGCTTTGAAAAATTGTATCCTCACCAGGTATTATACCAGAGGTGACACCACAACAGAGCAAACTGTTTTGCCAATTGAGTATCGTAAGCAAGCCTTACATCTTGCCCATGATATACCTCTTGCAGGGCATATGGCATACGCTAAGACCAGATCAAGATTATTATCACAGTTTTATTGGCCCAAATTCTGCAATGACATTAAGCAATATTGCAGGAGTTGTGACATCTGCCAAAAACTTGTAAAGAAATGTAAAAACCCACAGGCAAAGTTACAAACTACTGACTTAGCCAGTCGACCTTTTGAGAAAATATCTGTCGACATAGTGGGCCCTTTTAATCAGATTACAACAAGAGGGAATAGATATATATATTAACTATTATTGATCAATGTAGCCGCTGGCCTGAAGCGATCCGCTAAAGAACATAACTGCCAATGACATAATGGAAGTTTTCTTCCATATATTTTCACGGATAGGATTTCCAGACACTATCCAATCAGATAGGGGAAGTCAGTTTATCGCTGCATCTACTCAAGCTTTCACCAAAATGTTAGGAGTGAAGCAATATTTCAATTCCCCGTACCATCCTCACTCGAGTGGAATTATAGAAAAATTTAACGGTGATTTAAAGCATATGCTTGCTAAAGTCACGCAAGAGCACCCCAATAACTGGGACGTATATTTACCTGCTATTCTCTTTGCTTATCGCGAGGTGCCACATGCTAGTACAGGTTTCTCTCCTTTTGAACTTATTTATGGTGCCAAACCACGTGGCCCATTAAGCATCTATCACCAAATGTTAACTGAATCCACTCCTTTACTGAAACCCATATCATCATACGTATACGTTACATCATTGCGTGAAAGAATCATCAAATCTTGTATAATTGCAAAGGATGCACTAAAATTATCTGGTGCTACATATAGACAATATGCTGACAAAGGTAACAGGACAATAACGTTGACACCTGGACAGGACGTTCTTCTTCTCCTACCTAGTGACAGACATTTATTGACTGATTCTTGGCAAGGACCATTTAAAGTGACGAGACAGATTTCACCTGTAGACTATGAGATCCAAATAAAAGACAAACACAAAATATTCCACATCAATATGCTAAGACCATATTACAACAGAGACAACGAACAAGACGATACAACAGCATGTACAGTGATAATAGACCATGAAGATGACGAGGCTAGTGACGAAATTCCAACACCTGCATTAGACACGACGAACTGCTTGAAGGAAATTAAGATCAACCCAAAGTTAACTCAAGCAGAAACAGACAGTTGCAAACAGCTCATACAACAGTACAACACCATTTTCTCTAACAACCCAGGACAAACAGAATTAGTACAACATCACATCACACTCACGTCAAATACACCCATAAAATGCAGACCATACACCATTCCATTGCATTACAAAGAACACTTACATCAAGAGATCATTAGCTTAGAGAAAAACAACATCATTAGACGATCCCAATCAAATTTCTCATCTCCAATGGTCATAGTACGCAAAAAGGACAACACAATAAGACTCTGTGTCGACTATAGGAAATTAAATAAGATAACTCTTTTAGATTTAGAGCCAATGGCAAACTCGGAAGATCTATTGACAGAACTGACAGTCGCTAGGTTCTTTACGAAGGTAGACATGACGAAAGGTTACTGGCAAATAGCAGTAGACGAACAGAGCAGACATCTGACAGCTTTTCCCACACCTTGGGAACTGTACGAATGGTGCAAACTTCAATTTGGGCTTGTCAATGCCCCAGCAACATTCGTACGTATGACACGACTTCTACTAGTAGACATACGGAATATTATCTGTTACATAGACGACATTTGTGTTCACACAAAGACGATGACAGATCACATAAAGACATTAGAACAGACTTTTGAACGTATTAGACAGCATGGACTGACGGTAAAGCCTGCAAAAGTAGACATAGCCTATCAGGAAATATCCTTCTTGGGGTACAAAATATGTAATGGCTTTGTCACGACAGACGATAACATTGTGTCCAAGATACTAAAACTCTCACTTCCGACTACGAAAAAGCAAGTCAGAAGTTTGTTGGGACTTATAAATTATTATAGGCAGTTCATACCAGATTTTGCTGAACTGACAGAAGTATTTACTAACTTACTAACAAAAGATAAACCGGAGAAAATTGTAAGCAATGAATGCCTAAAATTTGCATTCCAGAAAGTATTATCTTATTTTTCTGATAATAGCTTAAACAATCCCATTCTAAAATTGCCCAATTTACAAATCAGTTTCAGATTACGCACAGACGCGAGCTCCGTGGCGATTGGAGCAGTCTTGTTACAGGAGCACAATAACATCCTACATCCTGTGTACTTTGTCTCCCGAAAATTAAAACCGAGAGAACGTGCTTGGTCAACACCACAGTTGGAAGCCCTAGCTCTAGTGGTGGGTATAACTAAATTGTCCAGATTCCTCCTGGGACGTCATTTTATTGTGGAGTCTGACAGTAGTCCATTGAGATTTATCAATTCAGGTGTACCTTCCAACCAAATGATAGCTCGCTGGTCTCTTAAGCTTCAAGATTACAGCTTTGAAGTTCGACACATCGCGGGCAGAACCAACACGATTGCCGATCTTTTGTCCCGTTGTCCGACCGACCCAGTAAGCACCAATGTCTGAGTGCAGTGTGTAAAATACACTCGGACCAACACAGCCATTCATCAGTGAAGTTTTTTTTTTCACGAAAGCTGTGTATGTCTATGATATGATGTGATAGGGTTTATTCCCAATATATATAGTTTTCTTATTTTATTATTAATGTAGTGATTGTCGTGAATAATTGTGTAGTGTGTGGTAGAAAGAGAACTTTATTAATTGTATATATTACGAAACAAGAACAGTACCACATTCGCTCTGAACTTACCGCAAGCGAACTGTCAAATTTATCCGTGGTATCTGCATTTGGAACATATCCAGTGATATTTTAACTCCGCGTGTGAAAGTGTGACCTGAACATTGACATCTACACCACTTCAGTCAATCGAAATCCAGAAGTTTTTCCAGTGAAACAACCAACACATGAACGATCAGAACATTGTACATTCCGTTTTACTACATCAGACCGGAACAAGTGTGTTCTACAAATTTCAACATCAGCTATTCGTGTGTACTTCCGGATGATTTAGAAATTTAGGTTAAAATTAGCAGACGACAAACAAAAGCTTAAAAAGTTATAACACTTCTAAACTATTTACGATTCAATAATTTCGAATACACGAATTGTGTATTAAGATTTTTCATTTAGTGTAATCTTAGAATCATATCTTGATTAATTTATTCATACTATCGAAATTTTTTCGCTAGTATGGAAAAACATCAAGCTATGACGATGAGAAATAGAATAATTATTGTAAGATATTATCTTATATATAAAAAAGGATCTCCGTCTGTCTGTCTGTCTGTCTGTCTGTCCGTATGTCCGTATGTCCGTCTGTCCTTTATGCGTTCGCGAACGGCCCATCCGTTTGAGATGAAATTTTCTACACGCCTTCCTTTCATTCCAGAGCTGCCAACTGTCATAGTTTTTTTTTCTTCTTCCTCCTCCTCCCTCCTACCTCCTCCCCCTCCCAAAATACGTACGTCCAAGAAATGGTCTTCTACATAGACACTTCTCTCTGATGTCCGCGATAACATATTAACCTGGTGGGATGGCAATCAATCATTCTACTACCTCCTCCCTCCCCCTCCCAAAATACGTACGTCCAGGAAATGGTCTTCTACATAGACACTTCTCTCTGAGGTCCGCGATAACATATTAACCTGGTGGGATGGCAATCAATCATCCTACTACCTCCTCCCTCCTCCTCCCTTCTCCTCCTCCTCCTCTCCCCTCCTCCTCCTACCCTCTTCCTCTTCCCCTCCTCCCTCTCCCTCCTCTTCCTCCTCCCTCCTCCTCCTCCCTCTTCCTCCTCCTCCTCCCTCTTCCTCCTCACTTCTCCTCCTCACTCTTCTTCCTCCTCCCTCTACCTCCTCCCTCCTCCTCCTTCTTCCTTCTCCTCCCTCCTCCTCCCTTTTCCTCACTCCTCATCCTCCCTCTACCTCCTCCCTCCTCCTCCTTCCTCCACATCCCTCCTCCTCCTCTCCCCTCCTCCTCCTCCTACCCTCTTCCTCTTCCCCTCCCCCTCCTCCCTCTACCTCCTCCTT